>CM076583.1:419091213-419431500 GCA_034641835.2 Pinus albicaulis
TAGGAATGCCAACTCTTCGGAAGCCCAAGGAGAGCCAAGCTCACCAAGTCCTCTTCATCTACAGTAACCCCCACACTTCCCAGCTCATCCCTGCACTGGAAAAACTTCGTGAGGTACTTGGGTATACTTTTTCCCTTCTCCATTTTTATTTTCCTGAGTTTGTCTTTGAGCGCCAACTTCCTCTGGTCGCTCTTGCTTTGGAACAAGTCTGTCAAAGCTTTCCACATCAAGAATGGAGAAGCTTTACCATGAAGGCTGGACACTATGTGATCCTTCACACCTTCCAATAGAATCCTTTGACATTTTGCTGTCTTCTTTTGCCATGCGTCAAGTGCAGCAGCATCGCTAGAAGCAGAATTTTCGTACATATGAACTCACCCATTATCCTCCAACACCTTCTCCATCCTCGTTCCTTCATGAAATATAACCAGCCACTCTTCAAGGGGCATACTCCAATTCTAATCGTTGATAGATATCTTCAACTTTCGACACTAAAGAAACATCATTGCAATTGGACTCCACCAAGACAAAAACTTCAACTTCAAGCTAATGATTTGAAATTGCTCCAATGATCAATATTGCTCTGATACCATGTAGAAATTATATAACTAATGAGTTATACATCCAAGATTCTCCTGATCACACACTATTTGAATTCATGCACAATCCATAATCTCTTCTACTATTGATCATCATATGTGTAAATTAACACCAGGTATGCACACATTAAAACCATAAAATTACAATAATATTGAACACAATGATGCAGGAGAGTCGGTTAAAAACCTAAAATATCTTCAGATATAATATATGTCATAGAGATCATGTAAGCATTTACAAAGTCATTAAGCCCCCGAATACACAACGTTAATAATTAATCTAAAGTCCTGATCTAGCAAATCCATGCACCGTTTCTTCAGCTTCGCTAGCCTACCTTCATCGTTACAATCCTCGCTAAATATGGTTTGGGTACTTGAACCACCTGGATTGAATCGCGTAATCCTAATTGGCATTCTAAATACCGTGGTGTTAACTCATGCCACTATAGCGATAGTATAGTCACACTTAAGTTCTTCACCACCTTCAACGTTCTAACAATCGTCGTATGCACTATAGTTAATTGATGTATTTTTTCAATGGATTAATGAGTTATTAATTAGTGAATTAATTATTAATTAATTACGCCATTTCAATAGTGTATCAATTCCATGAACTAGATACAACTAGCTCAATTGTGTTCAATCGAATTAAATTGGAAATACAACCTCAAACTTTCAAACTAACTACTTTGCAACTCCTCCAAACTCCGTCACATGACTCCACCAAACTCTGTCACATGAGTTCTAATCGAAGTCTCCATGCAATAGCTCCACTTAACCCTCAGGAATAGTGTAATTCCTTCTGTCATATCCTCTACCACATCTGTGCACTTAACTGAAGTGCTCCAAGAGAATAAGATAATGTTTAGAGTCCAAATATTATTAAGAGCTAATAATATTCGACATATCTATTTTTAGACTAGCAATCTAAAAATAGATTCCGCCCAATATGTTTAAAAATAGAAGTCCATCTATTTTTCCAACTTGACCAACCATCCATAAATAGCATCCTGCAACTCATAGAATATGATCGACATGTCTAAAAATAGACATAGTCTAAAAATAGATTGTGCGCCAAAAATAGCCTGCGAGCCCACTTAGTGAAGGCGACTTCTTTCCACTAAGCTCATCATCTTATTGCAATATCAACAGTTGAATTATTTTTACGGGGCATTTTTTAGAACCCAATACTGATATCTATAATATGCCCTTGTAATCAATTCAAATTGATTCTTCAAACAAGACTTATGCGATTCGGAAAAAAAAATACACACCTTTTTCTTGCTTTTGAGGAGCTCGATATTGAAATTGGATTATCTTTGTGATTGTGGCTCTTCAATATCTGAAATTAGACACTAATGTATCCCTTTGAATTCTATTTTGAATGCCATAGGTCTGACCTAATTTGGATTCTCCAAGGCAAAGTTATGTCCAATCTCCCACAATGACCTAATTATGGACTGGTTCAATAGAGCGAACTTGTATGACTTGCCATGTGTCACTGTTTTGTCCTTCAGCTTTGAAATTGATAGCCAAGAAACTACAGTCCGTGTGATTGTGACCACTTTTTACGGTACTCCAATCTGATGCTTAGAGAGTGAGTTATGAATATTTTCCCACGATCAGCTCTTTGAGATGAAATTCGGGATCCTAAAAAAGAACTACCTTCCACAGATCATATCTCCGAAAATATTGCGAAACAATATCTGAAATGTTTCGAAGATGTTCCTTAGGATTGTAGCTTCACACTATAAAAATTTCACCTTCTGAACCTTCGTAGAAAAAAATTTATTACGAAATTACCACAATGACCTGTTTAGGTTAAATTCAGGAGCCTGCAAAATGACCTAACTTGCACAGATCATATCTCCGAACATATTGCGAACCAAGATCTGAAATGACGAATTTTTACGTGATTTTGGTCACACTTTAAAAATTTCAGATTCGAATTTATAGAAAAACAAGTTACAGCGAAAATTTAATGTTTCTATTCGTTTTGGAGCAACAACTTAATCTTAAAGTTTCAATACCAAATGTTAAAATCCGCCCGAAAATAGAAGAAAAAGAGATACTACACCTTGAAATAAGTTTACCTAAGGGGAAACTTCAATATATTACAGCAATGAACACCTGATGATACAAATGACCAAAACCTCCTTCTATATATAGGAGTCCATGGGGCCATAATGTAATCCTAGTGGGGCCACAATGTAATCCTAGCCGACCTAACAATAATAATTTAAGGGCACAATAATAATAATATTGGAGTTACGGCGGTACAAAAATGACCATAAGAGAGGCTACACTAACATAATAAGGGACTACACTATCAATATAGGGATCTAACAATGATATTGGCATATTTATGTTATAATTGCGCAGGGCAGTCGTTACACCATTCGTGCAAGTCGCTACTTATGTGACAAGGAATTTCATTACCTTCGAACCATCAGAGTTACTGCCGCTATTTACCGAGGCTTCTTCCTTGAGTCATGTCATGATCGAAACTCGACGAAAGAGTTTCACAAGCGACAATGCCCTTCTTCTCCCACACGATATTGGATACTAGTAGTACAATGCATTTGATTTATCTTACCTCACGCTCTTTTTAATGTTGACCACTACAATGTGTTCATCAATATTTGCATAGTGTGAGTGTGTTTATTGATATTTGTGTAGTGTGAGTGGTACTCATAAGTGATATGCTTTAGGATCATGTAAGAGCACGGGGAAGGTGTGGATGGATATTAACTTTTTAGAAAATTCAAGAGCAACAAAATGGTCTCACAAACATTGAGAAAGAGTGTATGAGTTGAGAGAGGAGGTATAAAGTCGAATACAAATAGATATATGAATTTTGCAAAATAATCAATTCTTTGTAAGAGGATTTTTTTAGTTTATTTGTTAGTTACTCTCGTGAAGTGTTTTTTTTTATTTTTTAGTTTTTTTTTAGTCTATTTGTTAGTTACTTTCCTGAAGTGTTTGTGTTTATTTTCTAGAAACTGATGGGTAGATAATATATAACAACCCCAATTTTAACATGCAATTAATTATATCACATAAACATTGAATAATCAACCCAAAAATGGTTTAAATAATCATCATGGAATTTTCAGAAACATGAGCAAGACGACTTACCTGTAATGGTGATTTTCCTTACTTGAGACTCCAAAGTTGAACGCTATCTGGATCTTGCTGATCATAAATAAACTTTTTGTGACAAGTTCACCTAAATCAGAAATGCTCGATAATCTTCCGCACCGACAATTTTGTGCCCTCAATCAACATACCAATGCTGTGGTAATTTTGTTTCACCATACCTTTCCAAAGAATGATGAAAGAATCTTTGATCTTTAACCCTTCTCAATGTCTATTAAATAGACCAACAATGGAACAACCAGTATGCACACATTCACCGTCAAGATGCCTAAGTTTTACTTTAATTTTAGGTGTTATTTCATTTTTGGTAGTTTATTTTAACGTAGTTGTTCTTCAACTTAACTTTCTTCTATTAGTTTCTTAGTTTAACTCTTGTTAATTTATTTATTTTTGTTAATTAATTTTTCTTTAACTTATCATAGCTTATTGTTTAATATTTTATTTATTATTTATTTATTATTCTCTTCACTATTTATTTATTTACTTATTTATTAAATTATATTAAATTATTTATATATTATTTATTATTTTATAATTATTTATTAATTTATAATTATTATGAGACATTACATACTCCCCCTCTTCAAGGAACTTCGTCCCGAAGTTAAGTATTTAATGATATTATATTATATTATTTATTACTTCATGTGTGACCAACACTCTCTGCTAAACTAGTATAACCAGAAGGCATCGAAAGTTCTTCACAGCACCTAGGAAATCTCAAGGAATCTATGTCCTTTTTCCCACTTTTGAAACTAGGCATAAGCCTCCCCGGTCTATCCCTAGCCATGGCTGGCCCCAAGGCCCACGCCCGACTCAGACCTCATCTGCCCCAAGGCAGGCATCCGGTCCCAGTACTCAATGACTCCGGGCATCTCACAAGGCTGGCCCACTCCCTCCACAGCTCCTTAAGGTGCATAGCCCCAGGCATCAAATTCTTACACCCACTAGACTTCGGTGTTCCCATCCAATAATAGGAACTTGGCCTACAATATCAGGCCCTTGGCCTCCTCAAGATGGTCCCACAGCCTTTCAAGATCTATCCATCAAGAGATATACAAGAAAAAGGAACCACTAGCATGTGTAGTGTTGATTGAGTTTGTCCCTAGCCCATATGGTGTTACATATTCTCCCTCGTAGGTATGGGCTCCCACGAGATCATCAAATAAACTGGCCCTCTCGGCCCATTTGTGGATTTCCTACCAATCACCACATCTCAACATGCATACAATGCAAATTAGTTATAATCATAACATCTTAGAAAATAATCCACATACCAACTCTTACATGTCATCATGATAAAATAACATCGTTTTTAATCACAACATTTTGAATATTAAAGAACTGCATACTCTTTCACATGTCACAAAATCTATATGTAATTCTACATGCTTCACATCTTCAAATACCATCATAACTTATGACATCTACATATTTACATCAAAGAGATATCATGACATCACATAATAAATGAACCACATGTCAATATACCTCATATCATAACATCATAATCCCTATGCATATCATATCTATGATGAACAACATTATTCTAACAAATAAAATAATAAGAACAACATGTGCATCATTATCCTCATACCCTCATATCACGAAATATCATCAATATAAGAATCATCTCAATGTTATCAAATATAGAATAATACATTATAAACATTCTTATCGTGATTCATTAGAAAAATCAATTTTATTTGTTTGTAAAAACATTGAATACCAACTATGAACTAAGATTATTCAACATTCATTCAGGATCTATGTTATCTCATTAGTACTATAAATGTCATGTTTTCATCAAGATACCAATTACTTTTCCATACTAATTTATTGTTCTTTCTATTAGGAAGTTGACCATTTACATCGTGGCGTACACATCTAAGTAAATCATTAAATTTCAAATGATCCTCATCATCTTGAGCCATAATCTCTCATCAGATATTCTTCCTTCCCGAAGGAAATTTTAGTGAAATTCATTATTAAGATATTATTCTTTGTACAATCATTTAAATCATCCATATCAAGTTAAAATTCCAAGATCACTATACATATTTTGCTTATCCAACTGACACACATACACGAGGTCATCCTTATTTAAGTCTTATGTTATGCTTAATCCACACACATGATTGTTGTTGTCCCCTAGTGATTTATCCATCACTCACATAAATGTAATTTTTCATCTTAAAATGTTTCCTTATCTCATCCAATTCCCGTCTCAGTACCACCTAATCTCATTACTTCACATGGTCTATTTCCTCAATTTTATTTTGATAACATAATCTGTAAACAGTTTCCCTTGTCTTTCCTTTGCTTTCTCATACTAGGAAAACATTATTTCTCTCAAAATGCCATATATACTAACTTCATAGTTAGAACCTCCTCACATTTTGAATTTAGAGTACTTATTGTCATATTAGCTTTGAATTATTACGCCTACTCACTGTGGTTTCATCCATGAAATGGAAACATTTCCTTCTTAGCATGCATCATTCTTATTTATACTTCATAGTGATCCTTATCGTGATTTTATATGAAATACTTGTGTAACTCCCTTTTCCACCCGTTGACACCTCATGATTATTCCCTTCCATTCTGCTCTAGGATAGGCTAGTGTCTCTTGTTGACTATACACTCAATTGTGAAACTTCACCCACTCATTTTTAAGAGTTTATCCACTACTCATTTCAATTCATCTCCTCATTCTACGTTGGTCATGGTTTTGAGTGCAACATTTGTTATATTCATTAGAAGTTTGTAAATTCCTTCTTTTCCCTTCCTCCCTAGACAACTTTATCCAATTATCACTATCAACATTCCAAAATTTTCAATCTACTCTCGTTTACACTAAAATACCATAAGTACATATGAAAGCAAAATGACTTTGTTGGTTTTGAGTTATGGTATTACTACACTTCCCCTCTAAAGAGGATGCAACATTGAAACAAGTTCAACTAGATAGTTGTTTTAATACACCTATTCTCATCCAAAAACATATTGTTCTTGTCTTATATAATTTGTTGAATTTGTAGCACAAAAACATGATTAATACTAATTTATTTATTTTCCATTCTTAAAATGCATCATCATAACTAATAATAACAATAATAATAATAATTTGCTAACCATTTCAAGTCATAGTCAATTGAAAATCCCCTATCAAGCAATACTAAAATTAATTTGAATCACAAAATATTAACTTAATTGATATCAATTATCTCTATAAACATTAAATAAAACAATTAGCTTTCAATTTTTTTATTTTTTTTATTTTTAATTACACTTTATCTAAAATTATATTATATCAAATATTTTATTTTAGTAAATAAAAAAATAATTTAAACTTATAAACTAAAATCCAAATTATCTCAAATAATAACAAAGAAAATATTATAAATAATTAAAAATCAACATAATAATTCTCTATTATCTAAGTTTTATTATTTTATAAGTAAATTTGCATGGATTCTGACCTGACAATGGTGAGGATTCATGGTACTTCGTTTCCCTTGGACCAATGGTTTATTTGCATGGGTATGACTAGGGGTGCATGAGTTATCATTTCCCTTTGGCTGCAGTTTGGCAACTCATTGTAAACGTGGCAAAGAGTTGGATGGCTTGAAGATGAGAATTGCTAGGAAGTAAACCCAGGGTGTAAAGTCTACTTGTCGTGCTACCCGGCTGAGCAAGAAAGCCCGAGAGCATTTGGTATTTCGGATGCCTTCTTGAATTCGATTTCCAGTTCCATCATGGTAGTGGCCTGGCTTTGCTTAATGATGGCCGTGAGAGCTTTTATGGCTACCACGGCCTTAGGCAGTTGTGGGTTCCATCTAAAACGATGCCCGGAAATTGTACGACTGCAGCTCTCGCTCGCAGTCTCTGGCTTTCATGATTCCCTTGCTAAAAAGTTATCTGTAAACAAGAAAAAAAATATTTGTATGCAGGGGAAGCTTTTGGCCATGACAGCTGGCTAACAATCTTCTGACAATTCTGAAATTTGGACATGTGAACCAATATTTTCTGTTTGCCACCAAACAAGACTCGTGAGTCCGAGACATTAGCATCCATATATACTCATGCCCTCTTATTCTAATTCTAACAGTCATGACCTATTTTCAAATCTCGGCAGCGTAATTCTCCCATCAATCACTAAATCCAGAAAACAGCCGCTCTCGCTTCTATAATTCGTTAAGCGCGTGGTGGGCTTTAGGATTCCATAAATTCCGGTAAAAAGACACAGAGAATGCTTGTTTACCATGGCCGGCTAACATGACACAAATCATCCATAAAACCCTAAGTACCCTATGAAAACGCGGAGAATCAAACCCCGGGATTTGTAAAATTCTCAAAACAATCCGTCTTGTTGAGTAGTTCTCTGGAAAAAGAGGTACCTGTAAGATCTTCGATCGAAAGCCACAGATCTCATAGCTTTGGATAGGACATTGATGCCGACTATGAATGCATACTACCTAACGAGACGCGGTCGAGGTACCGCCATATGCGTAAGATAAAGTCAAGAATCCTTTTTACGGTTAGATGGGAAGTGTTCCATATCAAATCGAATCCTAGCTAGTGGCCGTGGTTCATTTTGTCTGTCCGGACCTCTCTTCGGCTTCAGTTTTTTTTTTTTAAATCGACTTAACCTCAATGTACTCGACATATAAGTAGATAATTTTTTTTTTTTTTTTTAACCACCTTAATAACATATATATAATCATGGGATCTTAATAATTTATATGAGTATACCTTCCAATTTAAATTATATATATCAGATATATTTTAACGAATTTGCATGTATATTATTATTTAATTCATAATATATATATATATATATATATATATATATATAAACTCATAATATATATATTAGAAATACATATTTATAGTGTTAAAGGGGCTAAATAAATAATCATACATGCATAGAAATATATAGTATTAAAGCCATATTAATAATATATTATATAAAAAAAAAGTTTTTTTTTTTTTTTTTTTTTTTTTCTTCTAATTTCATTTATATAATTACATAAAAAAAAATCTCAAATTTAACTTTCATAGTAATAAATTTTGTTATTTTAAATTTATAATCACTATAGTACCAAACATGAGCTCTTTGCTCATCATCATAATCAAAATCAAGTCAGTTGGTTGAAATTTCTTATGTCAAGATTTAACTTTTATCTAGAGGTCCCTAAAGTTGAAACCTGCTGTGATACGATATGTAACAACCACAATTTTAACATGCAATTAATTATATCACATAAACAATGAATAATCAACTCAAAAACGGTTTAACTAATTAGCAGGGAATTTTCAGAAACATGAGAAAGACGACTTACCTGTAATGGCGATTTTCCTTACTTGAGACTCCAAAGTTGAACGCTATCTGGATCTTGCTGACATCAACAAAGTTTTGGGGACAACTCTCCACCCAATCATAGGCTCAGCTGGATGTAATCCTTCCATAGCTGGCCACCCCCGAGCCCTCAATCAACGTACTACTGTCAAGGTATCCTTTGCCTCACGATACCTTTCTCTCCAAAGAATGGATGAAATAATGAATGATCTTTGAATCTTCCTCAATGTCTATTAAATAGATCAAACAATGGAATGGGAACCACATGCACACATTCACTGTGTCAACATGCAACTTAAGTTTTACTTAATTTAGTGTTCTCTTACTTTTTGTTAGCTTTACTTAATTTAGTGTTCTCTTAGTTTAACTTTATTTCTATTAGTTTCTTAGTTTAACTCTTTGTTAATTTATTTACTTTTGTTAATTAATTATTTTTTTAATTTTACTTATTGTTTATTGTTTTAGGACTCCAGTTTATCATTTACTATTTTATTTAGAACTCCAGTTATTGTTTGATGTTTTATTTATTATTTATTTATTATTCTCTTGACTATTTATTTATTTACTTATTTGTTAAATTATATTATATTATTTATATATTATTTATTAATTTATAATTATTATGGGACATTACATAATCTAAAAGCAAAGATAGCCAATTTATCTCCAATTTACTAAAATGTATTTCATATTCTTTGACTATGCAAAAATTAGCTTTATATTTGGTTGTGGGATGGATTTTAAAAGGGTATTGAAGTATTTTTTTTATACTAATAATTAAAAGTTAGTATAGAATTTTAGCATTTTTATAACTTATTTACACATAAAATAGGTTTTGAAGTATTTTTAAGCTAAAAATGGATTTGATTTTTTGATTTTTTTAATATTTTTTTTTTGCGTTATTTAATTTGGGGATGGATTGACATAATCTAGCTATTTATCATTTATCTATAGACAATAAATTCTATATAATTGAGGTATGCTTTTTTATTTTCTATATAACTAAGGCATACTCTTTTTTTTTTTAAATGTAATGTAAATTTATTTTCTAAAGAAACTTAAACGTTCTCACTTATTTTATTTTTTGAAAGTAAGTATTGATTTAATGGATATCTGGTTTGATTGAATAGGCTGCATATTTTGGAGTCTCTAACTTTTTATTTGATTTAAATTGACTGATGACTTTATTTGGCTCAAAAGTATATATATATATATATATATATATATATATATATATATATATATATATATATATATAAATTATTAATTTTTATTCCATCTAAAGAATAACAAGATAAAAACTAAAAGTGAGAATATCCCAATCTAAACATATCTAGACTATTAATACATAGAATAGTAACAAGGCACAAATTGAAAGTAACTTGTCTTTACTTATGTAAGTAGACAAGAGGATAAGGATGTTGTGGATATGCTCATAGTAATTAAAACAAAAATAATAACAATACAATTTTGATTGGTTAGCTAAATTTAATTTTATGTTGTAAAGTAAATATAGACAGGATTTGAATGACTTGCAATTATATTATCCCTTATATGATTCCTTAAATGATATGTATATTTTCAGTTCCTCCGGTTTCTCTAAAAATAGTTGTATAGCCATTTGTTGGGTCATTATTATGATTCTTGCCTCATTATTAATATTCATTGACAAAAAAAAGTTCTTACAGTTAGCCCTTTATTCCGTTATCTCTAGTTATTACAATTTGAAACGAGAAAAATTATCATTGATGATAATAATTACAAAATGAGCATTGACTTATCATTATTATTGTTATCCTTATTTTATAATTAATTTTTATTATTTGAAATTTAAGGTGAAATTAGCTATTTTGATTCAAGTTTTTTAAACCATTATTGATTCAAGTTTTATTAATTTTTATAATTATATAAATTAAATTAAAAATAATTATGAAAAATAATTTATTCGTACATTATAACTAACATCTAGTTTTTGTGAGTATGCAAGACACTTGGTTTTTCCACATTAAATACAAGTATGAAAATGTTTCAATTAAACATCAAAAGAATGTTAGCTATGAAACAATGAACTTAAAAAAAGACGATTCACTAAAGGTTAATACAATCAAACTCAACTCTTTCCGAATATAAAATTTAAAACTAAATCTTCTACTTTTCCCCATTATTATGATTAAATCTCTCTCAATCACCACCAATGAAAGTTTTGTTTTTTACGCTAATTTAAGTATATTTAAACTAAGAAAGAGTTTCTACAATGTAGCCCTTGTTTAAATGTGGCAGTTGATTCATACTTTTCAAAGTTTATTAATTAAACTAAGCTGGCTATATAACCTTGTTTGTATAATTTTTCATCTTTGTAATGTATTACAATTACTATGTGAAATATATTTTGCCATTTGCAATTTTTTTTGGGTTAAATATTCATTCAAAATTCATAAGATAAAAATTTAAAATTATTTTAATATAGAAAATATTATTAAAAAATTTTAAAATAAAATTAATTTAATTTAAAAATATATATAACATTATTAGAAATTTGATATAATTTCTAATGTTTTTAAGATAATTTTTTAACTTCAAAATCTTATTTTAAAAACTATGATAGTGAAAGATATATATATATTAGATTTAATTTCAAATTAATTAAGATATATATATATATATATATATATATATATATATATATATATATATATATATATATATATGAGTATTTTTTTATAGATTTATATTATGTATAATGTAAATTTTATGATTTTTTTTTACATAAAATTCTTAAGTTGAGAGTTACTGGTACCAAATTCATAATAAGTTTTATGAAGTAAGGCCCCCACATTGAAACTAAGGATTATGTTGTTACAAAGATTTGATATAGAAGCTACTAGCATGATACATATAAAACATACTATGAAATTGTAAAACTCTTATTAGTATAGTATAAAGAATATTAATATATTTTTTTCATATACTTAATTCTATGAAATTTTTTTACAAAGCACAATTGTATTCATATTTATATAACAAAGTTTGACCATTTTTATTTTCCTAAAAAACCGAAATCTTGTAATTTAGTTACAAAGTAGTAACTTTGGTAGGACTTTTCCAAATCATATTTACATTATGTGCATATTCAACTAAATAGATGTTCATCGAAATTACAAATTATTTAGTACAATGCACAATTACATAGTGTTGATTAATTTGGGATGGTACTTAACATGATGCTAGACATGGTGCTAGAATTTTCCCTAGGTAGGGACTAATATTGTGAAAACTGTGAGATATTTTTCTTGAGTTTCTTTTGGCCTAAGAATTCAAGCATGTATTTTCCATGTTTTGAAAAAGAGATGAGAAATTTTCATTGCAAAATTAAGGATTCGAATAAATCATAAAATTAGAACAAGTCAAAATCAATAGTAAAATAGAAATGAAATAAGAATGTTTCCTCCTTATGAATTACAGACTTATAGATAAATCATAAAGGATAAAGGAAATATGCATATAAGAAGTTATGCTTTGTTATTGTTAGTTTATGTGGATAATGTGATGTTATTAAGAAATCATAAAAATACTTGTGATACAAATATAATCATCTCATATAATAGTGACATTTTTTTCTTAAGTAGTATCATTCTTATTATTAAAACTAGGTGTAGGTAAATAGATAACCATGAGCATGAATTTCCTCTATTCTATACATAATAAATGAAAAATAAAATAGTACCCACAATAATTTTATATAGTTGTTGTATGGGTTATAGAGTTAGTTAAAGAACCATAGAAGAAAGTTGAAAACATTAACAAATTGTATTTAGTAAAAAAATTACGCATTAAAATACAAACTAATTACTCTATGTTTAAAAAGTTAAACATTAATTTATTATATATGTTATCAAAATTAATAATAAAAATATAAAAAAATACAAACAAAAATTATTTACTCAAATAAAAAAGTTAAACAAACTTTATCTAGGTTACATAGAGTTAGAAAACCTATAACTAAATCTTAAATAATAACACGTCTAAAGGAAAATTTATATAAATAAAAATAAATACTTTGCAAATCCAACAATATGAGAACAAAGTACATGTAGCAAGACATGATACTATAAAAAATAAAATGAAAATACTCAATGCAAGTACAAATATTTTTTTGTTCTGAATATATCCACAGATCATATAATTATTGTCCCACTCCACAATCTTATTTGTGAGTATACAATGATAGGATATGGGTAATGCATTTTGTAGGTAAAGTAGAGATGGATTAAAATTTCTACAAGTGGTTGTATTTTTGCGTGTAGATGTAATATGCAAGTTTAAAACATGACATTATGTAACCGTAGTGTTTAAAAACAAAGTCAAGGTGATGCAACTAAACAATAAAAAATACTAGAAACAACCAAACAAATATAACAATTCCTCTTTTGTAAATACTTGTGCCTTTACTATGGAATTTTTCCGATTGGTTGAAAAGAAATAATAGATAAAATATTAGTTAAACTAACATCAAGTTCTGGGTTAACCTAATTAAAAATTTAAAATATTTGTTAACTAATATAAGATTATTTTTTTCTAGAATATGTTATCATGTCCCATAGGACTTATATCAATTCAAACTTATGATATAGATAAATAAAATTATATATATATATAATCCCTACATGACAAAAGTTGGAATTGTTTCACAAAATTTGAAAGTATGTTATGAAATAGTTACTAAGTTCCAATTAAAATTATAAAAATTTGGATAAAAAAATTTCCTTTCAGGAAAAAATGATAATATATATGCCTTGGTCGATAATGGTGTCTGTAAAAAAAATATACACTCCTTACTTATTTTGTTATCTTTCTCATTTTTCCTCGCCATCCTAACATGACCAACCTCACCCTTATCGAGTCAATCGAATCTAGTTCTCTATACTTTCTTTTTTTTTGGTCGATCCTATACTACCCTCCACCAAAGTTCTAACAAACCGAGCTTAAAATTTAATGTAATAAAGTTAATAAAATAAAAATAAGATGAAGGTCATGAGACACGTATTGCAAGCTAAATCTTGCAAAAAACACAGTGATGAGTATCACTTGTGATTAATTAATGGCTATGGAAATTGGCAAATGCATTGACAAAGGAAAAGTGGCATTAATTGACATTTTATTTATGAAATAATTTAAAATGGGAGAAAATGAAGGTGAAAGGTCACAAAATTACATGAGGAGGAAATTGAAGGAAAACTAGACGCCTTAATTATTAAAAGGCTTCTGAGGATCAGTTCACAGCTTTTACTAGTTAAGGTTTTGTTAGCTTAGCTTTTGACAGTTCTATGGTGGAGCTCTCTCCCAATTTTCTCTATTCTCTCCTACTCTTACACACTTAGAGTTTCTTGGAGCAATATTAGAGCATTTTTTCATACTTTGGATTTGGATAAAGAAGGAAAAGGAAAGCAGGAAAGCGTGAGGGAACAAGTGGTTCAACAACTACAACTGGATTAATTTGCACGTAACATGTTTCATGTATGATTTCCTTACTAATTTATGGATGCATTGTATATGCATGTGATTATTTGGTTATGTTCTGTCATTGGTATTGATATTTTTCCAGAGTAACAGTGGTTTTAGCCTTGCCTTGCCATTTCCTGGATAATCATGGTGTTATGGGTTTTTTCACTTGAGTGTTTTCTGATTGGTACTCATAATTTCGTACAATTGTGGGTTGGAACAAACATTATGGAGATATGGAACAAGACGTGGACCAACTTGGTTTTAGTTGCTAGTCTTGGAGCCTAATTTGGAAAAACACTCTAGAGCCCTTAGTGAGTTGAGTTACTAGTACTGGAGCCAGGTTGGATATAAAATCTAGAGCTTAGAGGGTTGTGGGTTGAGTTATTGGTTCCTGGAGCCTTGCACAACTTGGGTAGATACCAATCTGGTTGGTGTTACTGATGTCTGGCTGTGAGGTGGAATCACTAGTTGAGGGTTGAGGTGGTGTGGCCTCTAGAAGCCCTCGTTGGGTTTTGTTTGGCTTATACCATGAAATCCCACATTCACGCTTGAAATATGACACAGGGATGACTGGATGAAAGAGAGATTAGGTTTAGACCAATCTATGTTTTTGTGGTACATGGAAGCCCCTAACTTGGTTGGATTTTGCATATGATAATAAGAGATGTTTTCCTATTGTATTTTATGAGTAATTTTACTTAATATTATGTGGCTTTGATGGTTTTTTTATCATGGTTATTATTTTGGTTATATGTTGGTAATAAGCATGGTTCCATGACATGTTTTAACTATGACACTTGATATTTTATTATTATTTGATGAATGGTTAATAAATGCATGAGATAAAAAATGTTATGGAAACTATTATGAGAGGGAATCAAACCTTATTGGTGATTATTAGATAAGTTTCAGACCCCTGTCTTCTTATATGAATTCATTACATGTAGCTTAAATGTTCACCATATGTTTAAAAAATTGAATGTCATGGTTAGGCCTGGATAGGTCAACTGTTTGATCAATTTTTGTATGAATTTCTTTGTCTTGATTCCATTATTGATTCTATAAAGTCCCACTTAAGTTCTGGCCAGTGTTTTGGAGGCTAGCCTAAAATGGTGGCTCAGAATGTGGGATTGCACCCTCTAAACTGGAAAAATTGGGCTACAACCACAGGGATGCACTGTTGTGCATGTGGTTGGAGGATTCCAACCACATGGAGGCCTTTTGTGGGGGCGATTATGGGACCAGGGCTGAGAAAAAGAGGTCTATATCATTTTTTGGCCACTTGGGGTGGTTTTTCAACCCATGAGTGACCTGTAGCCCCTGTGGGATGTGTTAAGTTGTCAATTTGTCATCAATAATCAACCTCAATTTCTTAATTGGATATAAGAGTTTGGGTAAATTCATAGTAGCTTTTCCTCTCATGTTTACCCTGGAAAGCTGGTGAAACTAGGTAAATGTGTGAGGGATGGTTACAAATTGGTATCATAGCTCCCACGTTCAATAATTGGACTAGATGTGCATAATGTATTTTTCATGCATGCATTTCAGTGGTTTATGTGCTCGTTATGCATGCATTTTGATAATCATTATTGTAGTAGTGTCATAGTGTAGAGGTTGATGATTTTGATGTTTAGATGATCGATATGTTGATTTCATTATATATACATATTTTGTGCTAGTCCGGATTGATATTGTAGATGAGATAGCCTCTCGTGAACTTCACTAAGGTATGTTGATTATGTTTATATTTGGTTATCTGACATGGTATGTTTTCAAGAAGTAGAGGATCAAAGATCACAAGAAAATGGTGGATTATAGTTCACGTGATTCTCCTTACATATTATATGAACAACATGGTCATGAGTACTCCCCTGAGATAGCATATACATTAAGCAGATTGAAAGGAGTGATCAGGAGTTGTAAGGTAAATAATGACAAGATCATTTAGTCATAGGAAAGACTTGATATGGAATAGAAAAAGAAATCAAAGGTTAATGCAATCATCCTTTAGAGTCTATGAGATTTACAGAGACAAGGACCACTTAAGACCAATAATGAATAAGAGGAAAGGACCAATGGGGCATATGGAAACAAGTCTCAATCAGGATACAGGTTTCACAGGATGATAGAGTCAGAGATGGTAGGTTCTTGGATACACCTAACAGGAGGGGTAATGAACGTGAGTTCTCTTCTAGTTATTTTTAAGAGAGACAACATCATCATCAATGTTGCCATTCTTATAGGAGGAGTGAGAAAAAGTGCCTTCCAAAGGATTTAAAGAAAGAAAATCCTCCTACATTTTATGGAAAAATGAAGAAGTCACAAGATGCAGATGATTGGTTGCTTGGGATGAATACATTTTGTTAGAGTGGATGATTATTCAGAAAATATGAAATCCAGGATAACTACTTTCAATATTAAAGGAAAATAATACACTTGATGGGAAGATGTGAAGAATGTCATAGGAATTCGAGAAGACGAGCTAATTAGGAGCGAGTTTGAGAGACTTTTCAAGAATAAGTATCTATCTGACAGATACTATGATGATAGGGAAAAGGAAATCTATGAGTTGAAGATGGGATCTATGACCGATGAGGACCATACTATCAAGTTCTTGCAGTTGTTGAGATATGTGAGTTATCTTAAGGAGGATAAAGAAAAGATCTAGAGAATCATTAGTGGGTTTCCAATGTCATTCAAAGACAAGATTGAGTTTGATGAGCCTATATTGTTGGAGAAGCCTATATCTTCACACATTTATTTGTCATTTCCCCCCAAATTCCCGCTGCACCTATAAATACTGAGTCAAAACCCCATTCTTTTTGCTTTCAGAATTCATTTTAAATCAGCTTAATCATCCTAATCAACTTGCCCCTCGTTTTTCAGTTCGTTCAGTCATCATCCCAAGTGTAAACATGGCCAAGTCATCCTTGTCTAGTTCTTCTAGTCACATTCCTCTCATGGATATAGATAAGGACGTAATGGACACTCGTTGTACAGTAGAACATTTGCCTTTATACCAGCAAGTCATTCTTAACCAACACAATTCCCCTATCTTCACAGCTATGGTCAGGTCTAGAGTCTTGTCTGCATGTGTCCCAAAAACCCATCTTGTCCAAGAATTCATACACTGGCTAGCATCAACATTATACCCGAGCAAGCATTTTTTAATGAACCACTTGGGAGAGAGTGTCTTCCAAGTTTCATCCCTGTTAATTCGTCAAGATTTCTGCTACCCAGATTCTGATTCATATGTTAGTTTTATTGAATATTCATTGACAAAACATTATGAAAATATTGCAGGGAAAGACTACATGTAGATTTTATTCTTTTTGAAGCCAGAACAAGGGAATTTTTCTTGATATGAAAAGGTAATTTCCTTGGAAATTTTTGATGCAAAAGTCAAGCATGTGTTACAATTTCTATCAAAAATACTTGGAAAGGAAGATGTTTCTCAGATTGACAGGTTAGTGCTTGGATTTTTTGCTTTGATGATGAAACCTGAAGTAGTGCTGGACATCCCATGTTTTTGGCAGGAGAATATTAATTCTCAATTCATGAGCTTGACTTTCACATGTTCTTTTAAGTTTTTCTGAATTGTTACTTATTTGTTCATGTATCAAAATGAAGAAAAGTTTTTGAATTTGGGGTTGAACATTATGGATTCAAATAAGAAGAGGCAGTCAGTAGTGTTTTGGATTGACCTAATAAGGAATGAACCTAGTGATGGGGGGTTATTTGATTTTACTACTTATTACTTGCCAATTGCCCATAAAATTTTGAATGGGACTGCTCCCACATGCTTTCTTCCAAATGCTCAAGAATTCCTTCAACTCAGTAATAGTTGCAAATATGGAGACTAGGTTTTTTTTGAAGATTATTCAGAAATTAGATTGTATGGTGCTAGGTTTGAACCTTATAGATTGCCTACTTTTATCCCTATGAGAATTTTTGCCTTAGAATTTATTAGAGAGAGTTTGAATGTGGACCAGATTCACTTTGTACCAATGCAATAAGGACATTTGTTTAAATTACCTATGATTGTTGGACCTTTCATGGTGAATATGAGGCAAACTGAAAAAGAGGAAAACCAAATGCTAGAAGACATGCATCTATTCCTAGGTGAAAAGTGGGCTGATGATACACGTTAGGTGATTTCCAAAAGAAGAGTTGAGAATGGTTACCCTAATTTTACTCATGAGAGTAAGCCTGAAATTGAGAATCTAGCCAATAAGGGTTTTGTAGGTACTGGCAATACTAGTATTGAAACTCCTATTATTTCTGAGAAGGTGAATAAAAGGGGTAGAGAAAAGAATGTTGATTCTGAGGAAGAGGAGAAAGGAGCTGAAAAGAGAGCTAAACTGAATGAAGAGATGCCACATGCATAGCCAAGTTTATCAATTCAGTTGGGAGATATAAATAATACACCAGCTTCACCATCCAGACATGAGGCTCTTCATGATCAGATGCCATTATTTAAGTAGGTTTTTTCCGAAATTGCTGAGAAGAATCAGAAGATTAGAGAAAATATGGAGGCTCGAGCTGAGTCTCAAATCACACCTGATCAGACTAGACTATTAATTGTTATGGATTTAGAGAAATATCAATTGAAAATTGATTTTTTCACACCCATATGAAATGACAGTAGGGTCATCAAGCAATTTTAGGACTGTTAATTTGATTGTTAATGCTAGGAAGATTCCCTTATGAGATAAAATCAATTTACATATGAAAACTGGTTTATTAATTGTTAATGATTTGACTAAAACCAGTGCCGCTACAAGAAAATATGAAAAACATGTTAGGAAAGGTAATCAAGTAGCTGAAGCTGGAGAAGGCTAATTCCAGAGCTCTCTCCACCCAAAATGAGGAATTAAAGAAGATAATTGTCAATATTGGAGTAGACCCCAATGACAGGTTAGTTGTTTAGAAGTTGTTGCAGAGTGCATAATCATAGATTAATGTGTTAAGAAAGAAGATGAAGCTCCCCACTGGAGAACACCCAATGGCAGTTGAAGTGGTAGGAGTGGAATCTGGGAAGGAGAAACTTTTACAAAAAATGTTGCAGAGGGATGAAGATATTTCCAGATTGAAAGAGACAGTAACTAAGTTACAGGGGAAGATTGATTCACATGTCTCCACAATAGTTTTGTCATCTGAAACTGATGACCCAACGACTAAACTATCACAATTAAGTACTGAGTTGAAGATGGAAAATATTGATATGAAGAAAGCTCAAAGTGACCTTGACACAGCCATAAAAGTTATACGTGCTAAGGATAACAAATTTCTAATGTCAAAGGAAAATACAAACAAGTATAAAGGAGATTATCAATTAGCTTGTGAAGAAATCAAGGATCTCATAGAGAAGGTAAAGGGGAACATGTCCCTAATTGAAGCTAAATATATTATTTGGAATGAGATTATAGGAGTAATGAAAATAATATGGGAATCATTAGTTCTTATTCTAGAAGAAAAGAGTATAATCAGAGATCTTTAAGAGCTTGTATTAGATGACAAACAAAAAATGCATGATAGAGCTATATGGGCTAAGAAGTTAATAGATTTCTTCAACTCCAAATTAGATCAAGAATTGGGTGAACATGAGATTAAAGATAGAGCATTATGTGTTCTAGAAATTAACAAGGTGATAGTGAAGAATGCATACATGAAGTCAGTAGAAAAGAAGTTGACAGAGATCAAGCAAGCAGTAGATAAGTTCAACACCATGTTTGATAAAAGACCCAGGGTAGGACTACCATCTTGCTGGGACCTGTAAGTTAATTTATTGTCCCAGGAAACATATGAAACTGTGTTGGTGGAAGAAAAAGGTAAAATTGACAATACTCGTGATAAGACTGTAGTTCTAAAAGGAACAACAATTGTCAATTCCAGCATAAAGATTTTTAGTTGTTATGGATGGTCAAGACCATGTTTCAGGATAAGCCCACTTACACTAGGATCACTGCTTTCAGATTGGAACATCATAAGCTAGCTAATTCTCCAAAGACAAATGTTGAACTCTGGAAAAAGTGCAGAAGATGGATGACCAATCTTCCTGAAGAAACATCAACATCAAATGATACTCAAAAAACCACATTAGAAGCAAATGATACTCAAAACACAACATAATATTTCCATCTATTATTGTATATTCTTTTTATTTTTCTTATAAAACGAGGTTGTAATATTACCCTCGATTGTAATAAAAGTAGTTGATAGAAGAAATAAGTAGTTATGTAGTTTTAAGAAGTTTTGGCAGTTACAAACTGCTTTTGATTGTATTTAAGAAAGACCAAAATGAAGAAGAGAGGTTCAGAGTTTTGGAACCTCTTGAAGACTATATTTTTGTACTTATTTCTCTGAAGAGTTAGTGAAATAAGTCTCAATTTTCCCGTAATTTTTTATGGTGGTTTGTCTTTCCTGTGTCATCTTCTGTTATTTCTTCTAATTAATGAAGCGAAATAATGAAGTTGTGGGTCTCTGAATTACATTTGTAAGTAAGAGTTAAATATCCTTAAATGCGCTCATTCACTCCAAATCCTCTCTGTTCATAAATTATATCTGAAACTAAAGTTAATATATCTTGTTTTTACAACATATTATCTTAAGTTTCCCTATATTTCTTCTTTTTCATTCACATTTCAGCAGTTAAAGGCATTGCGTAATATATTATTACTTAAGATATTTAAGGGTTTTAAAAACTAATTTCAAAGGAATAAAACAAAGACCAAATGATAAATATTGTTTCTATAAAATACTGTTAAAATGTCTTATGCACTCATTCCTTTCCACAAGTAAGGGATTGTCTCTTAAGAACCAATAGAGTCCATGTATAGAATGTATGAGTGGAGAATAAGTAAATTGTAGAAACTCCAATAAACCTATAGGTAAAAGCATTCGACCTAAGAACAAAAAAAACATTGATCAAGGGAGAGCCACATTCATTCAGGAACTTATCTCAAAAGCAGAGAAGGAAAAATAAATATTGCATAAGTACGTAAGGAAAACAGGCCCACAAAATGCTACTACTTCCATATAAAAATCAGAAGTCTCTTATTCCTTTGTTTTAGGACCCCATTCTCCTTAAACAAGGAGAGACTAGTATTCATGATTTTGGAGTATAAGGACATGGGGAAATGAGTGGGAATTATCAATAGAAAGAATAATAACAACATTCTTTTACTTTCCAATACCTTGATCTAGTAAGTGCAATAAAATAGCCATCCCCAGAATAGTATGATAAATCATCACAAGAATCCTTATCCACAGACCATCAATCCGAGGGATCTTTAGAAGAACCCTCACCAGAAGAAGAATAAGGAGAAATTCCAATGGGGGGGAACAACAATGAGACAGACACCATTGTTACCACCTTTGAATTTCCAATAGGTGATACAAGGGGAGAAGCCCCTATGAAAAATATCCATCTATCATTTCTTCCATATTTTAAGGGATTGAATGTAGAAGATCTTGATTTTTTTTTTTGAATTTGATGTTCTCTGTAGAAGTTATGAGTTATCTTCATATGCTTAGAAACTAAAACTATTTCTTGAAATTTTGAAAGGTGCAACGTTGAGATGGTTTATGGTACTTGGATATGCTACTATCTGAACATGGAGAGATATGAAGAACACAATCCTGGAAAAATATTAGGATTATTACCAGAAACTTGAAGGAGGAATTTTTCAGAATCAATTGGAAGCAATATGAGAGCCTAAAAGATTATATATAAAAAATTCATTATAAATACAGAGGTCTAAGCATGGTGATTTGGATCCAGAAATATTGAAGATGATATTTATTCAAGGGCCGAGAGATGATTTCCTTGACATTTAGGATTCGTTAGGAAAAGCGAATATATATCAAGAACCACATGATGAAATATTAAATATTCTCTTAAGGTGTTCATGAGGATCATCATGAGGAAGAAGCATGGCATGAGATGCCCCTGTAAGAATACAGAAATCCACAAATGGAAGTGTTACCAGAGCTGATATTGGAAACCCGTTTGAAAATATCAAGATAGATCTTCTAAGTACCTTATCTTCCCAATTGAAAAAATCACAAGTGAAGAAAGCACATGATGAAGCTGAAAAGGCTTTGGTCATGTTCTGCCCAAAGTGTAAAGAAAAACACTCCTTCAAGGATTGCAAGGTAAACAACATTAGCTTGTTCAATATTTGCAACTTGGAACACTCCACAGGTCATTTCCTAGAGCTTCGGATACTAAAGGTAGTAATCAAGGAATCAGAAGACGAATTTCAGCCTTCTTACTTCATTAGATCTATGAAACCTTGGCAACCATGACCACTAGATATGTCCCAAGTTTTTTCTTTTAATCCATGTAATTATTTATATAATACTCAACATTTTCCATGGCAGTATCCTACTTCTCCCCCGGCTTAGTTTCCTTCACCATAGACTAAATGGTATCGTTCTCCTTCTTTTTAGTATCCTCCTTCTTAGTCATACCCTTGGCCTCATAATTGGAAAGGAAACCCCCCTGTGTTATGAATGCAACAACAATTACAATTTCCACCTCTTACATCATATGCTACTATTTCTCCTCCCATACATCCCTAATTACATGTACAACTTAACAATAACCCAAATAATTAGCAACCTAGAATTTAGAATCCCCCACTTCTTTCCAAACTTACTACATTACCCTCATTGAATGCAATGAAATCCACCCACGATTGGGAAAATTAGGAAATTCAAAAACCTCCCCTGCCATTAATAAAGAGGAATGTGAAACCCCTAGGGATGGTCCTATTCATTTTAGCGGAACTGCTACAGTAGAACAAAAGTATGTTGATACACCTGTAACATTTGATTCAGGTAATGTTGATACATATCTAACAACCAACTCATTTCCTATAGTAACTAAGAACCCCTTATATCCACCTAGATTATAAAAAACTAGGATGATTTCACAACCCGAATCTTATTTTCTTAGGGAGGTAAAGAATCTACGCATAAGGATTCCCATGCTGCAAGATATTAAGGATGTTCCCATCTATGTGAAACTAGTAAGGGATCTATTTGTTAGAAAACCTAGGCGGAAGCCCAGGGACCCTGTCACTATCGATGTGATGGGAAAATTATCAGAACTAATGACTGGTAAACCTCCTTTGAATAAATATAATGATCTAGGGAACCCCACGGTCACTGTTTATATTGATGATATGCCCACTCCAAACACACTAATTGATTAGGGGCAGCAATCAATCTAAGGACTAAGGAAATATTACCACCTTAGCATTGCACGGGCTGAGACAAACACCTATAGTACTATAGCTAGTAGATAGGTCCCATGTTAAACCACAAGGGGTGCTAGAGGATGTAGTCATCACAGTTGATTCTAGGAGAGAACTGGAAGGCTTTCTTATCTTACAAACTAAATAAAATTTGGGGGGCATCCCATGATATTGGGAAGGCCCTGGTTGGCCATTGTGGATGGATTTAAAGGTTGTAGGTTGTGCCTCATGAAAATTTTATATGGGCACACCACAAAGAACCTCAACCTTTACCCCCTGTAAAACTAGGAAAGGATTTGGAAAATCCCTTATGGGCTGAATTTGAATCTGAATCATATTATTCTCAGCCACTTCTCACTCTCGAGAAAGCCCAATATTAAAGACGAAACATAAAATGATATTATAAATGTTTTTATCAGTAATTATATTTATGTTACTTATATTTAAGACTTGGGGGAAGAATATGTTGTGGAATATTTAAGCCTAGAACATATAAAGACCACTCCTAATATCAAGAGCATCCTAGTTGAAATAGAACTGGGTAAAAATCTGAATATTAATCCTAATATAAATCCAAAACACAATAGAATGTCATTATATTTGTTACATAAATATAAAAGGAATTTTAATGGCATTACACATACATGAAATTAATTCACCCTAGCCTCTGCACTCACCATATCTACTTAAAAGAGGATTTAAATCAATTTAGATTGCCACAACGATGCATGAAACAAGAACTTAAGGAAATAATAAGAGAATAATTTCAAAAACTCCTAAATGCCAACTTCATCTATCCCATTTCTGACAATCAGTGGGTATCTCCGCTTGTTATTGTTCCTAAAAATAATGACTAGTGGAAAGTCTATGTAGACTAAAGAGAACTTAATAAGGCCACTCAAAAGGACCATTTCTCTTTTTCATTCATAGATCAAGTCCCCGATACCTTGTCTGGAAATAAATTCTTTGCATTTATAGATGGGTTTAGTGGTTATAATTAGATACATATTTCCCCAGAGGATTACGATAAAACCACCTTTGCTTGCTCTTGGGGGACCTTTTCATACAAATTTCTCCCTTTTGGACTCTGTAATGTGCCACCAACCTTCAAGAGGTAAATATTGTAGATATTTTCAGAATTGTTAAATGATTGTTTAGAAGTATTCAGGGACAACTTCACACCTTATGGTGATGGCTTTGAAACAACATTAGAAAATATTGAAAAAGTGTTAGAATGATGTGTATAAACTAATGTTGCTTTAAGAATTGAAAAATGCCACATGATGATGAATGAAGGTATTATGCCTTGGAATTTTATCTCTGCTGCAGGAAAAAAAGTAGACCCTGCTAAGATAGAAGTAATTAAAAAAAATCCAGTTCGCAAAACATAAAAAAGAGGTACATAGTTTTTTGGGCATGCATGGTATTACAGAAGGTTTATAGAATTTTTATGAAAGATTGCATCCCCATTATTTTATCTTCTTAATAAATATGTGGAATTTGTTTGGGCAGGGAAATGTGAGAAGGTCTTTATAGAATTAAAGAAGTTAGTATCAACAACCTCTATTTTGTGAGGACCAAAGTGGAACCTGCCGTTTCACATAGCCACTGATGCATATAATACTGTTGTGGGGGTTGTGTTAGGCTAGATAGAAGACAAGAAAACATATTCCATCTACTACATTAATAAGAATATGAGTAGCTGAATTGAATTATATGGTTACAAAGAAATAATTTCTCACAATCGTGCATGCTATTAATAAATTTGGGAACTACATTATAGGGTATCAAATATTTGTGCACATTGACCATTCTTCCATTCATTTTTTAATGAATAAACCTGTCACTAATGGTAGGGTTACACATTGGTTTCTGTTGTAACAAGAGTTTGATATAACAATCCTAGATAAACCTGGGAAAAATAATGTAGTGCCTGGTTTTCTTTCTAGGCTCATTATTCATAATGAATGCATCCCTCTTGAAGATTCCTTTCCAGATGAATATCTTTTTTCTATTTCAACTCACTCACCATGGTATGCAAACATATCTAACTACCTGGCTGCAGGAAAATTTCCACAACATTTGTCCTCAAAATAAAAGAAGAGAAATGTTCAACAAAGTTCAAGATACTCTTGGATGGAAGAATATCTCTATTACACATGACCAGATCATCAGATCATGCATTGTGTAAGAGAGGATGAGATAGTTCATAACCTTAGATATTTCCATGAATAACCTTGTGGATGAAACTTTGCAAACAAAAGGGAAGGGTATAAGGTGCTTTCAACTAGATACTATTGGCCTACTATATTTCAGGATGCAAAGAAATTTGTAAAAGGATGTGATAGTTGTCAGAGAATGGGTCAACTACTTTAGTCAAATGAGATTCTATTTCACCCTTAAATAGTTTTATAGCCATTTGATAAGTGGACCTTAGAATTTGTAGGACCAATTAATCCTTCATCTCAGCAAAATTCCTACATCTCGGTCTGTATAGACTATGTCACAAAGTGGGTTGAAGAAACGGCACTAACTAGGGCATGAATAGATTGTTTCATACTTTCTGTTTGAAGAAATTTTTTCACTTTGGAGTACCTTGGGAAATAGTGGCATATGGAGGACCAGAATTCACATCTCATTTGATCTAGAAGCTAGTTGAGAAATACAATATCTTTCATAGGATGACCTCACCATATCATCAACAGGAGAATGGCCAAGTGGAAAGAACTAATAAGGTTATTAATGGAATTATTACCAAGATCATGGCCAGTCACCAGAGGAATTGGGCTGATAAACTTCTAGATTCGTTGTGGGAATAAAAAAATACATGGAGAAACACTATGGGATTATCACCATACGAATTAGTGTATGGTAAAAATAATTTATTTCCAATAGAGTTTGAAATAAATTCACTCAGAACAACATTGCAAGTGAAAATATATTTGGCTACAACACAGAAAAATCAGTTGAATGATTTAAATGAGTTAGATGAAAATAAATTGGATGTTAGCGAGCAGGCAGACATCAGCCAGCACCAGACGACTAAGCGACATGATAAATTTATCAAGAATAAGGTGTTTTAGAAAGGATATTGGGCTCTAATATTATATGATTCGTGACTCAAATATTTCAAGAGGAAGCTTTGTACCAGATGGCTATGTCCTTATGAAGTTGTTACTGCCTTTGACAATGGGACTGTGAAATTAGTTACCATAGACAGTTCCAAGACGCCATTGCTTTCCAATGGGCATCGTCTTCAGGTATATCATAAACCAACCTCAAAGGAGTCATTTGTCAACATTGTCTTAGGATCTGACCTTCAAGTGATCATGGCAAGGGAAAATTCTTATGTGCTACCAAATTTTTAAATTTTCAAAAGTGTAACAGCTAAAAACAGACATTCGTTGGCAGGTGATACACCAATATATATATAATAAGAAAAAGAGGAGAAAAAATCAATAAAAAGAAAAAAATAAGAAATAATAATAATAATAAAAATATTCCTGTGAAAACTTCTTATAAGGGAAAAGAAGATAATGGTAGTAGTTGAAAACCATTTTGTGGTGGTTGTTACACATTTTTTTCTTTCCCGTAACAACATGTTTTCTTTCATATATCTCATAAATAATATGTTGTTACAAGTCTAAGTTTTATTTTTCTTAGAAGAATTTTCAAGAGCATAATACTCTCAAAGGTATACGCTATTGTAAATAAAATTTCTACTCTAAATATCTATCTATCATCAACAAATATATTTGTTGTTACATTTGTAGCAACTGATGAATTGCAATAGGGAATCGGGTACAAATATCTGCTTCAATAATCATCATCACCAGTACTTTGTCGTCGGTATCAATCACATCACCCTCCGGTAAGTCATTTAAAAGGTATATTTATTTTTCTTTATTTAATAGTTATGGAAATTAATATGACATTCCATTTTGATGGCCAAGGATAGCCTTTGAATTTATGTTTTGGGGGGTGGTGAATCATTTTTTGATCCGTAATATAACCTGATTTGAAGTTACAAATCCTGTAATCATTAACAAATACTGCAATCATTACCACATTTTTATATAAATCATGTCATTAGCGTGAATAAATGTGCCTCTCGACACAATTAATCTCTCTCTCTCTCTCTCTCACACACACACACATATATAATTTCAAAATAAAATGAATTTATGTTAAGATGGATACATATTTTTATGTGTATGTTTTAAGGAACTTTTTATGGGATTTTCTTCTTTTACATGGAATATTTGGATGGAGGCTTGTTTAATTATCAACTAAAATAAGAATTAGTAATTTATTGCAACTCAACCAAATAATTTGTAGCAGCCCTAGGTTAAAATCCATGTAATAAAGGTAATAAAGGAAAAATAATACCAAGGTCATGGAACATGTATTATGAGTTGAATGTTGGGCAAGACATCCTATTGTGTGTTCATTTGGTTTATTATCGTCAAGGGGAAGTGGAAAATGATATGGAAAAGGCTTTGGAAAGGAAATATACATTAATTGGAATTTTATTTTTGAAAATAAATGAAATTAGGAGAAAAGGAAGGTGAAAGGTCACACATTACATGTGACGAGAAAATTGAAGGAAAATGATATAAAAGGAAAAAATTAGGTGCCTCATTGATAAAAAGGCTTCCAAGGATCAGTACACAACTTTTTTTAGTTTAGTTTTGATCTCTCTCTCTATTCTCTCTACTCTTTATTACTCTAGCACACTTAGAGTTTTGTTGTAGCACTCTAGCATTGGATCAAGGAAAGCAAAGGAAGGAAAAAGAAGGAAAAGAGAAGCAAAGATTAAGTAAGGAAGAGTTGGATCAAATGGATACATTGGGATTACTTGTAGGTATTGATTTGCATGTATGGTTTCCTTTATAGGTTTTGCATGCATGGTACATGCATGTATGTATTTGGTTCTCCTATTGTCATTGGCATGGGTTTTTCTAGGTGTGACAATGGTTTTCAACCTTGCCTTGCCATTTCTGAATAGCCATGGTGTGATGGGGTTTCTCTTACTTGGTTGAGATGGATTTTTGGATGGTTTTGAACTTTGTGGGGCAGTCTTAGGATGAAACACAAGGAATAGGAATCCCTGGACCAATGAAGGTGGGATTGTGGTAAATCCTAATTGTGTATAACCTCACCGGGACTAAGAATATTTGACTGATGAATGGTGAGATATATATAGTAAAGCCTAGAGGTGTATACCCTAATTGGGCAAGGAATCCTCAATAAGTGAATGGAAGGATATAAGGTAAATCTTAGAGGGTATAGAAGGAAAAAATCCTCACTGTTTAGGTGGAGAGATCTAGAGGCATCCATGATTTTATAGATCTAGTGAATACTCGACTGGTACATGGTGGAATTGAGATAAGGCCTAGTAGTGTATGTTTCTTATTTGGGCCTAAAGCCTAGTTGTATAGATGAGGCATTGGGTTTAGGAATCCCTTTGTGGATTGCAGTAAAGCCTAAGGAAGCCTTTGTTTGTTTTGTTGCAACTCCCACATTCATGCTTGGAATATGGCATGAGGGTGATTATTTGAAAGAAAGATTTGGTTCATCCCAATATATATTCAGGTGGTACATGGAATTCCCTAACCTAGTTTCATTTTGCATATGTTAATAAGATCTATTTTCCTCTTGTATTTGATAAGTAAATTTTCTTTTTATTATGTGCTTTTAATGGTTGTTCTATCATTGTTATTATGTTGGTTATATGTTGGTTATAATCATGGTTTTATGACAAACATGAGTTACGTCTCTTATCATATTTTGTTTAATAAGTGAAATTTTAATGAATGAAAAACTTAATAGATGATCATTTTGCTAATATGAGAGGGAATCATAACTTCTTGAAGATTCTCAGATAATTATGATGTCCCTATGCTCACATGTTTTTATGTGACCTGTAGATTGCATGTTCATGATGTGTTTGACGGAATTCCTTTCATGGCTAGGCCTTCTTAGGTCATTTCCTTATTCATGTTTTGGATTAGAGGCATTTTCATCTTTTTATTTATCATTTCTGACAGTTTCATGAATTTGTGTTCATAAGCCTGAGTCCTGGCCCAGAAAATGTGGCTTAGAATTCGTGGTCGTTGACACATAAATACTCAGAAAAGTATGCAGTTGCATGGATGCCCATGTTGTGCATGCAACTGAAGGGTTTCAGCCGCATGGAGGGCTTGTCATGAGTGTGAATAGGGGTCTAGTTTAGTGAGAAAGAAGGTTAACTCATTGGTTTAGAACCCACAGTGGTTGGTTAGCCACTAGGGGTCCTGTAGCCTCTCAGAAAGGTCATTTTGAATTTTTTTTTTATATTCCACTTCCTTAACTATACTTGGGGAGTTTAATCATATCATAGTAACTCTTTGTCAAATGTTTAGGCCGGTGAAATGGTTAGCTTGGGTAAATGTGGGAGGAGGGTGTTACAAGGTGGTATTAGAGTAGGTTTCATTATCTTTGGGTAATGTATGGTTAGTTTTCCACTTGTATGATATATGATACCACAGAGTGGTATTAGAGCTTGGTTCACCCATTGGAATGGATGGGTAGAATTTGTTTTTCATGCCGCTTCATTTCAATTTAATATGTGTTCATTATACTTGTGGTATATGTCTTTTTCATGTGTGCATGGCAGTATTCACTGTTACAATTGTGATGTCGTGTAGAACTTGATTATGTTGTTGTTTGGATGTGTTCATCGTGAATGCATACTGGTTGAATATGCATTTTTTGTGTATGTATTTTTTTATGTGGATATATGCATGTAGTGTTATGGTTATGACTATCATGCATAATATCATGGTATGCAGTTGGTGTTTTCACTCTTGATGTTCATATATTTTTATGATTATGATTATACATCTATCATGCCAAATCTAGTTGATCTTGTAGATGATATATCCTCCCCTGAACTACAATGAGGTATGTTGGTTATTTTAATATTTTGGTTTAGCTGACATGGTATACTTTCAAGAAGAAGATCAAATATGACTAGAAATATGGTAGACTACAATTCATGAGATTCTACCTCTATATAAGATGAGTAGCATGGTAATAGTTACTCCCCTGATATAACAGAAACTTTGAGAAGTTTGAAGGCATAAGAATTTTCAAGGCAGAAAATGACCTAATCATTTCGGCAGAAGAGAAACAAACAAAGGTTAATGCATTCATCCTTCAGAATTTGTCAGATTTGCAGATATAGTGACCACTTAGGATCTGTCATGGACAAGAGGAAAAGACTAATGGAGCATATGGAAGTTGATCTCATGGTGGTCACAAGTGGGATAGATATGACACGATTAGGGATCGAAAGTTATTGGACATGCCAGATAGAAGATCGACATCGGTTCTATTCTAGTTCCATTTCTAACAGGTATCATGGTCATCATCGCTAACATCCTTACAGGAAGAGTGGCAAAGGATATTTTTCGAGAAGAGTTCAAGAAATCCAAGCCACCTACATTTGATGGAAATTTGAAGCTAAAACATGCAGAGGCATGGTTACTTAGGATGAAGAAATTCTTTGAGTTTCATGATTACAAAGAGAACATAAAGGCCATAATAGCTATCTTTACCCTCAAAGGGAAAGCATACATTTGGTGGTAAGTCGTGAAGCACATCAAAGACATTAGGACCTAGGAGTTGAGTTTGCATGAGTACAAGAGACTCTTTAGGAAGAAGTACTTGTCATAGAGGTACTATGAAATTAATTCCAAGAAGTTATATGAGCTAAATATGGGATCAATGATAGATGAGGAGCACATGAATAAGTTACATGAATTTTTAAGGTATGTACTACATCTTAAGGATGATAAAAACAAACTTCATATATTTTTCCATAGATTACCATTAGCATTTATAGATTAGATTGAGTATGATGAGCCTTGGTCAGTTGAAGAAGTCATTGGTAAGTTGAAGCATTGTTATGAATAATCAAAGCACAACATTGAGTCTCAATAAGGATGGAAAGGGAAATATTAGGTTAAAGGTAAATGATAGCTAGAAAGGACAAGACCTTTGGATGCAGGTGAGAAAGTTAATTTTTTTCCTTACAAAAGGTTTAATGTACTTGGAAAGAAACATGGGTCACAACCTGGAGGACAACATAATAGAAGTGATGGTAAGAGATAATTGTAGTGTTGGACATGTGGTAACGAGCATATCAAGGAGGATTGTCCACAGATTCAAGGTGGTAGACCTCAGATCTAAAGTGCATAAGAACTGAGGACTGTTGGGGATGTTAGGAGGAGAATTCCTTGTATCTATGAAACATTGGATGATAGGAAAATGGATCACCATGAATCTATTATCGAGATGGATGGTAAGCTTTGTGATCAAGTTGTTTCTATTTTTATTGACCGTGGATCTATTTATAGTTATGTTAACCATGAATTGGTGGATAAGTTTGGTTTGAATAAATAAGTGCATGAAAAATATTGGTTACTGCAGTTGGCTATAGGTACCAAGAAAAGAGTTCATCATTGGGTAAGATCTTGTGCATTTGAGTTGAATGGTATTCTTCCATCAACACATATGAATGTACTTTCATTGGGATCATAGAGTCTACTACTAGGTATGGATTGGTTTTATCTTCAAAGGACTATGGTGGATTGTTATGAGAAGGCTATTGAGTGTTTGGATGAAAATGGGGAATAAATAATTTTACAGGGTAAGAAGAAGGATACATCAGTTAGAATTGTCACATATATGCAGGAAAAGCATAGTTTCTAGAAATGGTGTGTATTATTTTTAGTACATATTTCCAGTGATAAATATAAGGATGTTGACAAAGTGGAGGTATCGAACAGGTAACTAGTTCTACAACAGTTTCAAGATTTCTTTTTCATAGAGATTTCAGAGTGGTTGACTTGTAGGGAAGTTGAATTTTCTATTGATTTGGTATGAAGGGAAATACTAGCATCAAAGGAACACTACAGGATGAGCACACCAAAGTTAGTGGAAGTGAAGTTGTAGTTGAATGAAATTCTTGACAAGGGATATATTAGGCCAAAGTGAATAGTTGTGGGTTGCACCAGTGTTATTTGTGAAGAAGAAGGATGGTACTCTCAGGTTATGCATTGAATATAGGCAGTTGAACAAGGTGATGATTAGGAACAGGTATACATTTTTGAGGATTGATAATTTTCTTGACTAGTTGAAGGGAGTAGTAGTGTTCGCGAACATTGATCTGAGATCATGATATCGTCAAGTATGCATCAAAGAAGAGTAAATTTACAAGATTGATTTCCAGACTAGGTATGGACATTATGATTTTGTTGTTGTTCCATTTCGTTTGACTAATTCTACAGCTAATGTTATGTGTTTGATGAATAGTGTGTTGTGTCCTTATCTGGACAAGTTCGTTATTGTGTTCATTGATGATATATTGATATATTCTAAGAATGAGGAAGAGCATGTCGAACATTGAGCATTAGTATTAATATTTCTAAGAGAGTATCAGTTGTATGCCAAGCTTAGAAAATGTAGTTTATTATAGCTATAGATACATTAATTGGGACATGTTTTTTCCAAGGAAGGTATAATAGTGGAACCAAAAAAGATAAACGCTATCATGGAGTGGTAAGCTACTAGGAATTCGGATGAGGTAACGTCATTTATGGGGTTGGTAGGTTATTGCAAGCGGTTTATTAGGAAGTTATTGTAAATTAGTTATCCTATTACATCGTTGCAAAGGAAAGGAAATAAATTTTAATGGAAAGAGGAATGTGCAACAAGTTTTGAGAAATTGAAGCAGTTGTTGACAAATTCTCTAATTTTAAAGATTGCAAATTTGTAAAAAGAGTTTGTGGTGTGCACCTTTGCTTGCAAGAGAGGACTTAGTGGAGTATTGATGTAGGAGGGATAGGTGGTATGTTATGAATAAAGTAAACTAAATGAACATGAGAAGAATTATGTGACACATGAACTTAAGTTGGCAGAAATAATTCATGCATTGAAGATGTGGAGGCACAATATTCTTAGCAGGAGATTTGTATTGATGAGAGATCACAATGGATTGAGACAATTATTTGATCAATTAAATCTAAATGCTAGGAATGCTAGATGGTTGGACATGATTAGTGACTGAATTCAACATTAGGTACATCAAGGGTAAAGAGAGCAAGGTTGCATATGCTCTTAGCCGAAGAGTACATGTAAGTCACATAGCAGATATGAGTTCATATGGGACAAACTTATAAGATCATATATTACAGACAGGAAAATAGGATGATAGGTTCATGGAGCTTAAGTATAGGTTATATGGATAGGGTACAGGTGAACAGGATGTGGAATATCACCTCACGAAATATGGTTTGGTGAGATTTAGGGACAAGATCTATGTGTCGAAAAATAGTAAACTCAAGAAGCCTATCTTGACAAAATTTCATGTTAAGCTATATTTAGGTCACTCAAGATACAAAAATACATTGAAAATGGTGGAGAAGTTATACTATTGGCCTAATTTGAAAAAGGAAGTGGCATAGTTTGTGGCTGTGTGTTTGGATTGTCAACAGGTAAAATTACAGTCTAAGAAACCAGGTGGTCTACTACAACCAATTCTAATTCAAGAATGGATATGGGAGGTCATTTCCAAGGATTTCATTATAGGATTTCTGAGGAAATCTAGACAACATGATTCCATCATGGTTGTAGTTGACAGGTTGACAAATCTAGCTCACCTCATTCCAGTGAAGTCTACTTACTCATCTAGTGATGTAGCATAGGTATTCATCAGAGATATTGTGAGATTGCATGGTGTATCAAAGAATATTGAATTAGACAAAGATGCTAAGTTCACGTCTAGGTTTTGGAAATATTTGTTTCCAAGTTTAGGTACAGAGTTGGCCTTCAACATAACTTATCATCCATATAAATATGGAGAAATAGAGAGTGTTAAAAATATTTTGGAGGACAAGTTGATAATGTATGTGATGGATCAATAATGGAAATGGGAAGATTAGATTCCACTGGTTAAGTTTGTTTACAACAATGGGTATCAAAGTCACTGAGGATGAGTCTGTTTGAGGCACTCTATGGACAGAGTTGCAATACTCGTAGTAGTTGGAGTGATCTAGTGAATAGGGTATTGATAGGACTATATATGTTTGAAGATATGGAATAGTAAATGTGGGTTATTAAGAAGAATATAAAGACAACATAGGATAGGCATAAGAATTATGCAGATCAACACAAGTAATTCAAGGAGTTTTAGGTTGGGGAGTAGGTGTACTTACACATCAAGCCCAAAAAGAGCTCCTTGAGGATTAGGTCATGTGTGAGGCTAGAACCTCGGTATTGTGAGCCTTTTATAAATATCCTCGAGAGGATTGGACTAGTGGTCTACAGACTTGCACTTCCTTCGATAGTGAAAGCCCATGATGTTTTCCATGTTTCATTTTTTAAAATATATATAAAGGATGTTGATCATGTTATTGATTGGTTTGTATTGCATGTGGAACCAGAAGGATAATTCCAGTCGGAACCTCAATTTTTTTGTAGAGAAATATTCTCATGCTCTAGAATCAAGCATTTGAGTAGGTTAAAGTGCAGTGGAAGAAATTTGGTCCTCATGAAGCTACATGGGAGATGGTTGATCAGATGTGGGATATGTATCCTTCATTATTTTGCTGATTGAGGAATAATAGTTTTGGTATATGTATATATGTATATGTATGTAAATACTTCCATGATTTGTGTTATAAATCTCCAATAACCGATATGGCTGTCATGTGTTTATGTTTTTCATTATCATGTATGTTTTCAGTAGGATGTTAATTGTAAATACTGCAACAAGATGTGTTATAAAGATCCATGGTCATTATGTTTTAGTTTTCATTGTTTATTCTAGTTGTAGGTGTCATTGAATAGTGAGGACTGTTTTCCCCTAAGGGAGAGGGGTGTTGGATGGATAAATCATTCTTGTGGACAAGACAAATCTCCCTAGTATCCTACGATAACTAGCAACAAACAGAAAGATGTAAACTACTTTCTCTAGATTATATTTGATCTATAATTATCTATAATGAAGGATTTAGGACTTACCTGTAGTCCAACGCTGATCGTAGTCTTCTTTTCCATCGCTTTGAATACGTCTCCTTTCAGGAGCTGCAATAAAAAACATGAAAGAATCAGAAGCACCTGCAAAATGTAGACTAATTCATAAACCATAAATCTATCTTGATGATCTAGGAATTCAAGAAATAAGCCATTTAAATAAACAACTCACTGAGAAAATAGGATCCATTTGTATTATCTTTGATGAAAGAAGGAGCCTTACAACTGTGTTCACCTTGATATCATACAGGTCCTTCCAGGGTCCGAAACAAGTGTTTCCTCTACTTTGACAAGCCTTTGCACTCTCTCGACTAACATACACATGAGTGTGTGATCATTCCCATATGGTAATCAGTTAAGAGATTTTGAGTTTATCCAGCAATTCTTCTCAAAAAATCTCAAAGCCTAACCCCCCTTGACGCTAAACTATGGCTTCAATTTATAGCAAAAGAGAAGAGGTTGTAGCTCCAAATAAGAAGGGACATAATCCTCTTTCAAGGGATTAAGTTCCACATATCAAGGGGTAAACTCCTTTTATGGAGGGATGAATGTACATGAAAGGAGCGAACTTTCCACTGTTTAATTTCTTTCAGAAGCTTCCAGATTCAACCAGCTAGGCTTCCAAATTTTTCTTTCACCTTCACTTTACCTTTTACACGAATCTGCACCTTTAATAAAGAAAAACTGCGGTCGATTTCGCATGTTCTAGAACAAACAGATGCGACACCGCAGGTAATACTAAGAGAAAGTGCGGTACAAGTATTTTTATGACTTTTATAAGCTTTTCTCTCAATTTCAAGGCTTTTTTTTAGGAACTTGATGTTTGTATACTTCTAAGGGAGTGTTGTATGAGTAATGATGAACTCATACAGACAGTAAAACGTCATGGTGACAATTTTTAGTGTAACAAATTGCCCCCTAAAGTGCGAAGTTTGAGACCATTAGAAGAATGATGTGCTTTATCATTTCAAGGATTAGCTTGTGGATACCCCAATCGGAATCCTGTAAAAAAATTCAATGCAAAACATATATATATATAAATATCATCGCTGAGGTAGGCATTCCCATACTCAGATCAAACACTAACTAAAACTTGTTTTGATGTAGAAATGATTTCACTATCACATCATAGACATAGTATGGACGCAACCATCCATTATGAATAGTCTACTGCATATTGAATAATAAAACTTCTTGCAGCCTGGATGGTGGAAAATAGATCCAGGGTCTTGATTTCAGCTACCCAAACTAGTATGATTCTATCCATGCGATTGATTGTGTCGAAGTTAAACATGGTAGAAACTACTTGATTAACAGTCAATGATGTGAACCATTAACAAGTGTGAGAGAAACCACCAATAATGATAATGGCTCTCAAAGTACTCATTACAATCCATGGAATGTGAATAAATGATCTGAAGTCGAGCATTTCACGGAATCGTTCAATCGAAGGTCAATGATGCAACTTGTCGTTGAAGGCGAGAAACCTGCCATTAAGGCATGCCGATTCCAAGGTACTGAAGGATTCTAGATCAACTTCCTAGATGATGAGCTTTCGTCGATAGAAAGTGGCCCGTCGTAGGAAAGCCCATGACAAAAAACCATTAGATCAAGTTTTGTAGAAATTTTTGCAAGGACTGACTCACAGATGGTCAACATGAATGGAGATAACTATTTGCAATGAATGGTTTATTTGAACTATCCTCTTCAACAAATAACAACACTGCAGATGGTTTGGTGACAATTGACCTAAAGCTAATACCCAGAAACTGGCTAAATAATTTCAATATGGTTCGATTAACTGATAGGCAAAGGATTTTCCCAACCCAGATACAAGTGTGACAAAAAGTGTTGTGTTCAAGAGAGGTAAACTGCTTTTTAAACAAAGTGTGACAAACAGATTTGTTTTCTCTCTTTTCCCCCCACCATTTCTGGCAAGTACCTCTTTATTTTTGACAATCTTGAGGAGGATAAAATTTGCTTGTTATATAAGCTCATCCTTCAGATGAGTCCAACTTACTTTAAAATCGAACCCTAGAGTCATCTATTCCTGTTTGTAATTGATAGGTCCTTTACTATTAAATTTTAATGAGTCCAGTATAGGAGAAACTCGGTGTTTTTCAATTTTAGGGAGTTAGAAGAAAAACTTAATAGAACTCCGTGGGTGTAATTTTTCGTAAATTTAGTCTCTCAAGCCTGAAAAAGGATAAAATAATACAAGAGAGAACTCTATTGACCATGATTAGTCAACGTATACATTTTTCGTAAATAGTCCATTTCAGTCTGGAAAAGGGGTAAACTTATACTGAAGGGACGACTGCTCATTTCCTTTAACGAGTTTGAATAGTCAAGTACTCGGTAATATTTTCATCTTTAGAGAGTCTGAAAAGGGCTTAAAAGAGAACTCCAGGGTCTCGCTTTTTCGTAATTTTTAAGAGTCCGAAAAAGTGATAAAAGTGTACTCAATAGTATCACTTTTTCTTTAAGTTTTAACGAGTTCGAAAAAGTGATAAAAATTATACTCCTCCTTCAAAATTACCATTTCGCCCAAAAAATCCTGTATTCTGCACAAAAACTCAAAAAATTAACCATACCTGTTTATGATTAATAAAAATAATTTGGAAAACCACTTTTCAAAGTGAAAAATAATCAAAATTGTGTTTTATTTATTAAAAAAATATTATAAAAGGGAGGTTTTCTAGATCATTTTTACCATTTGAATTCAGAGTGAAAATTGAAAGCTTTTGGTAAAAAATGTTCCGGAGGAGATTGCAGAAGATTTACCAATCAGAATCGAAAACCGTCAGTTGCAGGTAATCCACATCATCCTTACCTTCATTTTTTTCTCTTTAATTCCTTAATTTAGGGCTTAGATTGATTTTTAAGCAGGGAAATAGGTTCAAAAATTTGCTCATGGGGTTCCGTAGGTAAAGCACATGGAACTTGCGAACCCCGAAAATTTTACATAGGGAAAATTGTCGTGGTCCTGCACCTTATGCATAAGACATGTACGGATCCAAGCACTGTTTTTATGTGTAAGTGCAGAGGCACCGTAAGAAAAAATAAAATGAAAAAATCTCTGAAATTAAACCAAATTTTCCCATTCAAATTGTTTTTAATCTTTCAATTTGTCCATTGCAGGATATTTACAATGCTTGAGTGGAGAGAACGTGAGCATGAAGAAGTTGATGATGCGGCCATGTTACATCTGCCTACATTACGTATTTTGAGAGAATGCGGTTTGTACAAACTTTGGGCCATTCAAGGTATGAGGGCTCAAGTGGTTTTTCTTACCTGGATAGTCAACAAATGGGATGTTCAGGAGCAATGCTTTATCATTGGAGGTCACCATCTCAAGATTTAGCTGGAAGACATATACTTCCTTACTGTTTTATCAAAGAGGGGCAATCCACTCTCTTTATTTGGGGCTAGTACAGGTGGCCAGTCTGTCGCTAGCCTTCAGGAAGAATTTTGCAATGAAGAAGTAGACCCCAAGGATAAACGTATTAACATAAGAACCATTATTAGTCCTGAGCTTAAAGTGGTTGCATTTACGGTAACCAGGTTGTGTGGGAGCACAACTCCAAATTTCGCTACAAGATCCCAAATGCAAACTGTTGTTGAATACTTTAGAGGCACCATTTTCAATTGGTGTGAAGCAGTTTTGGCCAATGTCAAAGGCCAACTGACTAGAGAAAAAAATGCGAAGTTGAAAAAATTTGGATATGGAGCGATCATGGTCACATTTTATCTAGAGAGGATTCCTTTACTGGCCCCACAACTTATTTCAGTTGATCATGGTAGAGTCAAAGAGCCTCGAATGGTTCGATGGGTTGCATTGATGGCATGCCATAGTGATAATGTCGAGGTCGTTTTTTTTTCTCCAGCCTATTTTCATTGGTTGGAGAATCGAATCTTCGTGATAGAAGATTTCCCTTATGTTGGGATAGATTTCTGCGACGATCAAGAGATGTCTCTTCCTCTAGGGACACGGTGGGATGAGTCAAGTAAAAACTCATTTTGACATGTTCTAAATTCTAATTTTTATTTTGTTTTTAAAATCATCCAAAACTGATGAAAAAAAAAATTCAAATGGAAATGTGGGTTGACGTCGACCTGCCACTCTCCGTCCTTTTGACAGAAAGCTAGCTGCAGCACCACCACCACCATAGGATTAGACAGTAGAGGTCCTTACCGACCTGGAAAGCCATCTGGAGCGGTTGAATTTAGATATTCCAAAGACTACCATAGATGAAATTCTGCTCCAATTACAAAGATATGTTATTGGGGTTCCAGGACCATTCAGGAGATTTCTAAGCAAGGTGGCACGGGCTGTAGTGTTTTATCATGATCATCACCACGGATAGTGGATGATTGATTTTGTATACTTATATCTTTTTTTTATCACCTTTTTCTGATCATAAGGCATTTTTAACCTATGATCGAGGACGATGTAATATTTTGAAAACACTACTCTTATGCTATGATATTACTACTATTTCCATTTATTTGTATTTAACATGTTATCGAATGTTATTTTGATCTACTGATTTAATTATCGCAAATGTCTGTTTATCACACTAGAAGCTACTGCATCAGCTAATGTGTTTAAATTTCTTAGAATGTGTTGATACTCAATATAATCAAATTCTCGTTCCAAGAGACGAACTTTCAAAAATAATCTTAACAACATTGGGTTTTTAATTGCATATACTCTATTTAATTATAATACAACGAGTTCAGAATCTAACGTAACGATCAAACTTTGAATTTCAAATGAAATGGATTCAAACAATAACTCAATAACTGCGTTATACTCTGCAATATTTTTCATCGTTTGACCGAGGCTTACCCCATGCATAGATACTAACTCATTAGTGGGTGAATAAATAACCCAAGCTGTGGAAGAAATGTTCCGTGTACTACGACAAGCACCATTAGCAAAACCAATGTATGTTTGAGGGGACGTCGACATCTGCAAAATCAAGAGTGATCCAGATAAGCAGGGATAGTAATAAAATCACACTTAAACTAGGCACGCTCTTCTAATATACAACACGCCAGCTTAAATAAAATAACTAATATACAAGGAAGATCTCCACAGAAGAATCAAGCATAATATATTTTTAGATAAAGCCCATTTTTGGGTTTACCTAAAGAGACCCCGTCAAAGTCAATCAGTTCATAGGCCGCTTTTGCAAGCTATCGCTTAGAAATATAAGGACCATGCCACATGGGATCAAATTTCCCAGCCCCTAGCTTGTCATTATCTTGATCATAAACCAAGACTAGGTCTCCTTCTGAAAAAATATGAGGTGTAACACTTCTATCATACTGAACTTTCATTCATTTCACATGAGTTTCGGTAGCTAATGCAGCGGTGCACCAATTCTCATCTAATTGAGCTAAGTACAAAAATCATTTCTCCTCTTCAGAACTGGCTGGTAGTAACTCTATGGCTAGTTGGAGTGACAGTATCTCACATTCAATCAGTAATATCGCTTCTGAATCGTAAACGAGTTGAAAAGGGGTAGAACCTGTCAATGTTTTTGCTAAGGTTGGATATGCCCAAAGTGTTGAAAAAATCATGGTATGCCAATTCGATTTATGAATTCCAATGATTTGTTTGATCATGGTGACTAAAAATTTATTGATCGCTTCAACCAGACCATTAGCCTGTGGGTAATATGGCGTAAAATTGTCATGGTGTAGACCAAGTTGATAAGTTAGTTCGGTCATCATGATGTTTCAAAAATGACTCCCATGGTTAGTAATTATCACTTGGGGTACACCGAAATGAGCAATCACATGATTGAACACGAAAGTAGCTACAGTTTTTCCATCTACTGCAAATGTAGGCATCGCCTCAGCCCATTTGGTAAAATAATCTACTGCGAGAATAATATACCCTTGCCCCTCGGCCGAGTGAGGGTTACATGTAATGAATTCAATACCCCATTTTGCAAAAGGACTGACATTAACTATAGGGTGAAGAGGAGCCGGTGGTGTGGGCATCTTGCGATCAAATATTTGACAGTTTTGGAATTTTTGGATAGCATAAATACAATCTTTAAATAAGGACGGCCAAAAATAGCTAGTGTGCAATATCTTTTGGGCTGTGGCATACCCATACATATGACCGCCACATGATCCATAGTGACAGTCATTTAAAACCTTTTCAGCTTCGTTAAGAGTGAGACAACGTCGAAAAATAGAGTCTGCACCACGACGGTATAATGTGTCACCAACAATATGATATTGCTGAGACTGGAAACTGATTTTTCTTCATTGCGACCATGAGAGTTCGGGCCGAAAATTTTGGGTTTGGAGATAAATGATGATATCTCCATACCAAGGATCGATGGTACCGATAAGAAACAAAGACTCATCTGCGATCGGATGTTCTGCCATAGTTTATGTGTCAATACTTTGGAATTCACACATAAGTTCAGCGAATACCAATGATTTCTTTGATTTAGATTTTTCAAATTCCAAATCAAACTCCTGCAGATAATAATCCATTTGGAGTATTTTCCCCCTAGCAGTTGTTTGGTCAAAATATACGTCATAGGGTTACAATCAGAAATCACTGTTGTCTTGCATAACAATATGTAATGACAGAATTGTTGGACAACTTGAATTGCTGCCAAGGCCAATTTATCCACATGTGAGTACTTGATTTCGTTCTAATGAAGATTGCGACTGAGATAATAAATCACATGTTCGTTGTGGAATTAATATTCCTAAACTAAAACCATGTCAATTGGAGAATTGGAGGCTGTTAGGTATAAAAAGTAATCCTGGTTGTAGTTGGGAGGATGCAATAACAGTGGATGGGTCAACGCGTGTTTAAGAGCATCAAAATATCGATCAGTGATCTCGTCCCGAAATAAAGGAATATTCTACTTTAAGAAATTAGTTTCGAAATGATTGAGATTAGGTAAGAACGAAGATCGATGATGCAGATCTTCCCATGGTAATTCTTCTATAGACAAAAATTCATGAATATGCTCATCGGTATTGAACACTTGTTGAACAGGTTCCAGAATTGATGGCGAAGCTAAGCTCGATATTGAAAGTGATTCCTCATTGATCACATTCACCAGATCAGGTTTAGTTGAAGGAGTATCAGAAAATGACTGTACTTCCTGATATGCTAATTCAAAAGGACTCAAAGGCATCGTGGCATCGAAAGAATCCATTTCTGATTCTAAAGGTACTATCAAGGATCATCATAAGAAATAGTACTTGATGTAATCATATTGATGTTAGCAATAGGAGGTGGTACGTTGGGAGCAGGCAGGGAAAAAGTTTCTAGTAAATCATAATCTTTAATTAAACCCACTCCAAAATCTTTATAAGGGATAATCGATTTGCTGACATGTTGGATGCTATCAGTAGTGGCTGGGTAGGATGAATAATATGAGAGCTGATCTATTTTAATGATCTTTCCTTTATGAGGAAACATGATGAGACGAAAGACCGATGATACAAGAACAGTCATGGCATAAGAACAACTATGACCCAGGAGAAGGTTGTAATCCAGAGGGGCATCAACCACTTCCACATCTAGATTAATGGTTTTTCCTTCGATCTCTATAGGTAGATCCTGTAAAATACCATATGGATGGAATCCTCTTCCATCAAAAGCTTTGAGGATAGTCGATGATAGGTTAATTGTCGGAGAACCAATTGATTTCCAACATTTTAACAACATGATACACGTAGAAGCCCCTTCATCAACAACAGTATGAAAGCAATGTCTGTTTTTTACTATTAATGGAATTTGAAAAGCCATTTGATGAGGCAGGTGGGGTGTAAAATTTTCCAAATCAAAGATCATTAAGTTCGAATCCTGAAGATCTATGGCTCCTATGGCTGACAATAGTAATATTCTTTGGGTTGGACATAATTGCAACACTTCCAAAGCCGACATTGTTGAAGGGGAAATCGCCAAGTCTTCAACAATATTGTAGTTCTGAGCAGCTCTCGCATGTGGATTGAAAGCTGATTTATGAAGTACACCTTTAGCAGGTGGTTTGATTACTAAGTCAGGATTTGGTTTCTCGATCTAGAGCAGATCAAAAACTGAGGGAGATGTAGTTGATGCTGAATTATAATTTTCTTCTTCTTTACCACCAACAGTATTTTTAGTACCGTAATCTTGTGATCGCGTCGCAACCATCAAGATATATTCTAGCGTATTTGAGGAAGATCCAATCATGTTACTATCTTGAGCAGGAAAAGGATCCTTCAAGACATTAGGTATGGGTGAATCCTTAACTAATTTCGATACCTCGGCTCTATGCGGGCACTCTTTAGTAAAATGATCCTCATCACAGATCAAACAAGGATAACGAGGTTTTTCGTTTATCATCAGTTGGTTCAGTTTTATCATTTTTATCTTTTGAAGATGACTTTTTGTTTTTATTCTTACGTTTCTTTTGACCACCAGTTTTAGGTTTGGCTGTAGATGATTCTACAACATGAATATCGACGGAAGTTTCAATGGAAGAATCTCCTTTCGGTGAATCAGGTAAAGTTATAATAGAAGAATTCATCTTGGAAGATTTCTTCTTACCCTTGCTAGTGTTAACAGAACTAATTACACCATCGGCAGCATGAGAGCCTGAAGGAGTTGTAGTTAATTGACCAGGTCTTGGTAAATCAGGGATTTTGTCATACAGAGTACCTGACTATGTATATACAAGGTCAAGGTACTGAGCCTGAGAAATGACTTTCTCTTTTGTAACAATGCCTCCTTTGGCCACATCTTTAGTAATTTTGGGCAATAATGATTTGATAAACCATTCAACCAAAATTTGATTTGGAATAAAGACTTTCACCAAACATCTCCTACGTCTCCATTCATGAATGTGATCAGATATGTACGTAGACGTAGATTGTTTTAATGAGGTCAAAGATTCCGTATCATTGTCGTATCTGACAGGTAACTAAAAATGAGTTAAGAAAGCAGTAGCTAGTGCATTAAAATTATTAAATGAGCCTCATGGTAACTCAATGTACCATTTGGCAGCTAGACCAATGAGAGTTCTCTGAAAAATACGCAATCAAATCATATCATTAATTAGTGAATTGGATGCACACTAGAGGTGATAAGTCATAACATGATTAGATGGATATTCTTCTGAATTACCTTCAAACTTTGGAATATCACTGGGCAACTTATTAGGCATCAGCGACCAATACGGAACATAAAATATAGGATCATTCATAATGCGCAATAGATCAGGTAAATCTAAATTTGCTATGAATGGTAACCAATGTCTAGGGTCTTGATAACCTTTTGTGATCAAACCAGTTCTAGGAGGAGGATATCTAGGATATCCTGGAATTGGATGTGCATTGGGAATCATGAAACCTCCTAGATAACCAGGATTAACTAGACCATACTCGGGTTGTTGAGGTACTTGATAAGTATACCCAAGATATGGTTGATACTGATATGTTGGATTTTGTGTAGCATGTCCAAATTGATACTGGCCCTGGTACGGTTGATAAGTAAATTGTGGTTGAATAGTGAGAATCGTACTTGTACCATATTGTCCTGTAAGCATCTGAACCATAGTCTGAATTGTAGATCCTGACTGTGGCACAGATACTTGAGGAATTTATACTGATATAGGAGTAGTAGAAACAGGAGTTGCAGATACTCTAGAAATATGTGTGGTAGGTTGAACAAAAGTTGCAGTAGTAGCAGAAGATTAAGGCAGAGTTCTAAGTGTACTAGGCCCAGGCTGCTAAACAGAACTAGGTGCAGAGATTTGAATGGTAGGCTGGATAGGTTGTTGGGTTTGACCAGAACCTATTTTGTCCAGGATGATTAGGTAAATACACATTGGGTTGTAAGGTTTGTTGAATTTGAGATGGATCCCACACCATATTAATTCCAGGATATTGACCCATAGAAGGTTGTGCATATGAAGGACCATAACCAGGTTGAACGTAAGTTTGATAATTAACTGGAAAATTTCCATCTCCTTGTAATAATGGTTGATCGGAAGGAGTGTTAAAACCTTGAGTTGGGTACTAACCCTGAGGTTGATATTGACTATGAGGCATGTACTGAATCTGGGGTTGATATTAACCCTGAGGTATGTACTGTCCTTGGGGTTGATATTGACCTTGAGGTATGTATTATCCTTGAGGTTGCTCCCAGGCTGTAAATATTGTCCTACAGGTTGACCTCCAGGTGGTAACAAATTACCCCGAGGTTGTCTTCCGGATGGTAATTAATTACCTTGAGGTTTCCCTCCAGGTGATAACGGACTTCATTGAGGTTGATGATTTGGAATATTTGCAGACATCATAAAAATCTATTATGTGTTCAACGTTTTAATGTTTGTTCCATTTTTACCAGATGATAACATTTTTTCAATTGGTTGAGGAGCTGCTCCTGAGAAGTTACTAGAGAACCATTGGTATCCCAGAGGAACAGACGAACCACTGTATAAAAATGTTTCCGGAGATTGAGAAAACATAGATGACTCACTCGACATAGCAAATGAAGGTTGAGAACCTCTAGGTGTAGGGTAAAAAGGAATTCGGGGTGGTGAATAAGTAAGACCTGTGTTTTGTAAAAAATCTGTCAATGATAAATACCAGGCATCAGTTCTAAAAGGACTGTAGAATATTGATTCATGCTCTCTAAGATTCAAATTTTCTTGGGTTTCGGGAAGAAATATGTCTTCGTCTAGACCAACAAGCTCTTCAATACATATGAGATCAGAAGGAATATTTTCAGTAATGTGATCTCTTACTTTAGGTGAATCAGGATCACTAGAAATCAGAGTAGCAAATCCTGAAGATGATTCCAACACAGCAGGTTTAGTTTCGAGCTCAGAAATTTCAATTTCTTTGGCTAATTCACTGGTTGTAGAAGCAATGTCAGTGATTTTGGAAACTGAAATTGGCTCTTGAATATATTCCATTGTTTGTGATTGATTTGCTTCATTATACTCAAGATGAGTAATTATGGATGATTCTCCTGGTTTTTTCGATCTAATTCTGCTGATACTATGCGGTACCAGAGCTTGCAGTCCTTTAAGTTGGCTTGGTGTATACTCAGGGGGCTTCCCTAGAATTCTACGCGATTGTCTTGGTAATTCATCCATGATTAAAAATTATTAATCACACGCAATCAACAAAAATTTAAAACAAAAATCCTAAAGTCACTAAAAAGGAAATCAAATGATCAAATGCTTATAAAATCTAGGAGACCCAACCACACATAAACAGTAGAGTCCCAAACTAAAAACACTAGTTGGTGATGAAATCCAACATCGTAGTATTTTAATGTAGAAATGGCGGTTGGAACAATTACCCGACAACATGCTTAATGAAACAGACTGGTGCAAGTTTCTCCACTTAAACCATCTCGAGTGAAGATAACCCTCCGGAGAGTCCAAGTGAGTCTATTCGATGTCTACTCCAGGTCTAGTGGGATCTTTCCTCCACCATCACCTTAGGAAAAAATCTTAAATTTTATGGCCACTAAGGTCACCAACAGGAACAAATATGCTTGGGGGAATAGTCTACGATCCGATATATGTGCAAGAGCAGAGTAACAAAGCTCAATCCCCTTGAAGTCTCCTTGACATAATCGAAGGTATACCGACAAGTGACCCTAGGCTCCTCGACAATGGTCAATCTGAGGTTTACCATTGTTAATACGTGCACATCTTCTATCATTCTTAATGAGATAGAATTGATCACCTCACTGGTTCGAATATGATATCGTGCTTGACTCCTTTAGGAGGAGCTTCCCAGATCATACAAGATACTATTATATTCCTCCTACCGCAATATCAACTACTTATTTGTTTTAATTGTCTCAAAGAGTTAATTAATCCCTACTCCAAGACACTAGCCTAAGCTATGTTGGTGAAAGAGTCCTAGAAATATAAAAATTACTAGATTGATTTTAATTTAAGCATTGCTTTTAATAGGCTCTTTCTTAGGACAATATGTGCAAAAGTGAAACTTTGATGATATGTAGTGACCCAACTCAAAACACACTAAAAATGCATCTATTATGAGAAAAAATTAATTTCCTTTCAATGAATTCTATCTAAAAAAAAGAGTTGAGAAATGCAATATTTTAAAAAAATTCTTTCCTTCACAACAAGAACATATGAAAATAAATCTTATTTTATGAGAACTCAGAATGATCAATTTCTCAAAAAGAAATCCATTTATTCTTCAAGATCAAAACTACAATCGAACATTCTCTGAAAGAAAACTACAATTTCTAGAAATAACACTCAAAACTAAAAACACTAATTTCGAGATATAAAAATTCTGAGAATTAAATCTGAAATCAAAACTTAAAATATTCTGAAGATTTTTTTCTTAGTTTGTAATTGAACTAAGAAATTCTTTGCTAAAAGCAGCAAAAAATCAAAAACATCTAATTATGGGTTTTTAAGTGAATATCAAAACTGAATGAAAAAGTTTTATAAATATTTGCAAATGAGAAAATGGAATCTAATTCTCATAAAGAAATTTCTGCTATGAAGTCAAAGAATCAGCAAGAAAACAATTAACTACGAGTGATCTAAGGTATACAGAGGTTTCTAATGTTTGAGTGACACAAAGACAAAGAAAAAATCACTTATAACATGCAGATGTTGTAGAAAATCATTCAAAACTTAAAAATGCTGAAAGAAACTCTCGCAAAGTTTTCTGATAGAACATACAAGTCTGGGTATATACTGAGAATCTTGCAAGCCGATCCTAGAAAAGAGAATTTGGAGTTTTTCAAAAAATTTCTCAGGGTCCGCAAGTTTAGTGTAAACAGGTGTGGTGTCGCACTATGTATACAGAAAAGTAGCGGAGATGACTGCACTGTGCCTAAAGACAAAGTGCGGGGACTAGAAAACTTAAAGAAAAATAAAAAAATTCTAAAGCACTTTTCAGGGATTCCACAGGAATAAATTACCCAAGCTAGTATAAATCAATCAAAATCAGGAAAATAATTTCACCAGTCAAAAATGAAAGAAGACTAAGTTCAAGATCTAGTCCCCAGCGGAGTCGCCATTTTGTTGGATGGACAAATTTCTCTTGCAGACAAGACAAATCTCCCTAGTATCCTATGATAACTAGAAACAAAAAGACATATGTAAAATAGTTTCTCTAGATTATATTTGATCTAGAATTATCTATAATGAATGATTTAGGACTTACCTATAGTCCAGCACTAATCATAGTTTTCTTTCCTATCACTTTCAATACGTCTCCTTTCGGGATCTGCAATCAAAAGCATGAAAGAAATAAGCCATAAATCTATCTTGATGATCAAGGAATTTAAGAAATAGGCCATTTGAAGAAACAACTCATTGAGAAAACATGATCCATTTGTATTATCTTTGATGAAATAAGGAGCCTTACAACCTTGTTCGCCTTGATGTCGTACAAGTCCTCCCAGGGTCCAGAACAAGCATTTCCTCTACTTTTACAAGCCTTTTCACTCTCTCGACTAACATACACATGAGTGTGTGATAATTCCCATATGGTAATCAATTAAGAGAGTCTGAGCTTATCCATCAATCCTCCTCAAAAAATATCAAAGCCTAACCCCCCTTGAGGCTGAACTATGGCTTCAATTTATAGCAAAAGAGAAGAGGTTGCAGCTCCAAATAAGAGGGGATAGAATACTCTTTCAAGGGATTAAGTTCCACATACCAAGGGGTAGGATCCTTTAATGGAGGGATGAATGTACATGAAAGGAGTGAACTTTCCAACGTTTAATTGCTTCCAGAAGCTTCCAGATTCAACCAACTGGGCTTCCAAATTTTACTTCCACCTTCACTTTACCTTTTATAGGAATCCACATCTTTAATGAAGAAAAAGTGCGGTTGGTTCCGCATGTTCTAGAACAAACAGATGCGGAACCGTAGGTAATACTAAGAGAAAGTGCGGTACAAGTATTTTTATGACTTTTATAAGCTTTTCTCTCAATTTCAAGGCTTGGTTTTAGGAACTTGATGTTTGTAGACTTCTAAGGGAGTGTTGTATGAGTAATGATGAACTCATACAAACATTAAAATGTCATGGTGACAATTTTTAGTGTAACAAGGGGTCTATAACAACCCCGAGTTAAAAATCCATGTAATAAAGTCAAAAAAGGAAAAATTAGACCAAGGTCATGGGAGACGTATTCTAAGCTGGATTTTGGGAAAGACCTCCTATTGGGTGTTCATTTGGTTTGTTATGGTTAAGGGAAATTGGAAAAGGCTTTGGAAAGGAAAGAGATATTAATTGGAATTTTATTTATGAAAATAGCAAAATTAGGAGAAAATGAAGCTGAAAGGTGATAGGTTGCATGTGAGGAGTAAATTGAAGGAAAATAGTGGAAAATGAAGAAATTAGGGGCCTCATTGATAAAAAGGCTTTTGACAATCAATACACAAATTTTTTCAGTTTAGTTTTGAGCTCTCTCTCTATTCTCTCTATTCTCTATTACTCTTGCACACTTATATATTTCTCGGAGCACTCTATCATTGGATCAAGGAAAGGAAAGGAAAGACAAAGAATCCAAAGGGAAGAAAATATCGAGAAAGGAAGAGTTGGATCAAGCGGATACAACGAGATTAATTGTAGGAATCTATTTTCATGTATGATTCCCTTTCTAGTTTTGGCATGCATGGTACATGCATGTGTGTATTTGGTTCTCTTGATATCATTGGCATGGGTTTGCGAGGTGTGACAGTGGTTTTCAGCCTTGCCTTGTGATTTTCGGATAGCCATGGTGTGATTGGGTTCTCTTACTTGGTTGATATGGATTGTAGGATGGTTTTGAAACTAAGTGGGGTGGTCTTAGGAGGAAACTAAAGGACTAGGAATCCCTAGACTAGTGATAGTGGGATCATGGTAAAGCCTGATTATGTATACCCTCATTGAGCCTAGGAATCCTTGACCGATGAATGAAAGGATATACGATAAATCCTAGAGGTGTATACCCTCGTTGGGCCTAGGAATCATCACCAATGAATGGAGGGATATACAGTAAATCCTATAAGGTAGAGATGAACAAATTACTCACGATTTAGGTGGAGAGATCTGAAGGAATCCATGATTGTATAGGCCTAGGGATACCTGCACCGGTATGTGGTGGGATTGTGGTAAATCCTGGTAGTTTATGTTTCTTGTTTGGGACTAGGAATCCCTTGGTAGGATTGCAACAAATCCTGGTTTTATAGATGAGGGCTTGGGCCTAGGAATCCCTTGGTGGATTGTGGTAAAGCCTAAGGAATACCTCACTAGTTTTGTTGTACATTGCACATTCATGCTTGGAATATGGAATGGGGGTGATTGGTTGAAAGAAAGATTTTGTCTAGCCCAATCTATGCTCAGGTAGTATATGGAAGTCCTTGACCTGGTTTTATTTGGCATATGTTAATAAGATATTTTTTCCTCTTGTATCTGATGTGTAAATTTTCTTGTTATTATGTGCTTTTAATGGTTGTTCTATCCTTATTATTTTGTTGGTTATATGCTTGTTATAAGTATGGTTTTATGATAGACTTGATTTATGGTTCTCATCATATTTTGTTTAGTAAGTGAAATATTAATGAATGCATGACCTAATAGATGATATTTCATATATTAAGAGAGGGAATAATACCTTCTTGGTGATTCTTAGACAAGTATGAAGTAATTATGATCATATGTGTTTATGTGACCTATAGATTGTATGTTCATGATGTGTTTGAAATAATGTTTGCCATGGCTAGGCCTTTTCAGGTCATGTCCTTATTCAAGTTTTTCATTAGAGGCCTTTTCATGTTTTTATTTATCATTTCTCAGAGTTTCATGAAGCTCTGGGCAGAGGCCTAAGTCGTAGCCTTGAAAAAGTGGCTCAGAATCTGGGGTCATTATCACATAACTACTTGGAAAAGTCTACCGTCCAATGGATGCCCATGTTGTGCATGCAACTGGATGGTTTTAACTGCATGGAGGGATTATCATGGGTGTGAATGGGCATCTAGTTCAATCAAAAAGTAGTTTAACTCAGGTGTTGAGCACCTGGGCCGAGGAAGGTTATTTGGCTTTGGTTCCACATCCTTAACTATAATTAGGGAGTTGAATGATATCATAATAAATCTTCATCACACGTTCACCCTAGTGGATCAGTTACATTCTTTAAATGTGGGAGGAGGGTGTTACATAATTTCACCTAAATTAGAATTATATGCCTAAAAAATAATTAAGTTTACAATTTATTCAATACTATTGATTTTTATTTTTTTTTAAATTAAAAAAATTTGTATTTCATACAAAGATTTCCTTACAAATCCCAACGAGAAAAGCATACTAGAAAAATAAAATATCACATAAACACAAGAGAAATGGATCCACATAGCATAATTATCATTCCAATACATGAGGATATAATACCACAATCGTAATTATTGGCTATTAACATAATAGGCACAATAACAACAATATGAAATCATGCCACAAAATACAATATTTTGCTAGTCATGAAACATTAATCCATAGAGCATATCGCTCCTCCCCAAGACTTTATTACAACATAATAAACCAAGAAAAGACATAGGGTCACCACATCAAAGAAAGTGCACCTCCAACAACATAAATTACCACAATCTAGGATGTAGACAAGACCCAACAACAATGAGCCAAAGAAAAACACTCTTCTAGCAGTTTGAGAGAAGACCCCGCTCCTTCCGACCAAAGAAAAAAAACTCTTTCATGAGAAAATATCATCATAATTATAATACAGTACCAAGGAAATAATTCCAAAGAAAAAACCAACGTCTTTGAACCAAAGCATAAAACTCTTCCAAGAGCATATATCATCATAATCCATGTGAAATACCCAAAGAGCAACAGAAATAGAGAATTGCATGACGGGAATAACAAACAGAAATTCTTAATTGTATGCACAGAGCCACCACTATAAATATCCTATCCCTCCAAGTCCATATAAACTATTAAAATAAATAACCATCCATCAAAGACATATTCATCCTTAAACTACAAAGGCTTGCAAAATACTAGCTAATCTAAATCTGTAAAAAAGGCCCTATTCACAACTAAGAGAGACAACAAGAGTACAGGTCCATATTTAATACATAGAGTTATCCATAAACACATAGAGCCATTAAATAAACCAACTTGACCAATTCAAATTAACTACCAAATTACATGCTAACCCGTCAACACTAATCATGGTTTGAATCAGAGATCATAACTGGTACCTGAGCACTGGAACTAGAAGGATATATATGGTCACAAAAGGAAAAATAACTCACAAGAAATCCTCTACATGGTCCAAATGAATTAGAACTCGGATATTCCCAATTACCGTTAATCTTTCCCAGGGGAAATATAATTGGGTGTAATAAAACAAACAGATACAAATGTAAAGAAAACCAATTGAAGAACTAACATAAAAAGTAAGACTAGACAATTATAAAAGAAAAAGGCAATAATATTCACACCATAGTAGTAAAATTACGGAGGCCACACCTATGAAAATAAGTACCAACACCAAAGCTACAATTCAAAAAAATTTCTTCATTCTGAAAGAGACAATGAACCATCAAAGCAACTAAAAACCAACAATGGGTGGATGAGGACTTTCCCTCACCAACAATGATATGACCCGTAACATTGCATTCCAACCTGTAAATGTTAAATGAAGAAGTAAACTTGGGAGGAGGATGGCACAACCTCCTACAAAACCATCACATCATTAATAAAACCCCCATCAGGGACAAACCTATTGAAATTTATGGTATACTATCGGTATATATGCCATACGCCACAAGATTAAATTCATTCAAGTCCTTAAAATTTACTAGTGTTATTGTGGCTATATTTCACATCACCTCACCCTCCATTTACATATTCTAGCGCGCACACACACACATAGATATAGTAGATGAATTTTAATTTTAATTTTTTCCAATTTTTAGTTTTTAACATTAATTTGACAAATGTAATCCATATTAACTTCTTATTAATGTTTTTTTTTTTTAATATTACAATGGTTACTCCATGTGACATCTTACATATTAACGTTCGATGTATATATTACACATGTCCCTCATATTAGGTTGTGTAACATTGCACCTAACTTTATGTCATATTTTTTATTATTATTCTTATTATATTATTTTATTCCAAATTGATTTACTATACTCTTATTCTTATTTATAGCATAGTTTCTTTAATTTTTTGTGATATGTTCAATACGAAGAGATCAATAGTGGCAAAGAATGTTGAATTATGTCACTCCTGCTTGTCTTATGCTTTGTGATAATATTTTATTATTAAGTTTGTTTCTCATAATTAGGTATATTTTTAGTCTCTACAACAAGAAGTATGTTCCTATTATGTAGGAGGTCATTGAGGCTTATTTGGCTTGTGAGATTCTCTAAAACTATATTTAGCTTCCTAGTTTGGTATGAGATTAAGATATTTTTCTCAACTGAAGGATTGTGTGTCTAAGGTAGTTTCCCTATATTAAGTCTCCATAGTTTTTTTGTTTATGTAATAATGTCTACTCTCCCATCTTAACATGGTATGAGGACAATGATGGATTTAAATTTCTCTTGAAAGGGCCTAGGAACATGGGTGAGTAGAATAGATAATTTGAAGTTTTAGAGTATGTTATTTGTGCATATTTCTATGCAATCCATCATGGTTGTAAGATAACACTAAACCTTTTATTTTTGTCTATCGAATGTGTCATTGTCATCGTCAATGTGGTTGGGGTTTAACTATGAACGAATAGGAATATTTAGAGATCTAATTACCATCGCAACAAAGAAGGGTGATGTTATTGATGGTTTTCTCCATCGAAGACATTAGTGGATCCATCCCACATATCTAAATGTTTGAATTTTTTATTGCAAAAGTATTCCTAAATGATATTTTGTAGATGAAAATGGATGTTGGAGGGACGACAACAAGAGCTACAAATATTGTGGTATTCAATAAGGCTATGTGAGCCATTCCCAACAAAAAAGGTTACCACTCTATAGAAATATTCTTATCTTGCAAAATCAATTTTTGCTATAGATTGTTTGCCTTACACTGTGGTCATGTCTTGAGAAGTAGAAAAATATTTAACAAAGGTGTGTGGCCTACTAAAACATACAAATTAATTTTTGTTTACACTTTTTCACCTCAAATTTCAACTCCTCTTTTTTTATTTGAAGGTATATTTAGAAAGTGGGAATAATAACTAGTTTTAGATTGAAAGAAATAAAATCACAATGTAAAAAATGATTGGAGTGGGATATGTTGTAGCACAAAAATGAACCCATAAATCACATATAACACCACAAATAATACAGCATGGAAGTGACATAAACCATGAAGGAAGTATGAATACTTTCCCCATCCCCTCAGCTAGAGGAAATAAAATTCAAGAGATGGAAGGGGACACTGCTCTGAATCTAGAAAGAATTCCAAGTGGGGATATTCACCAGCAAAGAAATAATGTGTCTATCTCATGTATGTTGCATCCTACATTGATTCATGGAACCAGCAACTCCTCTTATTCAACTAAATATCAATGACATATTCTCAATCTCTCCTGGGAAATTACTCAATTTTTCAATGTTAGTTTTGGATGACTCCCATATGAAGACAAGTGTAATGGAGTTTCATATTCTTATTATTGATTTGTCTTGAGTAAGCGATGATTTGGTGTAGAGGATAACCAAATATAATTTGAAGTTCAACTTCTTTAACGTGATAAATCATGGTGCTTCTTACAATGTGGTGGAAGGAGATGCGAAGGAATGAAATGGATTGTTCAAGATTTCTCTTGAGAAAAAAAATGATAGCAATGTCTCTTGAATAATTTTTTGATTTGAGGATGGTGGATTTGTGAATACTACTTATACAAAGTGGGAATCATAGGATCTACATCAGTGAGTATGCTCCAACTAGACCTCAAACTATGATATTCACATATGTTCCGCTAATTTTTTTTGTTGTACAATTTTGTACATGAAGGATATGGATTTCAACTTAAAAGAGGATCCATGGTTTTGGGGTAGTGGAGGATCTCTTATGATGCCTTGGTTTCTGTGTTTTGATGCCAATACAATGATGGTTTCCAAAATGACAGTTTGGGCGAGATCACATACCCTCTTCCTTCCCTTTTGACATCACCAAGTATTATAAGGAATTGGGAATACACAAGGAAATTTTTGTAAAGATGGAAAAATAAATTAATTATGGAGATAAGTGTGTTTATTCAAGAATAGTTCCTAAATAATATGTATGTATGTATGTATGTATGTATGTATGTATGTATGTATATGTACACTATTTTTAATAATAATAATAATGAAAAAGAAAAAGTAGTTTAATTTGCAAATTCCAACTGAGATGGTTATAGAATGGGATTGAAAATGGATCATTGAGTAGAACGATGCTAAAAAATAGCATAGAAATGAAAAAGTTGCTCATGAGTATGCACATGAACAATAATTATTCCATCATACTAGTTAGTTCAAAAAAATTGAAAGAAAAGATGCAAGGGGTTTCTTTTTTGATGGCTCTGTCTAAATCCCCAACAATTTTTCTTTCAAGAAAACCTTCTTTTCCATAACCGATGCACTAAAGTTCATCTAGAAAAGTTGAATAATCACTGTATACCCTTACCTCTATAATTATGGCCACTGATAATTTTCCTCTCCATTGGATTGTATTTTTGAATAAGAGATGATGTTGAAGCCAAGGAATGTGTTGGAGAATTGTGTGATCTAGAGAAAGAGTTGCAACCTCAAAAAGATTGGGTAAATCCATTAGATGTGAAACATGAGAATGAGTGGTTATAGAACTAGGTTTTCATGTGTATGAATTTTCTCAATGATGTCAAGGGAAATTATGTTGAGATAATTTAGGTAAATGTGAAGAGAAAATCCATGCATCAGATAAACCTGAAGGGCATGCATGCACAAACTTCTTTCTCGATCTTTATCAAAGTTCTGTTTAGGAAATCACTAATCCTTGGGGGTTTCCCCAGATATTTGGTATGGGATATCAATATTTCCATAGAGCATCAAGTGGGTATTCCCTTAGACATGAAACACCTACTTTTCAAAGGTAAGAAAAAAGATGATTCCTCCCCTCTTTTAGTCTACAATATTGAAAAGCATGACACTATATTTATGGTTTTCCATTTAAAAGGAGGGGTTGAGAGAAATCATTCTGCATCCTGGGCCTTTTCTTATAAATATCCTGTGCATTCATAGTCCTCCTCTTAGGTATCTCAATCTTAGAAAACTTCTAGGCCATTCTTGGTTGAAAAATCTAAGGAAGAGCCTCTGTTGAAATTGATCACCCTACTATTGAGAGTCTCTATCAATTCTATGTAGAGTTAGCCCTAATATGTTATTTTAATGGTTTATGGCCCTGCTTGGCCAATATTTACCAATGTATCCATTTTTCATGGAGCAAATATCAGAAGGTTATTTCCTATTCCAAAGGTTCATTCCTGTGAATTTTATTAAATAGGAAGAATACCATAATTTTTTATTGGAGGGACCCTAGTTTTGGGGCAGCGTTGGTTTGTTTCTAACACACTAGTTTCCAAATTTTTAGCCTTCTACAATAACCATTACCAAGCCTCTAATATGGTTTCGAATTCCCAAACCACCTGCTCGCTTGTGGCACTTCTCAATCTTTCAGGGCATTAAAAACACCATGGGTTGTTTCCTTGTAATTGATTCTTCTCGTGGGAAAATTTTCCTATACATCTACAATAGAATATTTGTTGAAATTGATATGAGTAAAGGATTCCTAGACTAAATCAACTTAAAATTAGGTGATTTTCACTAGATACAAGCCTTAGACTATGACAATACTACTTTTTTCTATATATTTTATTACAAACTATACCATTTATAGAATTCTTTCCCTATATTCAAATGTCACTAGAAGTTGAATACTGAAAATTCTAAAGTCAAAAGTTGGAATCCCTATGCCCCACCCCTTAGGGATGATGAAGCTTCCTTTATTTCAGGAAATGATGATGAGGGATCTGATAATTAAATGCATTTGGTGGATAAGGTCTACACTTTTGATCCTCAAAATTCTTCTGAGGACATTGATGTGAACCATTTTCCTTTGACAAGAAAAAACATAGTGAATAATGATTCTTTAGGTGCATTGAAGCAAGATCACGAGTCGAATTCTTCAAACTTTGACAATGGTCCCCCTTTAACATGCAAGGATAATCTTCATATTGCCTTGATAAACTAGCCTTTGGAACACTAGGTCACAATTTCGAGAAAGAAAAGAAAGAAAGGTGTTTTTGAGGACTATCCCCAATTTGGATGATTCTCTTCAACAAATGTTTCTTTCGTTCACCAATGGATAAAAGTCATAATTTTATATTATGTGTTTTATTTATGATTTATCAATAGAATGCACCTTACATAAATAATAATAATAATAATAAAATTATTATTATAAGTTTTTATGCCTAGAGTAACTTTTCAAAGGAAAAATCTTGATGCATTACTATTAATGGCTTATGATAACTAAAACCCATTATTTGGTATTACTAATAAACAATATTTTTGTCCTTTTACCTTTTAAAATAATTAATTGATATGTTAAAACCCTACTAAAGGATATAGATATTTAAGAAATTTACTATGGATTTTGATTTATTTATTTACTTTTGGTTATGTTGCATTGGAATTAAAATTTATTTTTCATGTTGCCTTGTAATCATTATTATTCAGATCATAATTATAATAAACTATGAACATCTCTCTCTCTCTTTCTCCCTCTCACACATATAGATTCTTACATGAAGATGATGGTCAATAGTGATAATGAGGTGTTTAAGAATGTGTGCGCACAAAAATATGTTATATGTTCAATTAATAATTAGAACCCATGCATACTTCTGGAACAAAATTATTAATATTCAATCTTGATGTGTTTCTATTAATTTTTTATATGAAAAAAAACCAATCACTATTATAATTTCCATTATTATCATTAATCAATTGATAAATCCCTCCTTGAGCAACTATATATTCAAGTAAATTAATATAGATTCCAGTTTATTGATATTTTTGGGGGTGTGTTACATTGAAATCAAAATTTCAGTCTTCATGTTACCTTTCCATCAACTATTCAAACCATAATTGCCATAAATTATGAGCCACCTCACCTCTCACACACATGGGTGCTTGCACAAAGATAATGGTGGAAAATGTGACAATGGGGTGTTGATGAATTTGTTTGCACATGAATGCACTTACATTCTTATAAACATGAATGTATTCATGAGCTTGCAGCCTTAGTTCTCCCTGAACAACCATCAGGAATTCCAATTCAACACCAACTAGGCATTTTCAAGAATGCATGCACATTCTAGAAATACATGCATGTTTTAGGAATATGTGTGCATTTTTGTAATGTCAATAAGGGAAAAGGGCTACAAATCTTTACCAATGGACATCATTACTCATTTTTTGATTTCTTAACCAAGTTGACGAGCAAGATTTGTGAGATCTTGATAAGGTGTTATAGGACTTTACTAACGTGGTCAATGATTGGTTCTAGGTAAGTGATTCGTCACATTTGATTGTTTGATTATTTCATATTTTATTTATATTACAAAAAATTAAAAAATATTTTTTCGCTATTAAATGTACTATACTTAAATAATGTGGAACTTGTGCCTAGAGGAAATCCAATCTCAACATCACCACATGAAGATAGATGAAACCTCGATCTAGTTATACCAAGAAATGTAATTTTTTTAATTGATGTAGGGTCGAGGCCAATATGAACCATTATACAATACTTTAAAACAATGGATCCCTTAGAACTTTCACTAACTACATCCCTAGATACCAGCTAATGGACGCATGTTCTTAATTACAAGGCTAGAATGGTTCACTATTTTAGGACAATTCTTGATAAAAGCCAACTCAGTGACCTCAACATCTCAAAATGAAACTTAATGAAATTGTTGAATTACCCAAAATTAAAAAACATTTGAATGGACTAGTGTGCCTACTACCCATTTATAGCAAAAATGAATGGATAAAAAGTTCATTGTATTTCACAAACCTCTTATGAATAATAGCAAGTTTCCTATTTATTTCTTTAGGAAATTATGGACTACATTTATTTTAGGTCACCATGGAAACCACTTTGACATTCGTTAATTCTAGGGTATGGGTCATGGGTCCACACATGATTGAGAAAATGCTAGGTGTGACCCTTTTCTAGTTCTTATTCCTCTTATGTAGAGGCATACATATCCTAAGAAACATCCTCCTACAACAAAGAAACATTATCTATACCTAGTCATCCATATCCATCTTAACTCATATGTTAGTGCAACATAACACATTCATAGCATTATCACACTAGGAGGGAAATTCATGTGATGTTGGCAGAGGGGTTGGAACTTCATACTCTATATCATAGTCTAGTTAGGAGATACCACATGGACACACTAATTGTTCCCATCCTAATTCATGTGACCCTTACAAATTTTGAAGTTATGGGCAAAATTTTTATAGGTTAAACAAGGCCATTCGACATGAAGTTTTGATGGACGGAATTAGTATCTTGATCATGTCATTGTTTTTTCTTAATTATATATATATATAGTTTATTTGTGAAAATTTTTATATCTAATTTACATATCATGTGTACAATGCTACATTTGAATAATAGACCCTTGACACCTATAGATGCATCATTATTAGTTTTCACCATTAAAGAAACAACACTGGCATGTTGTTGGTTTGATGTACCACAAACACATGTATGGTGGAACATTTTTCATTGTTATAATCATGGTGTATATGCATACATGTTTATGGATATGTAGGATATTTAGTATTTTCGATACACCTTCGATTCAAATTATGTCGTATTGAATTACAATTTATGGAAAAAAAATAGGTACACATTAAAGAACAATTTATATCATTTTAAAATGTTGAAATTTGATTGGGTTCCTCCCGTTGGAAATTTATATTAAATGGGTAGTGAACATTAAGGCTATAAGTTTTTAGATTGAAATATACTTCCATTTGTATTTGATATTCTATCCCTTCAATATATTTGAAATTAGCTTGATCTACCACATATCTCTGTAGTCTGTCCTTTCCTTCCAGGTGTTTGAATGCCATGTCATCCTTCAAGCTTGTTAGTTTACCGAATCATGCTAGCATAAGTCTTCACACTATAGGTTGCAATGCTAGATTGAAATTTTCCTCCACAAGCTACCATTATGGGACCTATCATTTCAAATAAATAACTTGTTCCATTACCCTATTTGGTGGGTGTTTGAATGTGTGTAACATCCCTTAGAAGACTATATTTTATAATTTTGAAGGCAGAGATATTTACAACATGATTTTGTTGATATATGCTTTCCATCCACATAGTATGAGTGATTCATGCATTGAAATGGCCCTTCCTATAAAAAAAAATCATATGTTTTCATTTTTTTTTCTACATGTCATTATTTCATGTGTGTGTGTTTCATAATGAATGCTAACTTGAACTTACTTAAGAAATCATGCCCTTCCACCTTCTTGCAACAAGTATATTGTGGGGTATAATTATGACATCATTTAATGTTTATATGTATCTCTTCTCCACCTAAATATTTGTTCAATTAAATATAAATCATGGCATATCGGAAATTTTATTTGCACCAATTACATCATTTCTTATATAAAATTCATGAAAAATTCCTCCAAATCTTCCTTAGTCACAAAATATTGGGATTTATTCCTCAATATCTTTTATTTTTTGTGTACTTGTTACGTTTTTAAAGGACCACAATAAGATTAAAAAAATAAAATTAAACCTCTAATACCAATTTCTAGTGCTTAAGAAACCAAAATAATACACCTATTACAATTATGGAAATAAATAAAATATAAATAAATATTAAGTGCTAGAGGCAAGAAATAAATGATGCCATTTTCACACTCAAGGGTAACTTACACTTAGAAATTTGAGTAATGCAATAGGATGTCCCTAATAAATACCAAAAATGAGTTTATTGTATTAATAACATGATAATACATGCATATGAGACGGAAGAAACTTATATTTATAAAAATAATGATACAAGATCTAATTTAGGAATTATGCAACTAATTAAATCTTTAAACCCTTACTATATTAAGGAATTATTTTTACAAATATAACATATAAGTCAATCATATACACCTAAAATAGCTCATATACATAGTGCAATATCTACTTAATATATTGTGGCTAGGTACATCAAACCATTGTTATTTAGGTATTAATTTTTCTCTTTCTGATGTATATTTATTGTTCTAGTCAGTTAGAATGGTGTCATCCTTTTTGACTTACTAGGTTATTATGGTGTCCTATTTAATACTACAACCACCCTATTTCTATTTTTTTAGTAATGCATTCTCACTTGAAGGTGGCTATTGGATTTATCTAAACTCCTAGAGAATTTTGGGATGTTTTCCCTCATGTAGGCAACATTGAATCTTTATCTTTTTGTTAGTTGTCTCGATCACATGATTTCCATTTCTATCCTAGATGTTTTAGTGTCCTTGATTGTATTTAAAATTGGTTGTTTCTCCAACAAATTAACCATGTCCACTTGGATGGATAGACATCCCCATTCCTATGTATCATGTGTCTAATTAAATCTTGTTATAATGTGAAATTTGTTATCTTTTTTTTGTATTCTAACATTCATGGGGAATTTGAACATGTGACTTATTGCAAGGAGTTCCTTGACAGTGAACTCATTCACCATCAATCCAAAACCCGGGGAGTTATGAAATTGAAGATATGTTATGTGTTTATTATGCATTTATTTCTCTCTCCTTTTTTATTAGCAATTCTAAAGATCAAATTTGAACTAATTTTCAATACTTTATTTTAAAAAAAGACTATACCAATTTTTATTTTTGTTTTTCTAGAATTATTTATTCAAATTCTATAGAATAAAAGTGTTTTTCTCTCAAAATTTCCAACTTCTTATAGAAATTATATAAAATCCTTAAATTTTTAAATATTTTTACAAAATATTATAAATTTTTTATATATTATCACAATTTTAATAATTAATAAAATTTGACAATATTTATATACCTGGAGATAATATAAATCTTTGATAGTGGGATGGTATGGTTAAAAAGTACAATTAATGATGCATAAGAAATTGTGTGGAAACTATTATGAAATTAATAATTGATTCAAGATTTTTATTCAAGATTAAACCTAACTAAATAACTCCGATTATCATCTCTACTTCTATTCAAGTAATCATATCTTAAACATCCATTTTGATTATGATGTACACAATCTGTTTTAAATACTAACGATATTCAAAGAAATGTGATCTGATCGTCTTAATCTTGTAGGTCGATAACTGATCTTTACAAGCAGTTCTAAAAGGCTTATTGAAAGGTGAGTCACGAATTTGACATAAAGACTATAGGGCTTGTGCACTACTTTTTAGGTTTAATCTTGTATGTCGATAACTGATCTTTACAAGCAGTTCTAAAAAGCTTATTGAAAGGTGAATCACGAATTTGACATAAAGACTATAGGGCTTGTGCACTACTTTTTAGGTTTAGACCTTTGGGAATGTGAATGCATAAGTGAGAAGATAATATATATTTAAAAAAAATATTCTTATCTTGGATTAGAAACCCTTTGTGAGTCGTATCTTTCTAATTTTGAAATTGTAGGGTAACTTAATTCACTCAATGAATTTAAAAAAATCATTACATGAAAAATGAAAGTAATTATTGTTTTCTTATCTATCTATTGTCCTATATGTCTCTAATTCATTATATAAAATACATGTCTTTAATTCATTACACAAAATAAAATATTTTAATCATGTCCAGCTTATGGAACCCACCAGTAGGCTAAATAAACTACGGAACCCACCAGTAGGCTAAAAAGAAAGAAAAAAGAGCAAAGCCTGCACAACCCAAAACACCGTGAAAGATTGTAATACAGAAAATTATATCACATTGCGGACGTGAAATGAAATTAAATAGATTATCTTGAAAAGCGGCTGAGAGATCATCTCCAAATTGGTTGAGGTGCCCCGGAATCGCATTCGCTTAATGGCCATTCATGAGTCCATGGAATGCATAGCCTCTTTGTTGTACGATACGATAGCCATCAGATTGAAATCCATCCGAAACAGTACGACGGTCAGTCTAAAGATAAAAGATAATTTGGTAATTGGATTCAAGGAATTTTGATTTTTACATAAATGAGTGGACAAATTTTGATTTCAGGAAAAGCATCATACAACTATAAAAGTAAAAAATTATTGAACTATATTAAAGAATAATCAATTTAATTTAAAAATAATTTATTTCACCACAGGTTAAACACACCTCCCACTAGTCTATTATTTTGACAAGTCCCGCCAGTGTCGCCCTGCAAACACATTTCAGATGGGAAATTCGTTGCGATAACGTTCGTCTCTGTCAAATACCAACCCAAAATACTATATTAATTTCCACCCTACAGATCAGCAGTTTAATTGTTTAAATATTTTTTAATTTATTTATTTCAAAATAGCCCATAATATTACCATTTGATGTGCAATACACAAGATGCCTGTAACATCGTAGCTAACTTTATCTGGAAACCCGGAGAGATTGTCAATAAAAATATAGTCGGCGCCCTTCTTTGGCCTGTGTAACCACTAATCCTGTGTAACAATAAAATATATTCAAATAAATTGAAATTTAGATATATATCAATTAAATAAAATATATTCAAATAAATTGAAATTTAGATATATATCAATTACATTTATTAATCTAATAGTCTTAATTATAAGATAATATTTTTGATATATATAATTTATTATTTTAAATTTAATTTAATTATTAAAATGTTAAAATTATATATATATATATATATATATATAATTATAATTTTAAAATAAAATAAATTTATATTAAAATAAATATATATTTTTACATATATATTTAATTTTTATAATTTTTTTTATAAAACATATTCCAACAAATAGTTACTTAATTACCAACTATAATAACAACTAGCGAGACTCAACTGAAATTAAAACTACAAACCCCACAATGAATCATTGAACTTCAACATAAAGCCATATTTCACAAGACTAAATCCATTAGAGTCATGGACAATTATCGTTTTCAATTGTGGAGTCTTAGAGTCACTAGCCATGAACATATTCCAACAAACAGGGTTAACCTGAGTAGATGAATTTAATTTATTTATTTTAGTTTTTTACTTTATAAACATTAATGTGATACATCTCATTCATAGTAATACATCTCATGTGATACATCTCATTCATAGTAATACATCTCATTCATAGTAGGATTTTTTTTTTTTCAAATATTATGTTGCTTATTTTATAAGCCATGTTACACTGGTTATATATGTTTCTCATATTAGGTCGGTAACATTGTACATCACTTCTTTTGAAGTAGAGAAGCATTAATGTTCAAAATTCTTTGTGAGTAAAAATTTGGTTTTTTTAAGATATAAAGTTTTGATTTAAATCTTCTACATTTTGGTAAAAATATAATTGGAAATTTTATAATAATATTTCATAATTTTATATTTGTCATAATTATTATTTATATCATATTCATAACTATGATATTACCATAGTATATCTTTATCATAGTATTTTATTCTAAATTAATATTCCTTATTCTTATTTGTAGCATAAATTTTTTAACAATTAACATGTGAAGGGATTGAAAGTGATGAAAGAGATATATATAAATGAAAAAAAAAATCATAAACCTTTTTTAATAGAAATAATAAAAATAAAAAGTTTAAATTATGAAAAAAAATGAAAATACAAAAAAAAGTATTTTCGTTAATAAAACATACATAAAAATGAATATAATGATATGTGAATCTAAATAAAGAGTAAACAATAAGATCAAGACGCATCATTATTCATTCAATCTCTTACACTGCACATTAAAATCCACAAACTCTTACGAGCTTCTCATTAATATAAAGGAAATCATTATGTCTATATTGACAACAACAATAAGAAATTTAACTAATTACTTTTAACTTAGCTAAAAATACATTATTATGATAAGAAAAAACTAAAAAAAATGTTTAGTGAATGGATAGAATAACATATGTTGAAGGAAACACATATAACAAGCTAGATTAGTATCCCAGAAAAAATTAATATTAATTTATTGAAAAAATATTTTTCAAATAAATAAATGTAAATTTAGGTACATATATTGTGATCATGTAACAATTCAAAAAGAGAATATAGGATGGTTTTTTTTTTTTTTTGGCTTGACCCATAAGAGATTTGAATGTTGAATCTTATGGTTTGCATTATACTTCATAAAATGATGATTACTAATTATGTTTTCTTTTGTCGGCTAAAGAGAACCCACGATGTTGAAATCATCTAGATTACACAAACATGTAGTAGGAATAACACCATTATAGAAAGTGTGCATGGTGAACACATGTGATAAAGAGTATGTCAGGGAAGATTAAATATTTTAGTTGAAAATAAAGTGATAGAAATCGATTTGAAGTTTCAAATGCAGTTCTACAATACAATACCATTGCATTTTTATTAGGGTCATTCCTTTTAATTTATTTTTTTTGTATTACACTTTCCAATGAAATAAGGGGAGTGAGAATTTGTGTCACAACACCACACATTTGTTTCATATATATTAGCATGAACCATAGTTGATATTTCTTCTACATCATCCTATGCATCCAAAAAATATAGTTTGTGTTAATTTGTATCGTGGTGTGAATTTGCATTGCGTGTCCTAACAAATGATCCAAAATTATTACTAAATAACTTTATTACACTAATTTTAATTCTTCTATACAGTTTCTCAATTTTCTCGCATTTTTGTTAAAAAATGACTTAATAGCTTTAAACAAGCAATTTTAAATAATAGAAATTAAGAATACAAAAAAATAAACAAAGGAAATACTCTATAGATAATGAATCTCACTCTCATGGGAAACATATTTGGGTCCACTTTAAAATAGGAATTGGTCCACTAAAAATGATGTAATAATTTAAGCTTTATATAAGCTCCATGCTAACAACAATAACCCTTATTAAGCCCTAGATATTGAGTGATTATATTTCCATTATCATATTGTTATGTAGGCCACAACCGCTCATGTTCTCATTTTATTATACTTATACCATTTGTCATATGTATATACTAGGGAGACCTAGTCTTAGAATTAGTAAATATTCTATTGTACAGTGTATTCATTGTAAAATAAGTTGGTTTCCCCATGGAAGACGACTATAAATATTGGTTTCTTATCATTTTTAAGGCCCAAATTCCAAAACATTTGGTACTAGAGCTCATGGTCCTAGGGTTTTACTAGATCATCGTGGATTTTTTTATTTAAATTTTCTTTAGGAGGTTTCAAATGGTGAAACTTGGACAATATTTAGGAGAAATATTCGGTAATATTTTGTTAAAATTTCAAATGTTGGCTAGTTGAATGCTCCAAGGAAGTTATGGTACCTGAATGCTCCTGAAATTAGACTTAAATAGGTTAGTTCAACATTTTCACTATAGGTTTTTTTGGGGGTTTTGTATTATGAAACTTGAACCACATTGAGAAGAAATCTCGGTGAAGATTTGGTTAAAATTTTAAATCTTGGTTCGCTATAATTTCAGATATATGCTTTAAGTAAATATGGATTCTTGAATTCCTTTTATATTAGTTTAAAATAAGTTAGTTTGGCATTTTCGCAATGAATTTTTTTGGTGAGGGTTTAGATAATTAATTTTGGAACATATTAAGTGTACATCTAGAGGAACCCCTTATTCAAATTTTATAATTTTTTTTTATATACTTTTGGAGTTATACCCTATGGATATTAGGGTTTGTGAACAATCCTAAAATAAAATTTAAACAAGTGAGCCTGGAATTCGTTTTATATCTTCTTTTTGGGGAGGTTTTAGAGTGTAAAATCTTCAGGTATTTCATTAGGCATACAAAATTCCCTTAGGTAAAAATTTCATAAGTATATTTGAAGAATGAGACATGTGGTACACTATATAATTTTTTTCTTGGGAGGAGCCAAAAAATGAAGAAGCTTTAGGAAAGTTACCAAAACTTTCATTCAACACATCAAATTCTATTTCTACCTATGGAATGTAGAAAAGAAATATAAGAGTATTACAAACCAATGGTTCAGGTTTAGAAGGATTCAAATCTCAAATATGTATCAAGAAAATCTCCATCCATTCATATATTCTCCAAATTAAAGTACACAACTCATAAGTGAGTGAATACATATTTTCATAGTTGTTCATATAGTCAGAGAATTTCACATGAAAATTGCATAAAGAGTATAGCTTGTTCAATGTTTCGGGTGGACACTACACCCATAAATAGGGATTAATAATATTTTGATGTTGTGAGTGAGATACGAGAGGAAAATAAATAGAATAGAAAGAGATATAGTCATTGATGAAAAGAAAATTAAAATATAAGGAGGGCCAAAGGTAAATGGGCTTGATATAAGGAAATGAAAGTAATGCAATGAGGGTGAAATTTAAAAATAAGTACTAAAAATATAATTGTACCCAAAAACAAATAACTATCAAGAAAAAATTGGCTGGAATAGGTAAAAAGGTGAGAATGGTGGTTATAATTATATAAAAAATTAACAATAAAATATAGTTAATAAAAGGAATAAATTAAAATTAAATATTGTATAAAATGAGGAGCGAATATAGATAAACGAGGGAGTTGAGTAGGTTGGGGGGTTAGGTTAAAAATAGAGTTTAGGAAGGGGTTTGGGTGTGGGGTGGGGAAAGGCTAAAAAATGAAGAAGGAAAATATATTAGGAAAGTAGAGATGTGAAAACGAATGATCATAGAGAAGAGAGAAGTGAAATGTGGGTATTGGAGATAAAATAAAAATATGAAGGAGGAGGAGGGGGAATATAGGGGTAGATAGAGAAAGCAAGAGAGGTTATAATAGAGAAAGCTCAAGGAAAAGGGAGAGGAGAGATTATAAAACACATCGATGAATAAGGAAATGGATGAAAAGCTTCCAATATTGATGTATAGTTTATCCATATTCTTTATTAAAATTGTGTGTATGTTTTTGTGTTTCAAGAGATTCCAAACTTAAGCGAGAGTTATGAAGAGGAATAGAAGTTAAGACTTTGGTTTGATCAAAATAAATGAGATGCTTGGAATGAAAAGAGTTCCTGAAGGAATGGTTGGTTTGTCCAATGTAACATTTCCTAGAAGAACATGGAATTTGGTAAACCCTCGAGCCTTACACGGGATCAAATTTATCCTTACTTGGCTAAAAAATTGTTTAAGGATTTTATGAGGTTTAAATGAATTTTTAGCATTTATATTATACAATATCTTAGAAATAAGATTTGTCGTACCTTTTATGTACAAATGAGTAATTAGGGAACTAGGTAGAGAGGAGATGGGATTTATGGTTTTTGGTAGTCCAAAAGGATGTGCTAATTTGAGAGGTGGTGTAGCCATTGGATTTGAAAGCTTGGGTAAGATGCACATTTTCCTTATTTAAAAACCAAGCAGTAGAAATTTTGAAGGACAACGAGATCAAAGTTTTAAGAACAACCATCACAAGAAATTTTAGCCTAAACGTGCCCATGAAATTTTCATGTACGTAGTATGTAAACCAATCAAAATCCTATAAATTCGAAAAGATGTACATGTAAATATTTTTGATGGAAAAAAAAAAAATTATATTTTTGGTTTATCTCCTTATAGGTTTACTCAAATTTCAAGTGTAGACACTCATTGCGTGTGGAATTAAATTGCACATCCAATGAGTACCCATTATGCATAACACATTTTTTGAATGTATCTTCGATTTTTATCAATGTGGGTCTTATCAAAAGTATGCATAATGGGTACTCGTTGGATGTGGAATTTAATTCCACATCCAATGAGTATATACACTTGGAATTTAAGTAAATATATAAGGAGATAAGCCAAAAATACAATTAAAAAAATAGTTTTCTTCTTTTCCCTCCAAACTTCATCTCATTTTATTATTTTTCCTTAGGAGGCCACTTTTACGCTGAAATTTCCTCTAATGTGACTTTTGAGAAGGGTGGTAATGGGACTAGATGTGATGATAACAATCTGTATGAGTATCGTTTTTATAAACCTAGTAGGTTAGAGATCCATCGGGAAGGTGTGTTATAAGGACGTCTAAGAAGGGAATGGATTTATCATGTTCTAACTCCATAGTGGACTTAATATGAGGTGAAATACTATCAAGGTAGGAAAGAAAGGCATTGAGTATGGGAAGGTCATGTGCCATATGACAAAAGTGTCATCTACAAACCAATACTAAAATTTTGGTTTTTGATGTCAAGATTTTGAGGCCAAGGATTGAAAATATTTCATATAGATATTAGAAACAACTGGGGATAAAGGGGATCCCACAGTTGTACCCTTAGTATGCTCATAGAAGGTTCCTTTGAAAGAGAAGAAAATAGATGAGAGAAAAATATGAATGAGGTTGAGGGTTTTGGAGTCAACAAGCTTAGAGATTAGGTTGATGGCTTCAGGAATAGGGATTTTTATGAATAAGGAGACTACGTCTAAAATAACCAAAAGGTATTTCTCATTAGTATGTTTTTTTTTTTGTTTTTATTGAAATTAGCTAAATAATTGATAAATGAGGGTGTATATCCAATAAAGGAATGAAGTTTATTTGATAAAAAATGGCTAAGGGAATGGGTAGGCGCTCTAATGGAACTGAAATAGGTTTGAGTGGAACATCGAACTCTGGTCTTAATGAGATAATGTTATTAAAAAATATTCACATTAAATTGAAGAAATGGGTTGCTAATCTATCCTTCCTCAAACAATGTCAATACTCTTACATTTTTCCTTGTTTCACCACAATTCATTACCCCAAAAAAATGCACAATATTTTTAACATTTTCAATAGGACCAACTCTATTATCCTTCGCACTAACAAATGATTCACCAAGTTTGATCTTAATCGATTATACCATCATGTATTTTCTCTGCATCTCAAAATTTCATCGTTAATCCATTTTTATATTTGGATTTCCATTGAGAATCAGTCATTTTTTTTTATCTTTTGTGTATATTTAAAACATCTTCCAATAATAAAATTCAAAAGTTTTAAAAGCTTTATTCCGGGCACTTTGGCCCATTTTTAACTCTTAGCCTCTCAATTCTTTCTAATCCCCTCACAATGTTGATATTTTACCCTACATATCTATTCCCTTTTTAGGTTATTTTTTTTCACAATCACCCATAATTAATCGCAACCAAGCCTATAAAGTTGAAACAGGCCATGGATCCAACTAGTATTTAATTCATCCCTCCAATCCCTCTCTTTGTAACCTCAGTCATTGTGAATTTCTTAAAAATGATGGCACTACCTTTAAACTTCTATGATATTTTTTTTCTACAACATCACTGCATCCTCTCTCTAAAAGCTAGGGCCATATCTCTAATGTAGATAACACTTTTTATCATTGTTGATGCTCTCCACCCAACACTTCTCTCTGTCAAGCGAACAATAATAGCCAAATTATGTTTTTCCTCAATGCATAGATAGTTATTTTGATTAGCGGTACTTTCCCCATGCAAATTTTCTTCCAACCCAAGCCTCATCTTCCTCTAGTGTATCATCCTTTTAAGTTTTCCTCCAAGGTGAATTAGGATCCTTAGTTATAAGTGACTCACATAACAACTCACATATTGATAGCCACTAAAACCTTAATTTACTATTATTATGTACAACTTTTTGCATTTATATATTTCAATTCCTACCTTTTCCAAGAATTTTCATTTACTTGATACTTATAATTCTTCCCCCACCATGGAAATGAGGGAATTAAGGAAGCGGGGTGGGGTGGCTAAACCCTAGCTTGCTTGGCCTTGGTTCGTGCCTCCCTTTACCCATTTTCTGTAAAATTTCCCAGTTTACGGTGCCCCATATGCGACATGTTTAGTGTCTTTCGTTGGGTTAACCTTTGTGGTTTGCTAGAGGGTTATCTTCTCAGGTTATTTATTTGTGTTATCATCTATGGATCTATGTGGGAAGAAATGAGGGAGTGGTAGGTTGGGAAACCCCTTACAACTTAGCTCATAGTTTTGTGCCTCTTCCATTTTGTTGTAACATATGTTTTTATTCAAAATCATCTAATAAAAATTAAAATATCCTTAGCCATTGTCCCCCTAATTCTCTTAATATTTTGGGTTCTTCATCCCCTTTAATTGGTCCCTCTACTGTTATTAATCTTTCTTACCATGAACTTGATCCCCCCACCATCTATCTCCTCGATTTTTTTTTTAGATTTTTCCATAGCAACTCATTGCGTTCCCATTGAGGAAATCCTCTTCTCTGTTGACTATATTTCACTTAACCTTCCCACACATATTGCTGAAGGAATATGATAGGAGTGTGAAAAAATTCAATGTTAAGAAAGAACCCCCAAATGTGATTTATCGATAAGAAGGGGAAATCTCTTTTAGAACGTGATGGAAGATTTTGGAATAAAAATAAATTGGTGCTCCAAAGGTACTCCCTAAATGAACAATTGGGTGGTAAGCGATTATTGAATCATAAAATTATTTCCATATAAAAACATAAACTATGTGGTGTAGTTGCATTGGTGATTTCTATAATATGAAGTATTATGTAAACAATAAGATTTAATATTTAAATCCTTTTGGGTCAAGCTAACAAATAAATGCCGCCATACTAAGGGCTAGTATAGCCAAAACCCCAAGTACTTTAACCATATAGATCAGACTTCATAAACTAGAAAAAAAAAAATAGACAAAAAATTTACCTACCAAGATTTACAATCTTGCTATGAAAAAATAAGGCTTGATCTTTTTGAGATTAATTTCATTTTTTTCAATGAGATATTTACTTGTCATTTATTACTTTATTTTTGTTACTATTCTAATAGTACGACTGATGTATTTCTTTATCAAACCATCACTATAGAATTGAATCTCCTTCTACTTACGTAAGAGGTTTGAATCATGGCATCAACCTATCATATTATTATTTTCTCTTGACCGTATATAAAAATACTTCAATGAAATCATAATGAGAGTCATTTGATTTGGATTCTCCTCATATCGAAGTCTCTCATCATATGTTTAGATAACGAGGTTTCAAAATGGATTCTTAATTTCAAAGGACCTATCATCGTTTATTCTCGAAACAAGTAAATACATGTCTCTTTTTTGTTATTCATATTTCTATAAATTGAGTTTTTATTTTATAATATACATAAAATTACTTTTAAAATAATAATAATTTAATAAATTCAAAAAATTATGATGATGATGGTTAACTTCTACTGAAACCAATATTTGGTCTATCAGACCTAAAAAAAAGAGTTATTTAATTTGATTTCAGATTTTATTCCTATGCTCAAAAAGCTTGGAGAGAAGCCTCTCGAGCTCACTATAATTTTGACATCTTAAAAATCTAGAAAGGTTAGTATTGCAACAAAGATTATGAAATTGAGCTCTAATGTGGTTTTACACGGGGCACTCTAAGAGGAACTGATTTTCATCCTCGATGTTCATATTCTCATAGAGATGGCAAATCCTTTCCATCCATGGTGTTTTAGGAACTGGCCAACGACCTTTTTTACTATGGAGCTCATGAGAGTTCATTCTAATCTTGGCTATATTAATTTTCTTCTTTGAGCTAGTTAAAACAGAGAGATACTTTTCATGTTCTAAGGTGGGGTTGATGACCTCATTATAATACCTTAATTTTCTTTTAGCTGCTAGATCTTTCTCGCACCACATTTTTTCTTTAAACTTAGAAGTAACAATTTTTTTAATGTTATTGATGTTTTACAATGCAACATTCTCGTCGATCTCCCAATGGTTTAACCAGGCCCTGATGTCTTTATACCAACCTCATTTAAGCCTCAGGTGATTTTGGCTAGAATTTAAAGCTAGCTTAGGAAGTCTATGGTCTCCTATGCTATTGAGCTTGTGCTTGTACAACATAAGCCTACTCATAGCTAGGCTCTCGATAGGGGAAAAACCCACTTCTATAAGGAGAATAGGATAGGGTGTATTGCTTTTAATTTGAAGGTTATATGTTATAAAACACTTTTGGATTTTCTCAATCTTTCTCCAGGATTCTCTAGAGATGATACAACCCGAAACCTCGCATCCATATAAGATAACAGGAGTGACTAAAGTTTCAAAGAGGAACTTCTTTCTATCCCACATTACGAGGTTTGTCGTTTTACAATTATTTTCAAGACCAAAATAAGCTTTCCACCCCCCATTAATCATTTTTTGAATGCTATAGTTCTAGTTGAGCTTGTGATGAATATCAATACCTAGGTACTTGTAAGAAGACACTTCCTCCAAGTTACTATTGTTATACATAAAATTAGCGTAAGTTTCCTTCTTGGATTTGATAATCATAACTTTTGTTTTGTCAGTGTTAACAGACATACCTATGGTAGAGCAGAAATCCTTAAGAAGTCTAAGTTTCTTATCAATATCAGATGGGCACCTTGCGAGAAGAAAAATATCGTCAACATAGAGAAGAAGGATGATGACTATCCGAGCTAAGATTGTGCCAGCACATCTTGCTTCCTCTAAACAACCTTCTAGCTTGTCGATGTAAATGCCAAATAGGGTAGGGGAGAGGGGGAAACCTTGTTTAACTCTGATATTACACTTAATATCTTTCGACCACCCCTCATTGCTCTTTAACTTGGAAATTACATTCTTGTATAACCTTATAGCGACCGCTCTTAGCTCGAAAGGAACATTTAGCTCTTCTAATCTATTCCATAGGTTATTTCTAGGAACTGTATCGAAAGCCTTTATAAAGTCCACAAAGAAACATAAGAGATTGGATTTATCATTGTGGCATTTTTCCACAATGATCCTAAGTGTAATGAGGTGGTTCGTTGTTGAGTGCTTCCTTCTAAAACCCGCTTGGCATTTAGCCCGCTTACCTTCAATTTCAAGCCAAATGCTCAACTTCTTTTCCAAAATAATACCATATAACTTAGCTAAGAGAGGGCTAATCATAATTTTTCAATAATTAGAGGGGTTATTTGTATCCCCACTTTTAAAAATAGGGATAATGAGGCTCTGAGTCCAAGGTTTAGGGAACCCTTGCTTGACCGCTTGGTTGAAAATCTTGTGGATGTGGGGGATGAGGACAGGACCTCCAATTTTTAAGATTTCCGCCTGGTAACCTTCAATGTCTTTAGCTTTGCCATTTTCCAGGCGTTTAACCCCAAAATCAATGTCTTTTAATGAGAAAACTTCTTTCGTCGTGAGTAGGGTTTCAAAATCCCTGGAATTTGGAGATTCATAAAGCTTTTTAAGATAGGAATTCCAGTCATGTAAAGAAATTTTATTATTATCTTTAGTTTTCCTAATTAGAATCTACCTCTAGAATTTCTTAGGAGCCACCTTAGAGAGGTGTAAGAGATTCTCTTGTCTTTTACGAATATATTGCCTTTTTTTGCTTTCAGTTAGGGCTTTGTAGATTTTTATCTTGTTAATTTTGAGAGATTCATCAACAGCTTCCTTAATTGCTCTCCTCGTACTTTTACAATATTTGTCATACCAAGGGTTGGTTTTGATAATTCTTTTATTAATTGAGACTTCAATTGAGAACTTATTAATAGAATATGAGAGGGTTGTAGTAAAATTATGATAGAGGTCATCTATGTTGTCTATACTAGATAAAGGAAGCAAATTAGTTTTTAATTCATTTAGAAAGAGATCGTTTTTATTTCTATCAAAGATTAATTTCTTTTGACTATAAGTATTATCTTCTATGGGATCTCTATGCATGATAAAATTGAGAGTTATGAGTAAAGGCCTATGATCAGAGTCAGGCTCATGGTCATCTAAGATGTCAAAATTTATTATTTCATTGTATAAAGGGAGATCGGAAATAACATAGTCTACCACACTCCTAACAAGCCCATGGATGCAGGTCATATTGCTAGAATTGGGGCACTTATTTAGACCATTGCAAATTATGAGATCATGAGCACTACAGAGCTTGACTAGCTCTAACCAAAACAAATTATCCCTGACGTCTTCAGAGCTCCTTTTGTACCGACTAGCCAGAGTAAGGTCTTCGTCTAACCAAAGAGGATTGGGGTTGGAATGATTGCTTAGAAGAATAGCTCGGATGCTTGAATTTTGAGCATTAAAGTCACCCATTAAAAGGATATTACCTTCATTCCCTAGGCTATAAATATCATTCTCTAAACCATTATAAGGACTATTTTTATCTAGATTCTTTTTCGTATAGAAGTTAGAATTAATGGGGAAAAATAACAGATTACTATGTAGGTATTATATATATATATATATATATATATATATATATATAATAATTTAATAACGTATATATATATATATATATATATATATAATATATATATATATATATATATATATATATATAACGAAATCAAGAGAATTCTATTTTTAATTAAAATAAATTATATATAAAAATAATTTCTTTAATAATAAAAATAATTAATTATAAAGAAATTGACTTATGGTAATTTTTTTTTTGGTCTTAATATATAAAACTAATTAATTATTAATACATGGATTTATGCTTTGTGGGATTTTTATGCTTTGTGGGATTTTTATGTTCTTATTCAACTAAATTTAAAAACTCATAACACTACAGAGAGCATGATAATAATTTATATGGCATACGAATTGTAACTTATCTCTAATAACATACGTAATGAACCAGAATTGAAACATACAAATTATTTTCATCAATCTATGTTTTTATGAACCAATATAAAGTATTTAATTGATAATCATATAATTTATGAAAACTTCCGAAGAGAAGACTTACAAGTAAAGCGAAAATATAGCTTACTAGTGATTTCAAAGTTGTAATGCTACTCAAACCTTGTTGACCGCAATTTTTTTTTTGGGACAACTCTCCACCGAACCTTAGGCTCAACTACATAGATTCTTTCTATAGTTGGCCACCTCGGCCCCTCGATCAACCACTACAACTAGTGAATCTTTTTTCTTCCAACATTCTCTTCTGGAGTGAATGAATGTTTCTCGCCTTCATTTCGTCCATTAAATAGAAAGAGGAATGAAAAGTGATCTGCATGCACACAATCTATATTTCAATATGCCAACTTTTATTTTCTTTTTCTTAAGTTTACCTTAAATCAACATTTTTCTTAATATAACTCTTTCTTATTTTATTCCTTTTTTACTTTTTGTTAACTTTTTTATTCTTACTAATTTTATAGTTTATTTTTATATATTTATTCAAAACTTTATTTTATTATTTTAGCATGGATATTTCCACAGTCATCAAATTGTTGATGATGAAGATTTCTAGAAAATTATGTGTCGAAATCCTATGCTTGCCCAATATTTTTGGTGAATCCTTCATATATCTTCAAGGGCTTGAAGCTTACTAATGATATAAAGAGTTCTAATCCTCTTTAAATAGAAAAAAATGAGCTAAAAGATAACTATTCAAAGGTAAATAAATTATACATGAAAGAATCGTTGAATAACTTTGATTTTAGAAAATTCATCAGATAATAGATATAAATTATTGAAAAATTAAATAATAATAAAGGAGCAATTATTAATTTATTTGAAAAGGTTAAATATGAGGGAATGTAAAAATCAATAGTATTATAAATTAATTAAACGATACAAATTTGTTAAATAATTAAATAAATGAATTTGATTCGATTAGAAACAAAAAGGTTTTTTTTTATTTTATATATTAGGCAAGGTCAAATCAAAGAGGAATGTAAAATATACAATGTTAAGTGTCCACTACTATTATTATTATAATTTTATTTTGTTATTATTATATATTTTTTATTTTTTTATATATTCATATTATTTTTAATATTAATATTATTATTGATTTGTTAGTACATGGCATTACATGATATCAAATTATACCTTATATTGTATCATGTTTCATTACAGTTTAGAAAATATTGTCAAATTATGACCAAGATGATATGATGATTATATTAAATCACTCATTTGTACATCAATATTTCCTTAATAATGAAGTATTTAATTGTTACTATTTAGCAAAGAATCTGATATGATGATTACATTAAATAACTCATTTGTACATCAATATTTCCTTAATAATGTAGTATTCAATGGTTAGTATTTAACAAATAATTCCAATGATTCATAATTGACGATAGGAAAAGTTACTTGGAACATTTTTAAATATAAATAATTTAGAATATTTGTCTTTCTATTTATCTTGTTTCAAATTACTCCTAAAATATGAGGGTAACTTTTCATACACCTATGATAACTTTTCATCGACTTATGGTAATTGTCATACACCTTGATGGGCCTCTAAATTAGACATAAATTAAGGCCCATCTCACCTCTATTATGCACATAAAAAGATATATTAAATGTCTCCTTCTGCACTTAATAATGTTTTCTTATGCTTTAATATTTTCTTAGGAAGGTTTAAAGGTAATTGCATATTTGTGTCTAATATTGGTTATTTTTGTAGAATATTGTGAGAATATTTGGCAGATTATGCAAATTTGGAGAAGGAGATAATTTAGGGACTTGCTCCCTACCACTGAAAGATAAATATTGAAGAATAAATGAGCACAATATCAGGAAATTATTGAGAAATATTGGAGAAATTCAAGGGTTTTTTCCACCCTCCTTAACTCTCAAAGGAAACCAAAGGATCCCAAATATTCTCTCCAGCAATTTGAATTCCAATGGCAGCCAAAGGATCCCCAAGGATTCTCTCCACCAATTCGAATTCCAAAGGCAGCCAAGCAACTCAAAGAGGAGTGCACTCAATCTATGTTTACTTGGAGTCAAGTGGACTCAATCAATATTTTCAAGGGAGATGTTGGTAGCTTCCCTCTAGAATAAATATAGTAGAGCTAGAGTCAGGAAGGATTTCATTCCATTCCATTCAGAACTTTTGCTGCAAGCTATTAGGATTTCAATGTTTAAGACCTTCGGGACGTAACAAGATTAAATTTTTTTTGTAATGCAATGGTTATTCAGATGACCTTTTATTGATCTAATTCCAGAGAGCTGGGCTCATGGGTTAGGGCCCAACCCATGTGCCACAACTTCTCTGTTGTTTTCATTCTTTTGCTTTCTGTCATTTAGCTAGTTTTTCTTCTACCATTTAGTTAGATCTCTTCTGATAGTTTCATTGTTGTTTAGTTTTTTTTCTTTCAATTTTCTATTACAGTTCTTCATTTGCTTACAAGATTAATAGAGTAGAGGAAAAATCCAAAAGTTGTGGTCAAGCCATCCCCTCTCATCTCTATCAATAGAGTTCGAGCAGGGTTCACCTTCCCATAGGCCAAAAAATACTTTATGTTCATTGTTTTTATCACGCATTTCATTTGTTTTTTCGTGCATGAATCCGTAGGTTTATTTGTAGGAATAAGCATCAAACGTTCCAAAGAATTTCATTCAGTCGTTCCTCATCATTTTCCAATTCCTCTCCATCTCTGTATTACACTTCTGAACCTTATTGTTGTGCCTCCATTCCCCTCCTTTTTCTCTTCTTATCAGCTTCCAAACCCTTTTTATTCACAAAACACTTCAAAACATTGAAATTTTGACCTCTGCCTTTCCCCTCAAAACTCCAGCTTGCCGTACTTCGCTCATCGTGAATTGTACATCTCTTGCGTTCTCTGTTTATGCTCTCCCATTTCAAGCCCCGATTACGGTATTCTTACTGTATTCCTTTGCTTTCATTAGTCACGACCACCTCACCTTTTTAATGCAAAATTCTTGAAAAAGCATCAAAGTTGGACCTCCACCTTTTCTCCTCGAATCTCCCGCTACCGTACTTCGCTCATCGCAAATCACATTGTTTACCTTGTTCCCGTTAACACTTACCACTCCTCTCTGTCTATTAGGATATTGGTATCGCACACCGCCACTGGTCCTACTGCCACATCACCTATCACATTTTGCACTTTGTTACCTTTTCCCTTTTTATTTTAAGACTTATCACTCCAAACACCAATTGCGATATCGCTCGTACTCCATCACATTGTAAATCGTAATTCGTATTACCCCGTCGCATTTTTCATTTCGTGACCTTTTCCTTTTTTCCTATAATACTTACCGCTCCAAACTCTGATTGCGATATCGCTCCGTACTCCGCCACATGACAAATCGCAAATCACATTCCGCAGTATTTATGACAAATCGCAAATAAAGTCTTAATAAGGTTTAAACCCCCTCTTCCCACTTCTAAGCCTTGTTTCATGTGTTAAGTCCTCCATTAGCCTCTTTAGCCCTTTCTCCTCCAAGCTGCAAATCAACACTTTTTCAGTGAGAATTAATTCATGGATAGCTTAGCTGCATGGATAGAAGAATGGTAGAGAGAGCATAAATTCCTTTCTACAATTTAAATTAGTTTCGTTTTTGCCATTTCTTTTCAGCAAGTTAAATTAGTTTCTCTGTCATTTTCAGCAAGTTAAATTAGTTTCCTTTCTGTCATTTCCTTTCATAAATCTATTTAGTTTCTTTCCTGTCATTCCTTTTCAGCAATTTAATTTAGTTTCCTTCTGTCATTTCCTTTATGCAATTTAGTTTAGTTTCATTGAAGCGTGACAGATTTCATTGAGAACCCCTAGAAGTAGCACCCTTTCATAGAGCGGAAGAGGATGACATGAGTAGAATGCATCTGCTGTGTATATAACACTGTCACCTCCAAGTTTGTACGAACCCTGGGTTGATAAAGTAAAGTAGGGCAGCCCCTGGGAGTTGCAGCACTCTTGGTGCAATACCAGGGCTCACCACTTTTTCGCGCAGTTGCGAGGGAGGTGTCTAGTAGATGCTTTGATTTTGTTTTAGCATTCTTTTATACTTTCCTTTTTCATGTTGTTTTCGAAATATTGAAAAATACAAAAAAAATATGATTTTCATGCCTCATAGGAGTAGGGATACTCATAAATTTTTTAAAAATACTTCTCCAATACCAACCCCCCCACTTGACCACGTGGTGCAATAAGAACGACATCACCATACACTTTTGAAGGTAGAAGAGATGGATGGATATGATGAAAATGAATAAGATATTATTGGGTTTCCCATTCAAGATATGGACATCAGTGTATATATGAAGAACATCCCTCCATCTTTCCTTCCTGTTAGCCACCCATAAATTCTGTCATATCAGGTGGTGGCTAAATGATGTTGGATAGCCTTCAAGAAACAATTTCATTGCTAAAAATTGCTGATGCTTAAAATCCTTTTGCTAATATCCTATCTTTTGGATAATCGTCACTAATTTTCCCCTTTTCAACCCAGAAATTCTGTTGTCATTACATGAAGAAAAACTGCTGCAACGGCCCTTTTCCCCTTTTTCCCCTTTTCCAAAACTAACCTCTTGCTCTCTCCTCTTTCCCCATAAGATCCCTCATTTTCATGTTTTTCCCCTTTTCCCTTTATTCAAAATCCCTTGATAAGGTTTTAAGACTCCCTCTTAACCTTATCGAAGCTCTCAAATTCCTTTGAAAACCATTGAAAGACCATTAAAATGCATATTTTATATGCATCATTGGACTTAAGTCCCTTGGGCTAAGTCTTTAACCCTCTCTTCCATACGTCTTGGTGCTGGAACCAAGCGCTAGCCCTCCGAGCTCTTATCACATTGTCAAAATGTGATTAGCCCCTCCTCTTTAGCCCCCGGTCATATGACTCTCCATATAACCCATGGCCCCGTAGTCGGGCACCAAGCCACATTGTAGTTTAATATTTTAAACCTTGGGTTATATTAAAATTTTCGTTTTTGTTATATTATAATTTTTCCGCCAGTGAAAAGGTTCAACTCAATCTCCACCGTCGATCTGATCTGCAGATCGACGGTGCGCGGTCCATCACCCCGGTGGTCCCCGCCATCCACTCACCGTTTCAAAACCACGCGGTGTCCATCGCACTACTTTTGAGCGCGAGGCAGTTTTTTTCATTTCGCAGTGATTCCATACATTGGTCGACACGTGTCTTGGGCACTATTCACAAAACCGCCATCCATCGCGCGTTAAAGATCAGACGCGATGTTCATGTCCACCGTCCAATCTGAGGTCGCCCATCGGATGGCGATCGCTCACTAAAGAAGCTCGAAAGTTAACCAGGCTAAGATGCGGCATTCAAAATATCTCCACCATCGATTTGATCTACAGATAGACGGCCTACATTCCATCGCCCTGATTCCCCTCGCTTTTACTTTTCATCTCCGCTCTTGACCGTCGATCTCTGCGCAATCAACGACTCCGATTCAAATTCCCTTTTCTCTCTCCTCCAACTTATTTTGATCAATCTTGACCACTAGATGATGTCATCCAATGGGCACGCTCCCCCCCACATGTCCTCTGAAGCAATATAACCTATACATGCAGGATTTTCTAATCTTTTCGTATTTTGCAGGGCTCAAAGGTTTTTCCACTATGTCTAAAGGAAATTTGAAGGTAGAGGGTGATGATCCTCCCACCTTAGTTTTGTTAAAGGAAAACACTTGCAGGTGTTAAAACCACGTTTCATCAATCATCCATGAAGCATTGATGCTACATAACCCCTGCACAGCCCTGCACACCAACAAAGCACAGTCACAAACTTTTATCAGTCAGAAAGCCTTCATTGCCACAGCTGAGGCAAATTGATTCCTCCCAACTACCGAAATGCCACATGGGCCTCAAAGTATTCAATCCAAGGCTGAAGTTATTGATAAAGACCAAATATCTGCCTCACAATGCAGCCAAAGGATAAATTTTGCCGATAAATTAATCAAAAAATATCAATAGAGTAACTTCAGCATCACACAGTACCTCAAAGGTCAACAAAAGCTCCCACCGAGCTTAATCTCAATGTAAATTATTCAATACAGAGGACACCTGTTGTAAGCTGCTTCATTGAGCCCCCAAAGGCCAAGAAGCCATTGAAGTCTGTATTAATTAGTTTTTGAGATCTTTTTATCAGATCTCACCTCCTCATTATTCTATATATACTTCTGAAGAAGATGAGTGAGTGTTGGTTAATCACTAGTTGTAATATTGGAACTCTTTGAACTAATACATAATCTGTTGAATTTGAAGAAGAAATTGAAGTCTTGGACGTCCTGATGATGTTGTTGCATGTTTGTTCTTGAGAAGTCTCTATCATTGGATCCATGAGCTTGGCTTTTGGTGAATTATTCTAAACTGTTTAATGTTTTCTCATGTTTTCATTTTGTTCCATAATCTCTTACTACAGTAGGCTGAAAGTTTTAGGCTAAGAAATGACTTCCGGAAGCACCTTAGACCTGTTCACCCTTCACTGTTTTATGTTTTCTTCTGCTGAAGTATTTTAGAGGCTTTAAACCTTCTCTTTAGTCTTCATGCTTGTTTATTTCCTTGATAGCTCAAATAGTTGGTTTCAGCATGATTTATGGTTCTCCCTTCTTTGTCCGTCGCCACTTAAAAACTCATGCATGAAGTCTCCTTTTGTATTTTTTTTTTGTTTACAAGTGAGTCAAGGAGGTCTGCTCAGGAGGTCTGCTTTGATCTTGCCCCTTGTTTTGATCTTGCCCATTGTCCTTACTTAAATAGTTGTCTCAAAGGTCTTTATAGTTGTAATCATAGATGTGTTAGGTGTTCCCTCTTCTATAACTACAGTTATCAGTGAATCTTTTATGTTTTCTAAGTCATTTGAAATAAAATATTTGAGGAAATAGGGTATTCCCCGAATCTTAGATTTCATTTTAAAAGTTGTTTTGAAATCATTGTTTGCTTAAAGGTGTGATTTGTAGAATTCAGGGTTAGCCCTATCTATCAAAAAACACTTTATTGTTCAAATTGTGCTTTCAAATTCCCTTTGTTGAGAATTAAACTTCTCTTTTCAAATCATTGATGTCCATCTCATTCCAAAACCAAAGGATCCTGTGGCCAAGTTATATTTTCCCTCTGATATCCGATATCCATTGATGAGTATGTTATGACCTCTTCTTAAATCCATTGCCCAATGAACCTGATGTTTCTCCATTCTATATATATTTCCTAGTCCTTTCATATTCTGCTGTATCAATTCAACCAAACAAACAATCAAACACATGCACTCAATAACTAGTTTAAAATCCATACTCTAAGCACACAAGATAAACCTTTGAAAACTAACATTTGAGAGATCCCTCTCTAAGAATAGGAGGACTAGATATTGTAACTCTAAATATTGGTTCTGATGTTGCCTTGTCTTTTGATTTTCCAAACTATCAAAACACAGGACACCGACATAATGGCGATCACGGTGGGACCTACTAAGAATACGGTCGTTTGAAAACACTTCTTAAAGCTCTTTAGGCCCTTAACTTGATAAAGAACACATTCTGGACTTATCCCATCGCTCACACCAACATAATGGAAATCACGGTGGGACCACTGAGTTCATAGTTGCCTAGCAAGCTCTTATAAACTCATTAGTCTTTCAAATAACCATATAAACTCAGAAAAACCCAAAAATATTTAGTTTGGCTTCATAATAAACATGGTGGTGGAACCATAAAACATTTTACCTTTACAAAAGCTAAAATTTTTCCACCTGGTGACTCCACTAGCCTCCAAAGGGCCTATTACCCTTCCAGTCCTTGTAGACTCCCTTGGGAATGCATTGAGCAAACCCAATCATGTTGTTGGTGGACAGAAAATTTCAAAATCTTCCACCTGGTGACTCCACAATCCCAAAAGACCTAATAACTTCACTGGTAAAGGACTCTGAACTGGTTAGAAAGATACAATGACCTCTTATTACAAACATGGATCCAAGTATGGATAGAGAAGCTAAAATAAACACATTATTGGGTCTAATTGAGAAAATAGTGTACATACTTGATAAAAGATTGGAAAAGCATGAGGATGATATAGATGTTGATTATCTGGAACAACCTATGTTTTTCCCAGATCAAACACAAACTCAACCATTACAAGACCTAGATAATGAGCAATATATAGATAATGATCAATACTTTATAGAAGAAGGTGAGCAAGACTATAGAGAAAAAAATAAAGAAAAATTGCTGGTCATGATGGAAAGGATGGTGTATATGGTTGGGAAAAGAATTGAAAGGAATGAGGCTAATTTTAAAATTTATGATCTAGAGCAGCCCATGCTCCTTTCAAATCAAGAACAAACCCAAAATCTACAAAATATGTATGATGAACAAGATTACAAAGAAATGAATAAAGAAGGTTGTCAAGAAATTCTTGATTACCTACCTATATCTTGTACGATGCTATTAAGAGAACTTCATGACCAAATTGAAAAAAATAATAGTAAGCAGTAGCTTGAGGAAAACATAAGCCATTGTGAACCCACAAAATCTGAAATAGGAGAAGAGACAACACAACGAGAGTCTCTGCCTTTATGTCATGACTCATTTTAGATGATTAAAGAGGAATGGCATACTGATAATATATTAGAAACAACTCCCCAGCCCCATATTTTAAATAACCATCACGAAAATAATGAGGAGTTGTTTCAAATTGAGATAGATCAGGGAAGGGAAGAGAATCCTCAAAATTCTCCTGCAAGCACAAGTAATGATTCCCCAGAAGAGGCTCAAGAAGAAATCTAGCCTCAAAACCAGTTAACATATGAGGGAGAGGACTGTTGTTCTTCTGTCCAAAGCAAAGAGAAAATTCCTTCTCTTTTTATAGAGGAAGAAATTGATCAGATATTAAATAAACAACCAGCCCTTAATTCTTTATTAGAAAAAAACACTCCTGCTCATTTTCCTACTAAATTTGTTGTCTTGAAATAGAAAATAAACTTGTAGATCAGCTAAAAGAACAAAATGATAACCCAATATGCTTGATTGGTGAAATTGTTTATACTAATTATTTTTCAACTTCTGATCAATTTGATGATGATGATGAGCTCCAAACAGAAACTAATCATGCAGCGCAACCAGCAGTCGATTGGTGTCATGAATTTCATTATAATCAGCTTGAAAGCAGAAATCAGCCAGTCCAATTCATCAGAAATAGTTTTCACATAATTGGGAGTCAACATTCTATTAGTTGTAATGTTGAGGTTGAGAAGAAAGAGAAATTTCTTGAGTAGGATGCAGATAAGGAGCTTCCTCCTGAAAAGGTTGAGGTAATAAGAGATACCCCTGCTCAAGAACATGATTATATCTTCACAAAGTATGGTCCACTGAATCAGATCATACCGGGATTACAAGAGGACAACACTGCAATATATGATGAGTCGTCCAGTTCAGATAATAATGAAGATGAAGAAAAGGTTCTTTCCCAAAAGAACCTTTACCCTGATCCAGTGAAGAAGGAGGAAATGATCCTGGTGGAACCATGTCTTCCAAATAATCTTCACCAGGCACTATTCCCAGATCCCTATGCTCACTTCTTAAAGTCATTTGAAGAAGGCATCAAGGTCATTAGGAGCAATGTATTACCAAAAGCAAGAAAATTATTTAGTACTGCTGCTAAAAAACAAAAGGAATGGGAGTTGCCTTATTTGTCTAGCCTACCCAAGGAGATGAAGAAGGACCAATCATGGAATCATTTACTGGATTGGTTGTACTGGAAAAGAGAGTTCATTAGCTAAAACATGTAAATATTCCAAGTTAGAGTAGGATAGATAGGAATGTCACTAAAGCTCAGCCTTGAGCACGTAGTTAGTTGTTGTTTTCTGCGTTGAAAGAAAAAGAAAAATACAAAAATAATGAAAAGAGAAAAGAGGGCAGATTGTGAAAGCAAGAAAGGTACAGCCCCATACCAAAAAGAGAAACAAATCTGAAAGTGTGCAAGCTCAAATGCCACTCCTGAAAAAAAAAACTTTTAGTTAGTCAAACAGCCTAATCTTGACTAATTAGTTTTAAATTTACTGCTGATAGGATAGTGAATTTGATTTGCCAAACTGTTTAATCTTGGCTTATCAATAGGTAGATTAGGATAGAAATTAAAGGTTCAAACAAGATCAAAATCCGAACCTAAGTTTCCAAAGAGAGATGACTCAAATCTGTTTTATTTTCTGAGTCAAAAAATATGTAAATCTGGTTCTAATCAGCTCAAAATCTGAACCAGAGAACAAATAAGGAAAGATAGCTCAAGTAAGGGTCAAAACAGAGCTGTAGAAAAGAGGAAGGAAATATTTTAAAATCTCAGATCTCAAACCTTCCACTTTTTGTTTTAAATTTTCTGCAAAATAAATGTCTGTGTGCAGCTTATTTTTATGCCATAGATTGCAGCAAGTCAAACTGCTTAATCTTGACTTGACTGTTTTTAAATTTATGTTGTTTAAATGTAGAGAATAAAAATATGTTTGACAGTTTAATCCCAACAGATAATAGATTAGGTGGAGAAGCATTTGAACTCAATTGTTTAATCTGAGTTCAGGGAGAAATAAGGAGTAGAATCAGATTATTTTTATGCTTTCAAAAGAATAAAATGTTGTGAAATTTTTTTGCCAATCCAAGTGCACTCTAAGAAGAAAAAATGTTAGATCAGTAGGATTGGGTAGGTAGACAGGTTGTATTGATGAAGTTCCATTTTTAATCCATGAATGCTAATATGTTTTAGAGAAAAAGAAGATCATCTACAGAAAGGAAGGCAACCCAATGGATGAGGCAACTGATTAGCCTCCCAGAGAATGCAAGTCTGAAATTCTTGATGCCTTCAAAAAGGCACCATCCCCAAGTGGAGCCACTGTTAGCCACCCATAAATTCTGTCATATCAGGTGGTGGCTAAATGATGTTGGATAGCCTTCAAGAAACAATTTCGTTGCTAAAATTGCTAATGCTTAAATTCTTTTGATAATATCCTATCCTTTGGATAATTGTCACTGCTTTTCCCCTTTTTAACTCAGAAATTCTGCTGTCATTACATGAAGAAAAACTGCTGCAAGCACCATTTTCCTCTTTCTCCCTTCTTCCAAAACTAACCTCATCTTTGCTTTATTTTTCCATAAAATCCCTCATTTTCATGTTTTTCCCCTTCCCCTTCATGAAAATCCTTTTGATAAGGTTCTAAGACCCTTTCTTAGCCTTATCGAAACACACCAACTCCTTTGAAAATCATTTAAAAATTCCTAAAAAACACATTTTAATATTATGAACTTAAGCCCCCTTGGGCTAAGTCTTTAACCCTCCCTTCCATACGCCTTGGTGCTGGAATGGAGCGCCAGCCCTCCGAGCGCTTATCGCGTTGTCCAAATTGCGATTAGCCCCTCCTCTTTAGCCCCCAGTCATATGACTCTCCATATAACCCATGGCCCCGCAGTCAGGCGCCAAGCCACATCGTAAATTAATATTTTAAAACCTTCGGTTATATTAAATTTTCCATTTTTGTTATATTATAATTTTTCCACCAGTGCAAAGGTTCAAATCAATCTCCACCATCGATCTGATCTGCAGATCGATGGCGCGTAGTCCATCACCCCAGTGGTCCCCACCATCCACTCACCGTTTCAAAACCACACGGTATCCATTCAACCGCCTTTGAGCATGGGGCGGTTTTTTCCATTTCGCAGCGATTCCATACGCTGTCTGACACATGGCTTGGGCACTGTTCACAAAACTGCCGTCCATCGCGCATTAAAGATCAGACATGGACCCGACGCGATATTGACGTCCACTATCTGATCTAAGGCCGCTCATCGGACGACGATCGCTCACCAAAGAAGCCCGAAAGTTAACCAAGATACAACACGGTCTGTAAAGCATCTCCACCGTCGATCTGATCTGTAGATCGATGGCGCTCAAATCATCGCCCCGATTCCCCCGCTTTGACTTTTCATCTCCGCTCCCGACTGTTGATCTCTGCGCGATCGACGACTCCGATTCAAATTCCTTTTTCGCTCTCCTCAAACTTATTTTGATCAATCTTGACCATTGGATGATGCCATCCAATGGCCACGCTCCCCCCCACATGTCCTCTGAAGCAATATAAACTACACATGCAGGATTCTCTAATCTTTTTGTATTTTGCAGGGTTCAAAGGTTTTTCCACTATGTCTGAAGGAAATTCGAAGGTAGAGGGTGACGATCCTCCCACCTTTGTTTTGTTAAAGGAAAACACTTTCAGGTGTTAAATCCACATTTCATCAATCATCCATGAAGCATTGATGCTACATAACCCCTACACAGCCCTACACAACAGCAAAGGGAAAGTCATAAAGGTTTATTAGTCAGAAAGCCTCCACCGCCACAGCTGAGGCAAATTGATTCCTCCCAGCTACCGAAATACCACCTATGCCTCAAAGTATTCAATCAAAGGCCGAAGTTATTGATTAGGACCAAATATCTGCCCCACAACGCAGCTAGAGGATAAATTCTACTGACAAACTAATGAAAAAATATCAGCAGAGTAACTTCGACATAACACAGAGCCTCAAAGGTCAACAAAATCTCCCACCGAGCTTAATCTTTAATGTAAATCACTTAATACAGAGGATATGTATGTAAGTTTCTTCATTGAGCCCCCAAGGGCTAAGAAGCCATTTAAGTCTATGTTAATTAGTTTTGAGATATTTTATCAGATCTCACCTCCTCATTCTTCTATATATACTTCTGGAGAAGATTAGTGAGGTGTTGGTTGATCACTAGTTGTAATATTGGAACTCTCTGAAATAATACATATTCGGTTGAAGTTGAAGAAGAAATTGAAGTCTTGGATGCCCTGATGATGTTGTTGCATGCTTGTTACTAAGAAGGCTCTATCATTGGATCCATGATCTTGGCTGTTGGTGAAGTATTCTGAACTGTTTAATGTTTTCCCTTGTTTTCATTATGTTCCATAATTTCTTACTACAGTAGATTGAAAGTTTTAGGCTAAGAAATGACTCCTGGAAGCACCTTAGACCTGTTCATCCTTCACTATTTCATGTTTTCTTCTGCTGAAGTATTTTAGAGTCTTTAATCTCTCTCTTTAGTCTTCATGCTTGTTTATTTCCTTGATAGTTCGAATAGTTGGTTTCAGCATGATTTATGGTTCTCCCTGCTTGTCTATTGCCACTTAAAAACTGTTATTGAAGTCTCCATTTGTAGTTTTCTGTTTACAGTGAGTCAAGGAGGTCTGTTCTGATCTTGCCCTTTGTCCTTACTTAAACAGTTGTCTCAAAGGTATTTATAGTTGTAATCATAGATGTGTTAGGTGTTCTCTCTTCTATGACTGCAGTTATCAGTGAATCTTTTATGTTTTCTAAGTCATTTGAAATAAAATCTTTGAGGAAATAGGGTGTTCCCCAAATCTTAGATTTCATTTTAAAAGTTGTTTTGAAATCATTGTTTGCTTAAAGGTGTGATTTGTAGAATTCATGGTTAGCCCTCGCTATCAAAAAGCTCTTTATTGTTAAAATTATGCTTTCAAATTCCCTTTGTTGAGAATTAAACTTCTCTTTTCAAATCATTGATGTCCATCTCATTCCAAAACCAAAGGATCCTGTGGCCAAGTTAGATTTTCCCTCTGATATCCCATATCCATTGATGAGTATGTTATGACCTCTTCTTGACTCCATTGCCCAATGAACCTGATGTTTCTCCATTCTATATATATTTCCTAGTCCTTTCATATTCTGCTATGTCAATTCAACCAAACAAACAATCAAACACATGCACTCAATAACTAGTCTAAAATCCATACTCTAAGCACACAAGATAAACCTTTGCAAACTAACATTTGAGAGATCCCTCTCTAAGAGCAGGAGGACTAGATCCTGTAACTCTAAATATTGGTTATGATGTTGCCTTGTCTTTTGATTTTCCAAACTATCAAAACACGGGACACCAACATAATGGCGATCACGGTGGGACCTACTGAGAATACGGTGGTTTGAAAACACTTCTTAAATCTCTTTAGGCCCTTAACTTGATAAAGAACATATTCTGGACTTATCCCACCGCTCACACCAACATAATGGCGATCACGGTGGGACCACTGAGTTCATAGTTACTTAGCAAGCTCTTATAAACTCATTAGTCTTTCAAATAACCTTAGAAACTCAGAAAAACCAAAAAATATTTAGTTTGGCTTCATAATAAACATGGTGGTGGAACCATAAAACATTTTACCTTTACAAAAGCTAAAAATTCTCCACCTGGTGACTCCACTAGCCTCCAAAGGGCCTATTACCCTTCTAGTCCTTGTAGACTCCCTTGGGAATGCATTGAGCAAACCCAATCATGCTGTTGGCGGACAAAAAATTTCAAAATCTTCCACCTGGTGACTCCACAATCCCAAAAGACCTAATAACTTCACTGGTAAAGGACTCTGAACTGGTTAGAAAGATACAATAACCTCTTATTACAAACATGGATCCAAGTATGGATAAAGAAGCTAAAATAAACACATTATTGGACCTAATTGAGAAAATAGTGTACATACTTGATAAAAGATTGGAAAAGCATGAGGATGATATAGATGTTGATTATCTGGAACAACCTATGTTTTTCCTAGATCAAACACAAACTCAACCATTACAAGACCTAGACAATGAGCAATATATAGATAACGACCAAGACTTTATAGAAGAAGGTGAGCAAGACTATAGAGAAAACAATAAAGAAAAAGTGCTAGTCATGATGGAAAGGATGGTGTATATGGTTGGGAAAATAATTGAAAGGAATGAGGCTAATTTAAAAATTGATGATCTAGAGCAGCCCATGCTCCTTTCAAATCAAGAACAAACCCGAACTCTACAAAATATGTATGACGAACAAGATTACAAAGAAATCAATAAAGAAGGTTGTAAGGAAATTCCTGATTACCTACATATATCTTGTACAATGCTATTAAGAGAAATTCATGACCAAATTGAAAAAACTAATAGTAAGCAGCACCTTGAGGAAAAAAAAAGCCATTTTGAACCCACAAAATCTGAAATAGGAGAAGAGACAACAAAACCAGAGTCTCTGCCTTTATGTCATGACTCATTTTAGATGATTAAAGAGGAATGGCATACTGATAATCTATTAGAAACAACTCCCGAGCCCCATATTTTAAATAACTATCACAAAAATCATGAGGATTTGTTTCAGATTGAGATAGATCAGGGAAGGGAAGAGAATCCTCAAAATTCTCCTGCAAGCACAAGTAATGATTCCCCAGAAGAGGGTCAAGAAGACATCAGGCCTCAAAACCAGTTAACAAAAGAGGGAGAGGACTGTTGTTCTTCTGTCCAAAGCAAAGAGAAGATTCCTTCTCTTTTTACAGAGGAAGAAATTGATCAGATATTAAATAAGCAACCGGCCCTCAATTCTTTATTAGAACAAAACACTCTTGCTCATTTTCCTACTAAATGTTGTTGTCTTGAAATAGAAAATAAAATTGTAGATTAGCTAAAAGAACAAACTGATAACCCAATATGCTTGATTGGTGAAATTGTTTATACTAATGATTTTTCAACTTCTGATCAATTTGATGATGATGATGAGCTCCAAACAGAAACTAATCATGCACGGAAACCAACAGTCGATTGTTGTCATGAATTTCATTATAATCAGCTTGAAAGCAGAAATCAGCCCGTCCAATTCATCAGAAATAGTTTTCACATAATTGGGAGTCAGCATTCTATTAGTTGTAATGTTGAGGTTGAGAAGAAAGAGAAATTTCTTGAGTAGGATGAAGATAAGGAGCTTCCTCCTGAAAATGTTGAGTTAATAAGAGATACCCCTGCTCAAGAACATGATTATATCTTCACAAAGTACAGTCCACTGAATCAGAGCATACCAGGATTACAAGAGGACAACACTGCAATATATGATGAGTCGTCCAGTTTAGATAATAATGAAGATGAAGAAAAGGTTCTTTCCCAAAAGAACCTTTACCCTGATCTAGTGAAGAAGGAGGAAATGATCCTGGTGGAACCATGTCTTCCAAATGCTCTTCACCAGGCACTATTCCTAGATCCCTATGCTCACTTCTTAAAGTCATTTGAAGAAGGGATGAAGGTCATTATGAGAAATGTATTACCAAAAGCAAGAAAATTGTTTAGCACTGCTGCTAAAAAACAAAAGGAATGGGAGTGGCCCTATTTGTCCAGACTGCCCAAGGATATGAAGAATGACCAATCATGGAATCATTTACTGGATTGGTTGTATTGGAAAAGAGAGTTCATTAGCTAAAACATGTAAATATTCCAAGTTAGAGTAGGATAGATAGGAATGTCACTAAAGCTCGGCCTTGAGAATGTAGTTAGTTGTTGTTTTCTGCTTTGAAAGAAAAAGAAAAATACAAAAAATATGAAAAGAGAAAAGAGGGCAGATTGTGAAAACAAGAAAGGTACATCCCCATACCAAAAAGAGAAACAAATATGAAAGTGTGCAAGCTCAAATGCCACTACTGAAAAAAAAACTTTTATTTAGTCAAACAGCCTAATCTTAACTAATTAGTTTTAAATTTACTGCTGATAGGATAGTCAATTCGATTTTCCAAACTGTTTAATCTTGGCTTATCAGTAGGTACATTAGGATAGAAATTAAAGGTTCAAACAAGATCAAAATCCGAACCTAAGTTTCCAAAGAGAGATGACTCAAATCTGTTTTATTTTCTGAGTCAAAAAATATGTAAATCTGGTTCTAATCAGCTCAAAATCTGAACCAGAGAACAAAGAAGGAAAGACATCTCAAGTAAGGGTCAAAACAGAGCTGTAGAAAAGAGGAAGCAAATATTTTAAAATCTCAGATCTCAAACCTTCCACTTTTTGTTTTAAATTTTCTGCAAAATAAATGTCTATGTGCAGCTTGCTTTTATGCCATAGATTGCAGCAAGTCAAACAACTTAATCTTGACTTGACTGTTTTTAAATTTATGTTGTTTAAATGTAGAGAATAAAAATCTGTTGGACAGTTTAATCCCAACAAATAATAGATTAGGTAGAGAAGCATCTGAAATCAATTGTTTAATCTAAGTTCAGGGAGAAATAAGGAGTAGAATCAGATTAGTTTTATGCTTTCAAAAGAATAAAATGTTGTGAAATAAGTTTGCCAATCCAAGTGCACTCTAAAGAAGAAAAAATGTTAGATCAGTAGGATTGGGTAGGTAGACAGGTTGTATTGATGAAGTTCCATTGTTAATCCATGAATTCTAATATGTTTCAGAGAAAAAGAAGATCATCGACAGAAAGGAAGGCAACCCGATGGATGAGGCAACTGATCAGCCTCCGAGAGAATGCAAGTCTGAAATTCTTGATGCCTTCAAAAAGGCACCATCCCCAAGTGGAGCCACTGTTCTGTCATATCAGGTGGTGGCTAAATGATGTTGGATAGCCTTCAAGAAATAATTTCGTTGCTAAAATTGTTGATGCTTAATGTCTTTTGATAATATCCTATCCTTTGGATAATCGTCACTGCTTTTCCCATTTTTAACTCAGAAATTCTGCTGTCATTACATGAAGAAAAACTGCTGCAAGCACCATTTTCCTCTTTCTCCCTTCTTCCAAAAATGACCTCATATTTTCTTTCTTTTTCCATAAAATCCCTCATTTTCATGTTTTTACCCTTCCCCTTCATCAAAATCCTTTTGATAAGGTTCTAAGACCCTTTCTAAGCCTTATCGAAACCCACCAACTCCTTTGAAAATCATTGAAAAATGCCTAAAAAACACATTTTAATATTATGAACTTAAGCCCCCTTGGGCTAAGTCTTTAGCCCTCCCTTCCATACGCCTTGGTGCTGGAACGGAGCGCCAGCCCTCCGAGCACTTATCGCGTTGTCCAAATTGCGATTAGCCCCTCCTCTTTAGCCCTCGGTCATATGAATCTCCATATAACCCATGGCCTCGCAGTCGGGCGCCAAGCCACATCGTAAATTAATTTTTTAAAACCTTCGGTTATATTAAATTTTCCGTTTTTTTTATATTATAATTTTTCTACCGATGGAAAGGTTCAAATCAATCTCCACCGTCGATCTGATCTGTAGATCGATGGCACGCAGTCCATCACCCCGGTGGTCCCTGCCATCCACTCACTATTTCAAAACCATGTGGTATCCATTGCACTACCTTTGAGCGTGGGGAGGTTTTTTCCATTTCACAGCGATTCCATACGCTGTCCGACACATGGCTTGGGCACTGTTCAAAAAACCACCGTCCATCGCACATTAAAGATCGGACGTGAACCCGACGCGATATTGATGTCCACCGTCCGATCTGAGGCCGCTGATCGGACGGCGATCGCTCACCAAAGAAGCCCAATAGTTAACCATGATACAACACGGTCCGTAAAGCATCTCCACCGTCAATCTAATCTGCAGATCGATGGCCCTCAACTCATCGCCCTGATTCCCCTGCTTTGACTTTTCATCTCCGCTCCCGACCATTGATCTCTGCGTGATCGAAGACTCTGATTCAAATTCCTTTTTCGCTCTCCTCCGGCTTATTTTGATCAATCTTGACAATTGGATGATGCCATCCAATGGCCATGCTCCCCCCCACATGTCCTTTGAAGCAATATAACCTATACATACAGGATTTTCTAATCTTTTCGTATTTTGCAGGGTTCAAAGGTTTTTCCATTATGTCTGAAGGAAATTCGAAGGTAGATGGTGACGATCCTCCCACCTTCATTTTTTTAAAGGAAAACACTTGCAGGTGTTAAATCCACGTTTCATCAATCATCCATGAAGCATTGATGCTACATAACCCCTGCACAACCCTGCACACTAGCAAAGGGAAAGTCATAAAGGTTTATCAGTCAGAAACCCTCCACCGCCATAGCTGAGGAAAATTGATTCCTCCCAACTACTGAAATGCCACCTGTGCCTCAAAGTATTCAATCAAAGGCCGAATTTATTGATCAGGACCAAATATTTGCCTCACAACGCAGCCAGAGGATAAATTCTGCTGAAAAACTAATGAAAAAATATCAGCAGAGTAACTTCGACATCACACAGAGCCTTAAAGGTCAACAAAAGCTCCCACCAAGCTTAATATTTAATGTAAGTCACTTAATACAGAGGATATGTATGTAAGTTTCTTCATTGAGCCCCCTAAGGGCCAAGAAGCCATTTAAGTCTGTGTTAATTAGTTTTGATATCTTTTATCAGATCTCACCTCCTCATTCTTCTGTATATACTTCTAGAGAAGATGAGTGAGGCGTTGGTTGATCACTAGTTGTAATATTGGAACTCTCTGAAATAATACATAGTCTGTTGAAGTTGAAGAAGAAATTGAAGTCTTGGACGACGTGATGATGTTGTTGCATGCTTGTTACTGAGAAGGCTCTATCATTGGATCCATGATCTTGGCTGTTGGTGAAGTATTCTGAACTGTTTAATCTTTTCCCTTGTTTTCATTATGTTCCATAATTTCTTACTATAGTAGGTTGAAAGTTTTAGGCTAAGAAATGACTCCTGGAAGCACCTTAGACCTCTTCATCCTTCACTGTTTCATGTTTTCTTCTGCTGAAGTATTTTAGATTCTTTAATCTCTCTCTTTAGTCTTCATGCTTGTTTATTTCCTTAATAGTTTGAATATTTGGTTTCAAAGATGATTTATGGTTCTCCGCTTGTCTCGTTGCCACTTAAAACTCGTTATTGAAGTCTCCTTTGTAGCTATTTGTTTACAAGGAGTCAAGGAAAAAAAGGTTTGTTCTGATCATACCCTTTTTCCTTACTTAAAACGATGGTCTTAAAGGTCTTTTATAGTTGTGATCATAGATGTATTAGGTGTTCCCTCTTCTATGACTACAATTATCAGTGAATATTTTATGTTTTCTAAGTCATTTGAAATAAAATCTTCGAGGAAATAGGGTATTCCCCGAATCTTAGATTTCATTTTAAAAGTTGTTTTGAAATCATTGTTTTCTTAAAGGTGTGATTTGTAGAATTCATGGTTAGCCCTGTCTATCAAAAAGCTCTTTATTGTTCAAATTGTGCTTTCAAATTCCCTTTGTTGAGAATTAAACTTCTCTTTTCAAATCATTGATGTCCATCTCATTCCAAAACCAAAGGATCCTGTGGCCAAGTTAGATTTTCCCTCTGATATCCGATATCCATTGATGAGTATGTTATGACCTCTTCTTGACTCCATTGCCCAATGAACCTGATTTTTCTCCATTCTATATATCTTTCCTAGTCCTTTCATATTCTGTTGTATCAATTCAACCAAACAAACAATCAAACACCTGCACTCAATAACTAGTCTAAAATCCATACTCTAAGCACACAAGATAAACCTTTGCAAACTAACATTTGAGAGATCCCTCTCTAAGAACAGGAGGACTAGATCCTGTAACTCTACAGATTGGTTCTGATGTTGCCTTGTCTTTTGATTTGCCAAACTATCAAAACACGGGACACCAACACTTCCCAAATTCCATGGTATGAGGACAAAGGATCCGGAAACATTTCTCTTTGAGTTTGAGATACTTTGTAGATCCTATGGCTACTTATCACACACTAAAAAGTTGAGATTTTTTCCTGAAACATTGAAGGATAGATCTCTTAAATGGTTCATGAGTCTAGGTACTAATTCAATAAGATCATGGAATGATTTGCAAAATATATTTCAAGAAAAGTATAAATATTGTGATCTTAGAGAAGGAATTTTTAGAATGAAAATAAAATAAGATGAGAACCTTGAGGACCTAATATAGAGTTTCATGTATAATGTTAAGAGGGAAAAATTGCATCATCTGGCATTTGACAAACTAAAAACCCTTTTACTTAGAACAATTAGGGATGAGTGGATTGATCTCCATAATCTCATGAGTAGAGGAGATGTATACAAATTTTCATTTGAAGAAATTTGTGAAACATGCAAGTCCATATCAAGAGGAAGGGAAAGAGTAAGAAAATCCGCCTCAACATTGGTAAGGCAAGATGAACTTAGAAATTTGCTTGACAACTTTAAAACAAGAATTCTTAGCAATCTAAGTGAACAAGTAGAAATGCTAAGAATGCAAAATGAGCAAAAAGAAGACGCTGATATTTTTTTTATCCATGAAAAATCATATGCTACAAAATTTTTCCCATCATTCCCTAGGTTTAAAGAATTTTACCAGGAAGACAATGGAGCAAGGCAATCTCCAAATAGGCTATGTTATGTAGCTCCAAGGAGATCCTGGCAGCCTAGTCAACTTGATATGATGCAACAGCCCACTTCACAATTTCAAGCTTATTCACATCCATCTCAATCTAATTGGGACACATTCCCTCCTTCAAAACCTTGGCCATCCCAACCCCAAAAAAAATCTTGGTAACATGGTTGGCAAGGACCTTATTGGGAAAATCCACAATATCCTCAATATTTCCCTCAATATCCTCCATACCCAACTCCATGCTATGCCTACCATCCACCTCCGCCACAACCACAAACTCAACCATATCCATCTCATATATCCACCCCCACTCAACTACCTGTACCACCATTTATAAACCCATACAATGAAGTATCTCAGCTCACTTACAATGCTAAGGTTCAACACTTCCAACATTAGGGGAATTTTGAGGTCTAAAATGGTCCTCCTAAGAAAAATGTACAACCAAAATAAACTTTATAAGAACTAATAGGATTCAATATGATAATTTCAACCATGGGGGATGATTCACCATTTTTTAAGTAAAAGGGTAAAAAGATTAAAAAATAATAAAATAATAAACTATTTTTTCAACTCATATTTTCAACTTATCTCCCAAATTTTTTATTCAAATTTAGAGCAGGAGGACTCATTAGATGCAAAATTTAATTCCTCACCCAAGGAGTACCCATGTTGCATACTTTTGATAGACCCTACTACATGAAAAATGAGAAATACATGAAAAAATGTGATTGCAATCATGTATTTCATGTATTTCTCATTTTTCGTGTAGTAGCATCCATCAAAAGTATGCAACATGGGTAGTCCTTGGATGAGGAATTAAATTTTTCATCCAACGAGTAATCCTCCTCGAAATTTCAGTAAAAACTTTGGGAGATAAGTTGAAAAAGTAGTTTTTTCTTTTTTCCCTCTAAAATTTGATGATGTAACCAAATCTTATATAGTTATTTCCACAATTATTTTACAATTTCCTTAGGAGACCCATTTTAGACCTCAAAATTCCCCTAATGACATCTCCTCTTGATCTAGATGGTATTCATCTTAGTTCAAGAAATTTATTACAAATAAGAGATTTTCCTAATTCCATTGAAGGAAACATAAAAAAGAAGAAGATCCAAATGAGGAGATAAAAAGATCAAGGGTTGCACTTGATGAATATTCGGCATCAGAATCAGATGTTGAGAAATTTTCCTCATTTTTACCAAAATTTCCTCCATGTGTTCAAGCGAACAATCAACAAAAAGAGGAATATTTGAATGTCATAATAGAAGAGGACATCCAAGGTGATCCAACTCAGCAAGTGGACCGGTGGCATCACAACTATATTGGCATATGGTTCCAAACAATCATTAAGTTGCAGTAACATACTCTTCTCCAATAGTACTTGATACAATCCCAGTCAAAGAAGTTCATATCTTATATTCAGGTACATGTCCAAGCATGTATTCCAAGTGTGCAGATGATTTTATCTGTCATCTTGATGTGTACATGGCTCCATTGGAATTATTCCTATACTTGAAAAAGGTTTTGTTTTTTCAAGTAGAGTAGGAAAGTGAAAAAGAAAAAAAAAAGGGAAAAAGAATAAAATCTCAGGTGAAAACCTCTTTTGAGCCATCTGAGATTGGCCCACTGATTGAAAACCTCCATGAGGGGGGTCATTGGGTTGAAAAAATAAGAAGAGAAAAATAAAATATCGTACGTGAAAACCTCCTTTGAGGCGCCTAGGCAGACCTACTAGTGGAAAACCTCATTGACACAGCTAGTAGGCCTTAATAATAATAATAATAATAATAAAATGCATTTCTCCAAGTATCTCTCTTAATTGAATGCAGGTACTCTCCAACCTTTGCAAGTAGAAAAACAAGAAGTTGGCACAAAAAGAAAATTCGGTCAACACCCTCATTAAGGTAGTCAAACTTGGACTTCCTCCTCCTATGCTCAGAAGCTCCAAAAGGACCTCAAGCAAATCGCCACATACAACTTCAGTAACAGCTTCAATTTCACCCACAAAAACAAATCAATGGTAAGGCTCGGGTATGCAATCATCTAACCCTTTCTTCGAATTTATTTTAGCTTAAGAAAAAATTAAAAAGTGTGAGAAGGAAAGTTTTTATATATATCCAAAATCAGTAGCAGAGGAACCTCAACCTTATCTAGCAACTAGCCTCATTTTCTACCAAGAAAAGGAACAAGACAAAAGTAAAATGGACTTGTGAAAGTGGGTAGTAAGCAATTCATTGTACTATAAGACAAGGATTGCCAAGGGGTAACCAAGGGTGAACTCAGTTAACAGAAAATAACTCTAAGTTTATTTTGCATGCAAAATAAAAAGAAAAAGAAAATAGGAAAAATTAAATGAAAGGTGGATCCACCACCTGTTAGCATGCAAAACATATTTTCTTAAGGCATCTGAGGACCTCCATGAAGCACCTACGAGAAGAAATGCAAGAAAAATAGCAATAATATTAGTAGGAGGAGCAGCGCATGGGCCAATAAATAGAAAATAAAATAAGCTAGCATGCAGGAAGAACCATAAGATAGGGAGGATAAATAGGTTTCTCAGAGGATGAGCAACAGTTTCAGTAGGGGGGTGATGATGGGCATCTAAATTAGACATAAATTAAGGCCCATATAACCTTTCTTAGGCCCATCTACCTCTCTTATGCAAATAAAAAGATATATGAAATCTCTCCTTCTGCACTTAATAATGTTTTCTTATGCTTTAATATTTTCTTAGGAAGGTTTAAAGGTAATTTCATATTTGTGCCTAATATTGGTTATTTTTGTAGAATATTGTGAGAATATTTGGAAGATTATGCAGATTTGGAGAAGGAGATAATTTAGGGACATTTTCCGTGCCACTGGAAGATCAAGGTTGAAAAATAAATGAGAAAAATATTAGGAAATTATTGAGAAATATTGGAGAGATTGAAGGGGTTTGTCCACCCTCCTTAACTCTCAAAGGTAGCCAATGGATCTCAAATATTCTCTCCAACAATTCAAATTCCAAAGGCAACCAAAGGATCCCTAAGGATTCTCTCTAGCAATTCAAATTCCAAAAGTAGCCAAGCAACTCAAAGAGGAGTGCACTCAATCTATATTTACTTGGAGTCAAGTGGACTCAATCACTATTTTCAAGGGAGTTATTGGTAGCTACCCTGTAAAATAAATAGAGCAGAGCTAGATCTAGGAAGGATTCCATTCGATTTTATTCGATTCCATTCATAATTTTTGTTGCAAGCTATTATGCTTTCACTGTTTACGACCTTTAAGATAAGACTGTATTTTTTTTGTAACGCAATGGGTATTCAGATGAAATTTTATTAATCTAGTTCCAGAAAGCTGGGCTTGTGGGTTAGGCCCCAACCTATGTGCCTTAGGATCTCTATTGTTTTCATTGTTTCCTTTCTGTCATTTAGCTAGTTTTTCTTCTGCCGTTTAATTAGATCTTCTTCTCATAGTTTCATTGTTGTTTAGTATTTTCTTCTTTCATTTTGTTGTTGTAGTTCTTCATTTGCTTATGAGAGTAATAGAGTATAGGAAAAATCCAAAAAAATTTGTCAAGCCTTCCCCTCTCATCTCTGTCAATAGAGTTCAAGCAGGGTTGACCTTCCCACAGGCCAAAAAATGCTTTCTGTTCACTATTTTTATCACGCATTTCATTTGTTCTTTTGTGCATGAATTTGCAGGTTTGTTTGTAGGAATAAGCATCAAACATTCCAGAGAAGTTAATTTAGCCATTTTGCATCATTTTCCAATTCCTCTCCATCTTTGTGTTACACTTCTAAACCTTGTTGTTGTGCCTCCATCCCCCTCCTTTTTCTCTTCTTATCAACTGCCGCACCCATCCCTCACCTTTCTCCTCGAAACTCCCACTCACCCTACTTATCTCATTGCAAATCACATATCTCTTACATTCTCTTTTTATGTTCTCCCATTTCAAGCCTCGATTGCGATATTCTTACCGTATTCCTTTTCTTTTATCAATCACAGCCACCACACCTTTTTAATGCAAGATAGTTGAAAACCATCAAAGTTGGACCTCTGCCTTTTCTCCTTGAATCTCCCGCTACCATAATTTGCTCATCGAAAATCGCATTGTTTACCTTGTACACTTACCGCTCCTGTCTACCGATTGCGATATTGGTATCGTGCTCCGCCACTGGTCCTACAACCACATCACCTATCACATTTCGCACTTTGCAACCTAAATTTCCCTTTTTCTATTAAGAATTACCACTCCAAACACCGATTGAAATATTGCTCCATACTCCACCCCATCACAAATCGCAAATTGGATTCCGCAGTCTTTAACCCGTCACATTTCACATTTTGCGACCTTTTCCATTTTTCCTTTAAGACTTACTACTCCAAATGTTGATTGCGATATCGCTCCGTACTTCGCCACATCACAAATCACAAATCACATTCCGCAGTATTTATCTTGTCGCATTTCACATTCCGCAGTTTTTACCCCATTTCATTTCAAATTTTGCTCCCGCTCCCAAAGAACACTTATGCTTCTCCTCCAACTTTGTGATCTTGCGATTGCGATTTTGCATATCACATATCGCATGTCTATCCACTAATTATAACTCTGCCATCGCATATTTCAATCATTCAACTCCAAATATTTTTTGCGCTATAATAAAGTTTTAATAAGGTTTAAACCCCCTCTTCCCACTTCTAAGCATTTTTAAATGTGTTAAGCCCTCCATTAGCCTCTTTAGCCCTTTCTCCTCCAAGTTGTAAATCAACACTTTTTCAATTAGAATTAGTTCATGGATAGCTTTGCTTCGTGGGTAGAAGCATGGTATAGAGCATAAATTAAATTAGTTTCCTTCCCTTAATTTCCTTTCTGCAATTTAAATTAGTTTCTTTTCTGCCATTTCTTTTCAGCAAGTTAAATTAGTTTTCTTCCCGTCATTTCCTTTTTGCAATTTAAATTAGTTTATTTTCTGCTTTCAGCAAGTTAAATTAGTTTTTTTTCTTCTCATTTCTTTTCAGAAATTCAATTTAGTTTCCTTTCTATCATTTCCTTTCTACAATTTATTTTAGTTTCATTAAATTGTGATGGACTTCACTGAGAACCCCTAGAGGTAGCACCCTTTCGTAGAGCAAAAGAGGATGACATGAGTAGAATGCATCTGCTGTGCATATAGCACTGTCACCTCCAAGTTTGTATGAACCCCAGGCTGATAAAGTAAATTAGGGTAGCCCCTGGGAGTTGCAACAATATTGGTGCAATACGAGGGCTCACCACACCTTCTTATGTTGTAGAAGGGATCTTCATAAATTCATGGCATACATGGGATGGATAGATCTCCGCATTTTTAAGTACCATGTGTTTGGTTAAATCCTCTAGTAACATGTGAAATTTGTTATTATTATTTTTTTTATGCTAACATCCATGGGGAATTTGAACATTGGACCTATTTCAAGGAGTGCCTTAACAGTGCACTCGTTCACTTTCAATCCAAAATCCCATGCCTTATCAAATTGAAAATATGTTATGTGTTTATTATATATTTATTTCTTTGTCTTTTTTTTATTAACTATTCTAAGGATCAAATTTCTTCCATGAACTAATTTTCCATGCTTTGTTTTCAAAAAATAGCTTCACCAATTTCCTTTTTTTTTCTAAATCTATTCATTCAAATTGACATTTTTTTAGTTTGAATATTTTTACAAAATATTGTAGACAAATTAATATTGTCATTTTAAGAATTAATAGGATTTTGCAAGATTTGTACAACTTTCGATAAGTGTAGATCCTTAAGATATTCCATGTTGTTAAATAGCTATGTTAGAAGAGTACAACTCCATACCAAAGAATGATGCATAGGAGATTCTATGGAGTATAGTATGAAAATTAATGGTTCATTCTAGACTCTTGTTCAAGATTAAACACAAATGCATTGACAACATCCTCCTATAGAGAAAGAAATGACTAATGTGAAAACATAGCTCCAATTATCACTGCATAGAGAGAGACATTCTACAACCCAATATGAAGGATATATGTGATTCGGTTCGTGCTCAATGTGGAGTTGACACATGTCCCTTTTAAAAATAAAATATTTTGCAAATAAAAACAATGGGCTAAAAAAAAAAAAAAGATGAATATACATGTTTGGTTAGTTTTAATTAAAAGTATTATAAAACATTAATTATTCCACTTCTACTTCACATGTGGTAAAAATATTTCACTCTCACAACCATAAATAAAATATTTTGATGTTGATGTGAAAAAAAACAATAGAGAATTTTAAAAGAGATAAACCAATATATATATATATATATATATATATATATATATATATATATATATATATATATATATATATATATATATATATAATATATTCATTTATTTTAATATATATATAACTCCTATACTTTTTACAAATATTTCATTATAGAGCATGAAAAAACTATATAAAAATCTATATATTAAGTAATTTATTTCAATATCATTTTTTATTTTTAGTAAGTGAGTCTAAACTATATTAATTTGAAAGTAGAATAGTACATATGCTACAGGGTGGTTTGGTAAGCTAGGCTTAGCCAATCCCAGCCCTTTTTGCGGAAGTATGGGGTTGCCTCCGTGGAGGAAACCAACCCGAAAATGACATCAAACAGTAAATTACAGAATGTGTCGTAGAAAAATTGAAACTAGAGGCTCTGTGATAATAACAAGCATGATAAAAAGCTAAGAAGAGTTGAGTTGTTGCGCAGTCATGAGTCTTCTGCATCATCATTGTTATCTGGATCTTCCTCCATAATAGGACAGACATACTCCTGCGTAGCGGCATCCTCTTCAGCAGTGGGTTGACGTGGAGGCCTGGAAGCAGGTGCGCTGAGGATGGGAGCCACTAGGTACTCGGCATCTGGGACTTGCATCCAGGTACCTTCCAAGTCCATTATGCAGACATATGTGTCATCCCCTTCATCCTCCTGTGCTGGGAGCGGATCTATCTTGTGGGCCAAGGGGTTCTCCTGGAGCGCAATGGTGGATTTTCATGGTCCGCTTTTTCCTCTCTGCATTACATGAGTGGGGGCATCATCCTCCTGGTCGAGTTCGGGACTATGGGGGTCCTCTCTAACATCACTGCTTGAGGAGGAGCCTTCAATAGATTCCAAGCGATTATCTGACCCCCGGTAGTAGCGACGAGGGAGCACACCTCTTTGTCCACCTTTGATGGTGCGTTGGCGTAGCCTAGGGGCCATGGTCAGATGAGGCAGGGAAATGATGGGGATCTGAGATGAGGTGAGGAGCAGCTCTGGCTCGAGACGGGAGGTGCGCAGTGAGGAGTTATTGGACAGTGAGGTGCGCTGAAGGAGGGTGTGTAGTAAGGGGCACATGATAGTGGGAGCACATAGGCTGATGAAACTAGCAACACAGGTGGAGCCGAGGAGAGGCGCACAATCAGGGGAGTATGCAACCCGCGGGATTCTGCGTATCGCAGCACTGGGGGGGAGGCTGCGTGGCAGACTAGGCACACATAAGGGTAGGGACTAAATAAAAAATAGAAGGATTAGACTGTGGATGGCTCTGTGCTACAGGTCCTCTCCTTTTGTAGGGCTTTAACACATGCGAAGATGCTGAGCATTATTATGCTTCGCTCGCAGCTACATGCTGTAACTGATTTCATGAGTAGTCATGTACATAGAGTTATGGTTGCACGTCGTATCCATCCAGGTGATCATTCAAGATATTGCAACAGAGTGGTGCCCCTGAGAGGATGATGTTGTCTTTGCGTGTCTTCATGATGCCCGGTCTCTATCATCTCATGCGAATGATTGCAAGAGTAAGGATCCACATCCTGTGAAGGTATGCAGATCTTTGTCATGTCAAGCGTGGGAGAGATTGTGTTCAAGAGTGCTGCTACTATCACCTGCATTTGAGATTTTCAATATCAATGTTATGAAAAACAAAAAAGTTAAAAAAAAAATAATAATAATATTAACCATAACAAAATATTAGAATATCCAAAAAAATTGATTTAATATGAAAAATTAAATAATATTTATATATATTTAAAAATATATTAATTAAAAAACTATAATGTGATAATAAAATATTTCAAATTTAAAATTATATTAGTTAAAAGAATATAATGTGATAGTAAAATATTTCAAACCTCATTAAATTTGATGTTTCTCAACCCTTAATCCATGGTTAAAAAATGAATCTATATTGATATATTGAACCTATATTTTGGTGAGGATGTATAATATGTTTTCTAAATACCAGTAATACTAATTTTGGTTCTTAATCTTGTATTTGGATAACCATAGTTTTCCAAAAAACTGAGTAAAAAGTTAATCTTCCACATCGTAGGAAAAAGAATCGTTCTTGGGCTTAAAATAATATGGCTTCGACGATCCTCAGTTCCACACGGTTCGGCGTTTTCTCTATCACACATATTCTCGATGTATTAATGGAAGCGTTTTCGATGGGTTGAAGATGGATTTTCTGTCATACAACGTCGAGCTGCTGGAGTCTATAGATCATTACGGTCAGCTCACAGGGGCTCGAGTTCTGTCGGCCCTTGCGAATGAAAATGAGTTTGCAGAGGAGACTTTGAGGGCGATCGGAACCATGCGAGATGTGATGGAGAGGCTGATCGAGATGCTGAATTGGGAGAAACGTCACGAACAGGGGATTCGAAGAGCGGCTGCAGAGATCATCTGCAAATTGGTGGAGATACCCCGGAATCACATTCGGGTGATGGCCATTCCTGAGCTCATGGAATCCATAGCATATTTTATGTACGATAGCAATCAGATTGAAATGCATCCAAAACAGCACGAGGTTCAGTCCTCAGATGAATATAAATACTCAGATTTCACTGTGTTGGGGCTACGGATATTGAAGATCTTGGCCAACGACCCCGACAACTGTGCTAAGATTGCAAGCAACAAAGGGCTACTGCGCAAAATTACTGAACTCGCAAAAAATTATCCTGACGCGTCAGAAACCCTAAGGCATTTGTAACATGGACGAGACCAATGGCTTTGAAACTAAGCAGTTCAATGATCCGAATTTGCAATCGGTTTCTATTTAGGTTTAGATTTCTCTACTTTAAAATTAATGAAAATAAAATACTATAATAATTAATTATATGGTGCTGTAATTGTGGAATATCCCATTAGCCTGAATGTAAAACAAGTTATAGTCATAGTTAAAAAGTCCACATAAGTTGTTCTCTATTTTTCAATCCAATGGAGTACTCTCATATTTAGAGTACGCAGTTTTCAATTGGTGAAAACAAAAGCGTCGTAATCACAAGTTTATCGTGCTGTGGTTGTGGTTCTGGATTTAAAATTACGTCAATTTCCATTCTATTGCATTTTTTAATAATGTTTTGTTAAGAAAATATCGTTGTTCTATATTTAGTATTAGAGAAATTTCCATTGTAATTTTTTTTAACAATCAGAAAAAACAAACTCCCGAAATACATAATTCAGTAAAACTGGAAGATCTACAAGATAGTTCTCCAACTTTCCATGGAAATGGAACATCAAATCTTCCTACTGAAAGTCACCGAGATGGATCAAAAAGAGCAAAGGAGAATTCCGAATACCTCAAAGCTAGACAAAAATAACTAGAAATATAGAAGCCAAAACGGCTGGCAAAGGCATAACCGATCAATGCATTTTGTTATAACAAAGTTTCGTTAATATCAATTTCCATTTGCATTGCATTGAATTCTGTTGTAACAAAGTTTTGTTACGAAAGTACTGTTGTTTGATGCACACTAAATGAGGCTTTAGGCTGGCCTGCTGATCATATTCAGCTGTGATGTGAAATGTATTTTGCTGTTTGCAATCTGTATCTTTGTCTGTGATGTGAAATGTATTTTGCTGTTTGCAATCTGTATCTTTGTCTGTGATGTGAAATGTATTTTGATGTTTGTAATCTTACCAAGCATTATTGTGGCTAGCTTTGGCATCACCCCACCCTCCATTTCCATATTCTAGCACATATATACATGCTTAGTAGATGAATTCTACTTCTTTTTTTCAACTTTAAGTTTTTTTAGCATTTTGATATATCTAATCCATAGTAATTTTTTCTTATTATTTTTTAACTAGAAATTGTTGGAGAAAACGGTGCGCAGTTAAAATAAAAGACAAACACAACATATAAAAGCATACACAAATGACACAGTGATTTTACGTGGTTCACCCAACCAATCTGGGCTACGTCCACCTACATAGGCATCGGCAATATTTATTATCAAACAGGAGATTACAAAATAATCAATTTCCTCACAGACTCTCACACCCATCTCAATTCGTATGGACATCTGTTTTATAGCTAAGAGAATCTAACTGCCTCATAAATCCTCTTACAACAAATATAGGATGCATTAACTCTCTCCCAACAAAATAGAGCTAATATAGCAACACAATCTGATTGTTGTCACCTACTGAGATTTTTGCCTATTTTATTAAAACCGAAAATCTCAACAATCTCCACCTTGACAACAATTAGCCTGATGCCCTGTTTCTTTATTATTTATTTTTTCTGCAAGCCAAGAGAAGCCAAACACCAACGCAGCTTCTCTAACAAAACTGGTTTCGTGAACATGTCTGCACAATTTTCCTTTGTATGCACCTTTTCAAGAGAGACTCCCCTTTCAGTGATAACTTGTCTTACAAAATGGTACTTTATTGGTATATGCTTTGATTTACTATGATAGGCCGGATTCTTAGCCAAATGTATTGCACTTTGACTATCACAAAGTAACTTGATGTTGTCCTGTAACCTACCAAACTCACCAAGCAAACCTTTCAGCCAAACCGCCTCTTTGCAGGCATGCGAAGGAGCAATGTATTCTGCTTCAGTAGTGGATAAAGCAATAATGTTTTGTAGCTTTGACATCCAGCTAATAGCTCCACCTGCAAGAGTAAAGACATACCCTGAAGTTGACCTTCTCTTATCCAAATCACCTGCAAAATCAGAATCAACATACCCGCAAACAGATTCACTACTCTTATTGTAAGTAATACAATAACTACTTGTGCCTCTCAAATATCGAAGCACCCATTTCACTGCTGACCAGTGTTCTTTACCCGGATTTGTCATGTACCTACTGACAACCCCAACTTCATGTGAAATATCTGGTCGAGTACAAACCATCGCATACATCGAACATCCTACTACATTGGCATATGGAATTCGAGACATATAATCCTTTTCTTCATCTGTATTAGGACATAAACTGGAAGAAAGCTTAAAATGGGAAGCTAAAGGGACTGACACAGGCTTCACATTGTTCATACCAAACCTCAAAAGTATTTTCTCAATATACTTCTGTTGTGATAGCCACAGCTTACCATTTCTCCTGTCTCTGAAAATCTCCATGCCCAAAATCTGTCTTGCTGCTCCTAGATCTTTCATATCAAATTTCCTTGCCATCTGAGTCTTTAACCTGTTGATTTATTCAATGCTTTTTCTTGCTAAAAGCATATCGTCAACATACAACACTAAGATAATGAACATGCCATTACTTAATTGCTTAAAGTAAACACAATGATCATATTCACTTCTTATATATTTTTGACTCAACATGAAAGAATCAAATTTCTTGTACCACTGTCGAGGCGACTGCTTCAGACCATACAATGATTTCTTGAGCCTGCAGACAAATTTCTTATTGCGATGCTGAACAAACCCTTCCGGTTGTTCCATATAAATTTCCTCATCTAAATCTCCATGTAAAAAAGCAGTCTTAACATCTAGTTGCTATAATTCTAAATCAAGAAAAGCAACTAATGCTAATATAATTTGAATTGAAACTATTTTAACAACTGGTGAAAATATCTCATGAAATTCAATGCCTGCTTTCTGAGAAAACCCTTTTGCAACCAGCCTCGCTTTGTATCTGTCCTCCGTATCATTCACACCCCGTTTCACCTTGAAAACCCATTTACATCCCACAGTTTTCCTGTCTTTTGGAAGTTCAACCAGATCCCATGTGCCATTCTTACCTAAGGCCATCATTTCTTCCTTCATGGCTGCTTTCCATTTGTCACTCTTTGAACCTTCTACAACTTCCTGATAACACAAAGGTTCATCATCGTTAGCGGTCAAAGCAACTGAAGTAACATAATCATCATACCTTCTAGGAGGGCGTTTGATTCTTGTAGACCTCCTTAAGGATGTTTTTGGTGCTTCCACAATTGGCTGACTACCATCTGTAGGAACTTCTTCATGATCACCATCTGAGACCTGTTCATGACCTACATCTGAACCCTGTTCATAATCTGATTCTGAAACCTGTTCATGACTAGAATCTGAACTATGGTCATCATGACTATCATTAGAAGTGCTTTCAAACTGAATGTGCTGAAAATCAGATACATCATCCTGTTTCAATTTATTATCTAAATCTAACTGTACAAGAGAGGATTCATCAAAATTTACATCTCTGTTGATGGTGATTTTGCGGGTAGTAGGATCCCACAATCTAAAGCCCTTTGTTCCATCACCATACCCAACAAAGATATACCTTTTTGATTTTGGATCTAATTTATTTCGCTGATGTTTAGGCACTAGAGCATATGCATCACAACCAAACACTCTGAGTTTAGAATAATCACAAGGGTGACCTTTCCATACCTCTTGAGGAATCTTGCAACCTATCGCTGTCGATGGCGACCGATTTATCACATAACAAGCTGTAGCCACCGCTTCTGTCCACAACTCCTTCTGCAAACCAGCGTTACTCAGCATACTCCTTGCTCTCTCCAAAAGAGTCCTGTTCATGCATTCAGCAACTCCATTTTGCTGAGGAGTATAAACAGTAGTCTTATGTCTCTCGATCCCTGCATCCTTGCAATAGTTTTCAAACTCCTTGGAGGTAAACTCACCACCATTATCAGTTCTTAAAAATTTTATAGTTCTACCAGTGATGTTTTCTACCAATGCTCTAAACTGCTTGAAAACTGTAAAAACATCAGACTTCCTTTTCAACATGTAGACCCACACTTTCCTAGAAAAGTCATCAATAAACGATACAAAATATGACGAGCCACCATATGAGGTTGTAGGTGCTGGACCCCAAACATCTGAATGGATATAATCAAGTATTCCTTTACTAGTATGTTTGCCTGTTTTAAACTTTTGCTTACTTTGTTTGCTAAACATACAATGTTTACAGAAATCTAACTTTCCAGACTTTAGATTAGGAAGTAATTTGCGATCAGCCAAAATCTTTAGCCCTCTTTCGCTCATATGGCCCAACCTTTGATGTCGTAGGCGAATGGAACTACTGTCATGTTCAGACACCATAGACACATGATCTGACCCTTTTCTTCCTTCTAACTGAAACAGATTTCCTACTTTCTTAGCTTTCATTACTAGTAAAATACCTTTGTAAATTTTCATTACTCCACCTTGAATTATAGTTTTATATCCATTTGTGTCAAGTGCTCCCAGTGAAATTAGATTTTTCCTTCAATCTGGTACATGTCTTACATCAGTTAACATTTTAGTTGTCCCATCAAACATTTGCAGCTGTATACTCCCTATTCCCACAATGTTATATGTGACATCATTACCCATGTACACGACTCCATCATTAACTGATCTATACGTCTTGAACCATTCTCTATGAATACACATGTGGTTTGATGCACCGGAATCTAACAACCAATGTTGATCATGATTTGACAAATTAACTGATAACACTTCATCGCTCATACCTGAACCAGATGCCGAACTTGTATCTGTCGTGTTTGCTTCCTTCTTCTCTGTCGATGAAGCTTCTTTAGAAGATTGTTGTCGCTTCCAACAATCCTTCTTCAAATGCCCTGATTTGCCACAAAACCAGCACTTTACTTTACTCTTCTTCCCTTTCGATTTTGAACGCGAGTCGCTGTGCTTACCAGAGCGTCTTTCTCTAGAACGACCTCTAGCCATCATTGCCTCTGATGTAGAGGTGTCAGCATTCGACCTCTTCCTTGTCTCCTCGGACAACAAATCTCCAACGACATCATCAAATTCAATGGTTTCTGATGAGCTAAGACTTATAGAAGTAACAAAATGATCCCATGACTCGGGCAACGAGCACAATAAAGTTATAGCTTTATCCTCGGATTCAAATTTTACTTCTATACTTTCTAATTGCACCAGTAGAGTATTAAAAACATTCAAATGATCAGTAATCGATGTACCTTACTTCATTCGCAAACTGTATAGCTGTCGCTTCAGGAGAATTCGATTTGTCAAGGATTTCGTCATGTAGAGCTTCTCAAGCTTCGACCACAGGCCTGCAGTTGTTTTCTCTGACATGATATTAAACAACACATCATCCGCCAAACATAGCCGAATGGCACTCACTGCTCTTTCATCCATCTCGGCCCACTCATTATCTGTGATGTTGTATGGCTGTTTGGATTTGCCCAACAATGCCTTAGCCATGCCTTGTTGTACCAGCAGATCATGCATCTTTACCTTCCAGATCTTGAAATTGTTTTTGCCATTAAACTTCTCGATTTCAAACCGGGCACTTTGTGTTTTTGCCATATTGTGTCACAAAAAACAACCTCCAATTGCAACTTTTAAATAAAGAATGCCCTTTTTAATAAAAAATGCCCTTTAAAGAACAAAATACCCTTCACCTTTATAACAAGCCTTTCCTTTCCTACCATATGCAAATGGAAATTTAATATTTAAATCGACTTCAAAAAACTGCAATACAATCGATTATTTAAAAACCACATACCATATGCTTTATATGTGACCTTTTTATAAAGCTCCAAATCGATTATTTAAAAACCACATACCATATGCTTTATATGTGACCTTTTATAAAGCTCCAAATCGATTATTTAAAAACCACATACCATATGCTTTATATGTGACCTTTTATAAAGCTCCAAATCGATTATTTAATTGATTCGATTTTGCATTACTTGTAATATTTAAAAATTTCATTTTAAATATCAATCGACTTCCAACAAATCAAAAACATTTGACTTTATAAACTGGCTTTATAAAACTGCAAATCGACCTTTTGTATTTTTTTTTCTTTCAACGCATTCCATTACCTGTCAACGCTGCCAACGCCTCTCTGCATTTCAACACTGCTCAACGCTGGCCTCACACCCTCTCAGCAGGCCCACGACATCTCTGTGCTCATTAAAAAAAAAACTGGCCTCACGGCTTACAGTGACGGCTCTGCAACGTTCTTACAGTGATGGCTCTTGACGGCTCTGCAATGTTCTTCAACGTTCTTACAGTGACGACGGCTCTGCAACGTTCTTCAACGTTCTTACAGTGACGGCTCTGCAACCAACTTCAAGCTCCGATACCAGTTGTTGGAGAAAATGGTGCGCAGCGAAAATAAAAGACAAACACAGCATATAAAAGCATACACAAATGACACAGTGATTTTACATGGTTCACCCAACCAGTCTGGGCTACGTCCACCTACATAGGCATCGAAAATCTTTATTATCAAACAGGAGATTACAAAATAATCAATTTCGTCACAAACTCTCACACCCATCTCAATCCGTATGGACATCTGTTTTATAGCTAAGAGAATCTAACTTCCTCATAAATCCTCTTACAGCAAATATAGGATGCATTAACTCTCTCCCAACAAAATAGAGCTAATATAGCAACACAATATGATTGTTGTCACCTACTGAGATTTTTGCCTATTTTATTAAAACCGAAAATCTCAACAGAAATTGAACTACATGTTGCAAAGGAAACACAAGGCAGAACATTTCAGAATAGTAAAGATGAAAAATATATGCTATGTTATGTGATGTACATGTTGGCTACTCAGGAATTGTTTACTTTGCAACATAAATAACTTTTTCTAACAAAAAGTAATAAATAAATTTAGCTTTACTATTTATTTGTATTATTGTTTTGAACTCAAATGTATTCAAACTTCTAGAGTTATTCTACCAAATAGGTTTCCAAGACTAACGTGATTTTTGAATCTACTTGGAAGTAATATATGTTGAATGAAACACTTTTGAGAGTTCAATAACAAAAATAAAAGAGAAATCAGGCACAATGCTACATATCCTAGTCATAACAAAAAATGCACTTGCTTGTTTGGCTTAAATTCTTCCCTTTAAAAGAATTTAATGCAAAATGAATGGACACAACCTTTCAAAAAAGATTTGTAAATCCATTGCTTACAACCAATGTATTATTATACCATTCACTATTCTCATCCCAAAGGTCACGAAATTCATCCAGAAAGTGAAGCTTGTAGGTACATGTGAGGGGTTTGAAGAACCTAGTGTTCATCTTATTTGTGGCAATATACACATGTATGCTCTTTATGTATACATAGAATCAAAATCTTAAATCTAACTTTCAATGTTGTTTTCAATGGAGTTGGATGAGCATAACATTGAATAGCTATAAAATTCAAAATAAAGAACTTACAAAGCTACTCTTCCAAAATTTAACTTGAAACAAATTCTTGACAAACACCATGTTTCACCCTTGAAATAATATGCCAAAAATCCTCAACTAAAATGAATACCAGGGTAGACCACATCCAACTTGTGCATAAAACACATGCCAAAGTAAACTGAGTTTCGCGTTGTGGGTTTTATTGACCTTAGCGTTAAGACATGATTTATGCACACCAGTTGTCTGGCAGGTTGTGAGCTCGAAGAAACCTACAATGTTTCAGTGAGAATGACATTGGTTCAAAAACTGGTGGCCTTACTCCTTAAGATGATATCATTAACCAAATTCTTTAAAGGTGATAATCACATTTATATGAAAACACCAATTCCATGATAATGCAAACTTATATTAAAGGAAAGCCTTGTACTAATGCAATTTTCTATGCAATTTCAAGGTGACAATTACATTTATAGAGAACAGTAGTTCCACGATAATGCATAGACACATTAAAGGCATCCTGTGTACCGATGTAGTTTTTTTTGTGTAGATGAAGTTATAATTATCGTCATCTGCCATTTGCAAATATTGAGATTGATAATATTTATCTTCTTTTCTTGGATCTCTTATGTAAGAGCAGTCTGAGTTGGAGGCATTGTATGTTTATGAATATAATATGAAGGTATAATAAACCCCCTCATTTGGTAGGCGAAAAGCTGTATTGTTGGGATCTTTATCATATTTTTCCACTATAGACTTCAAATCATTAGCTTCACTTTTCAAATTTTTAGACATATTTTCCATCTTAGGATCTTCTTTCTCAACATTTCCTTTTTTCCCATTACCTTCTTCATCTACTTTAGATCCCTTAATGCAGGTTTCACAATCCTCTTCACCTTTTAGAGAAGTTTCAGGTATGATAGGAAACCACCCTTTCGATGAGATCCAGGATGTCCAATCCACATCAGGATATTTATTTGTTCAGTGTTTTGCACCCATGTAGAATTGACTGAACCACTTCGAAAGAATCTTGAAAAAGAAGAGAAATTTACAAAAAGACTCCTATTAGAAATGAATAAATGCATAGGTCTAGAAGAAAACAGTACTTGGAGAATAGATTTAGATTATTTCTTGACTCTAAAGAAAAAGCTTGTGTTTCAGTATGTGCCTTGCTCCCATATTTAAGCCTCTTTGGATCCTGTCTAGATTCTTTAGTTTGATTTTGTCTATAGTTATCACCTATTCCATTTGTAGATATTGAGAATTAGCACTTAGTTTGAGATCATTCAATTTGTAGGGTGATGGTAATGTAAGATGCATTTCCTTATATTATCTTCTTAAAACAATATATTCTTTGTTTCCAAGTAAGTCTCTTCATTCCATGTTACTAACAATATGGGTCCTAAACTATGTCATTGGCTCAGCAGAGATGTAATGCAAGCACATAGTACCTATGAAAAAATATTCTCTAATTTTATTGGGCCCATGGAAAAGTTTCTCCAATTTTCCATGTTTTGTTTTTAAAAATAACTTCACCATTTTTTTTCCCTCAAACTATTTATTCAAATTCTATAAAATAAAAGTGTTTTACTCCTTAAAAAAGGTTTCAAATTATTATAAAAATTATATAAAAATCTTAAAATTTTAAATATTTTTACAAAATTATTGTAGAACTTTTTATTATTGAAATTTTAATAATTAATAGAGTTTAACAAAATTTATACATTTTGAGATAATATAAATTCTTGATAATAAAATACTAAAAATTGTGTAGAAACTATTATGAAATTAATAATTAAATCAAAAAATTTATTCAAAATTAAACAGAAATATAATGAAAATATTTTCATTTACTAATATGAAAACATAACTCCTATTATCATTTATAGTTATCACCTATACTTCTATAAAAATAATCATATCTTAAACATCTATTTTGATTATGATGTATAATGTGTCTTTTAAATACTAATGATATTCTAAGTTGTGTTTGATAAATAAATATGATTTGATCGTCTTAATCTTGTATGTCGACAACCGATGCTTACAAACAGTTCTAAAAAGCTTATTGCGAGTGAGTCACGAATTTGACATAAATACTATAGCCCTTCTGCACTACTTTTTAGGTTTAGACTTTTGGGAATGCAAATGCATAAGTGAGAAGTAAGATGTACAATAGAAATTTTGAAAAAAATATCTCACCTTATATTACAAACCCTTTGTGACTTATATCATTTCAAATTTGAAATGACATGCTAATTTAATTCAATCAATACATCATATTTTTTTTAGTGGTTATGTTTCTAAATTTGGGTGTATAAGATTTGATTTATAAAGAAATATCATATAACTAATATGAAAAAAGAGTTATTTTTAGTGTGATTTTTTAGAGTTTTTTTAATATAGTAGAAAATTTTGAGGTGAAATTTTGATTTGTGTTATGGAAAATGATTTTTTAATTATATATATAAATTCAGCACCCTTACAAACCCCTAAAATATTTAGATTGTGAAAAATTGCACATCAAACTTGTAATTTGACAAGAAAAATCTATTAAAAAAATCCATTAGAAAAATCTCCCCACCATCATAATAATAATAATAACAAAATTTAATTTAAAATTCATTTCTGAACACACCACCTGCTAACCATTTATATTGACACGTTGTGGCAAGTATCCCAATGCGAACACGTTTAGATGAAAGAATTGTTTCCATATGGTTCGGCTCTGTCAAATACCAATACCCACAACAATATATCAATTTCAAACATACAGAGCACCAATTTAAGCGTTCGTTGTTGTAAATATATTTTAATTTATTCATTTCAAAACTACCCATGATATTACCATTGGATATGAAATCCAGAAGATGCCACTAACATCGTAGAAAACTTTATCTGGAAACACGGAGAGATGGCTAATAAAAAAAATCGACCACACCCTTCTTTGGGCTGTGTAATCACTACTATCAATTTTTTTTTTCCCTGTAATGACATTTTTGGATGAACACAGTTGTCATACAGTACTTGGTAGCGAATTAATAAACACTAGAGTAATAAGTACTTCCAATTACACTATTCGATATATTGGAATTGGAAAAAAAAAATCAACACATATTAACCTAAATTAAAATTCACATAATAAACATGAAAACATCCTTAGCCTTGGTACTTTTGCTTCTCTTAATTTTTTTGGGTCTTTCATCCCCTTTAACTAGTCCCTCTACTTTTATTAGTCGATGTAGTAAGCATGGGACTATATTAATCAGAATTAATTGTGAAGCATTAGTTTGTATGGTAATTAGCTTATAGTTTTTATCTTTAGATGAAATGAGCATAGTTTTGAGTTTCTCGTCTTATAGGCTTCTTCCCGAGGGAAAGACCTTATAACTATATATTCAGTTGGATATATTTAGTTGTTATTTGGACATTGTGAACTAATGCCCAATATTAGTTCATCAATGTTAAATGCTATGTTGCTATTGTTATTATAAGAAAGCCTAAAGTGATAAGTGCCATGTGCTGAGTGCAGTGAGTGCATGTTGTTGTTGTGGTGTCTACCAAGGATCACAACACATAGAAACTCATATGAGAAGGTTCATTACTTCATCCCTCCCGTAATGTCGTACGTAGTGTCTTTTGTTAATGCTAATATCGTACAGATTCTCATCTTTGGCTCAGCTCCAAGTACGAACTATTATTTATTTCAGCTCACGCTCTTGGTACGACATGTTCTTCCCTTTGGCTAGGTTGTCTATTTCCCTAATTGAAGTGGAAACCTGCACTGGAAACCCAATTTCCAGTCCAGTCTTTCTTTTATTACGCTCGAAACCACATGACATATCTTTCTATCTGACGTCGGGGAAAGACAGGAACCTGCCGAGTTGCAGAAAGTGAGCTCAAGTACCATGCTTAAGATCCGTCTGTTTAACCTATTCCATGTATGTATGCCTACTATGCCTGTGATGATGCTAGTATTAATGTATTCGCCTTAGCCTTAGCCACTGTTCGTAGTGCCGCTTCAACTGGATTGGATTTGCATAGGCTATACAGGGCTCTTGGCTATGCAGGGTTAACTGTCGGTACCCTGTCTCTATCCCTGTTGGCATTATCCTTTTAGGGTGGCTTGCTTACATTCTAGCCATTCATAAATAAATCATCTCTTCCCTTGGTAGATATCTATAGATGTATTGTCATCTTTGTCTCACCCTCAACAAATTAAGCCTTAGTGTGCAGTATATATTAATAATTGGTACGTTTTCAATTCTAAAGCTAGGTCGGTTTGGTTAGTACTAATAGTTTGTAGAGAAGTGCTAGTATTATTATAATGGCATGCAGAGTGGTGAAATATCTGGTGGGTTTTCTCTTGCTGGTGATGGGCTCTCAACAAAGCCCTCGACCACACTTATTCTACTGGTAGCTATTAATCTCTAACCCCAGTGAAAAGAGGGAGGACAGTGTTTTGAGTACACCCAACATGCACGAGAAAAAACTACCATAAGAGAGAAGTGGTGGGTAAGATTATGAATCAAACCTATATTTTCTCATTCATGCTCTTATACAAAGGGAAGAAGTGAACATCCATCTGTATTTCCATTTATCCATTTCCAGTCGCAGATTGCATGCATTCCTCTGCAATGGCCTTCATTTCTGCGAAAATTCGACCTTTAAACCACATAACTTCTTTGGTGGCCATCCTTCCCGTTTACTTTGGAGGTGGGGAACACACGAAGGTGAGCCATTCTCAGTTTCAGTCCTAGCTTTTCCCTCCCTCCCAACTATTCTTCCACTGGCATGAAGAGTTGTAGTATTTGAACACCCACCCTCATGCGGGGTAGATATCTGCGGAGGCTGACGGGATATTGCTAATATTCCTCTAGTTGGAGGCTGTCAAAAAAACACTATAGTGGATTCACATCGATTGAATTTATAGGCAGGCTCTTATGCTCATGATCTAGATAGACATGACGCCTTTTCTCTCACAAATTTCCCACTTGGATATACGAGTAATGCTCGTGATCTGGAATTGGAGATGGGTTTGGAGGGTCCGTTGATGGAGCAGTTTGGCCTCGTCGAGTGAATTTCTCTACTTATTCTTATTCATGTACTCATGATATGGTTTGTTGGTTTGTAACAATGCTTTCATTTGAAAAGTGGCCTTCAATGGTTTATAGGTAGTGGTTACCAATTCGTTTGAAAGGTGACATTCCAATGGAAACGTGGATGCATCTAAGCTCTCATTGCATCCCAATGTTTAATTTTTTATTTCAATTATTTGTACCCTCACGATTGGTTTATTGTTTTATTCATACATACATACATATATACATACATATATATATATATATATATATATATATATATATATATATATAGATAATAAAGAAACAAAATAACTAGCAGGTGTTGGATGCATGAAGGGAATGTGTCTACGCCACGAGGTAATTTGAACAAACATTGAACTATATTAGACATACCCGCTTTGTTCATGAGGTTTTTCTGTAATCGCTCCTACTGTTAGACTCCGTCCTGTCACCCCGCTGCAGTCGAATTCACCAAGGTTCATCTTTTGTCATTTTGCAGTCACTGATGTCACTCTGGTCCAGAAAAGAGTCATTTTAATTCTTGAGCTCATGGTTTTGTTTGCAAACCAGGGGAAGGTTCAGTGAGTTATTAGTTCAGGAGTTTCAATGATCAAAAGGACGATTCTTCTCCAAAACCCTGTTTTGGAGAAGAAATTGTTAGATTAGTGGTTTGTAATAAGTATATTTTTAAAATCTGCCCTTATGAGAAATGTCAAAAGCTGGCCCTGGTCACCTTGCCAGGACTCATCAGTTCCTATCCCTGCAAAACAATCGACAGAAGAGCCATCAATCAAAATCAGAAAAGCTAAAGAGAAACATTGTAATGTCAAAATGCAGAAACATTATAATGTGGGTTATCAAATAAATTTGAAATCAAATCTGATTTTGAAAGATATTTTCCTCATGTATAAAAAATGGAAATCAAGTTCATTTGCTAAAATCCGCAGCATAGAAGTCGAATTGCAGTGATTGAGGGCCGAAATCGTGCTTAGCAGAGTTCTGGACAGAGTTTGGTTGCGCGCTACCCATAGGAGCTGCGCGCTACCCACACAAGGGCGCGCTACCCATTGGGCACTTACAGCCAGAGTAAATTTGCACGGGCGCTACCCATAGAGCCGCGCGCTACCCATTGGGCAGAGGCGCTACCCACAGAGCGACAACGTCCAAAAATTCATGTTTTGCGCCCAGTCTTCATCCAAAACGACTCCAATGAATTGCAAACAGGTTTTGATCATTGTGCAGTAGATTTTTATTATGCTTGTGGTGATTTTGATGTGAAAGAAGCCTTGAATTTGCAGCCCCGATTGTGGGATTTTATCCCAGATCTATGCTCCAAGACAGGGAAGTTAGAATATATATCTTCTCCAGCTTGTCCCTCAGATTTAATCAGTCTACTGCATGATTGCAAAGGTACAAGGAGTACGGTGGTGCCTGATAGTCCTCATGGAATGTTTACAGAAGCTATAGAGAAAAAATGGGTCAAGGAGAAAGTAAATCCATCTAATGGACCTTTGAACTTAAAGAAACACAAAGTTGTTGTAGTAGGTAGTGGGCCTGCAGGATTATTTTCCAGTCTGGTGCTTGCAGAGCTCGGTGCAAAGGTCACTATAATAGAGAGGGGTCAGCCTGTTGAGAAACGAGGTCGTGACATCGGTGCATTGATAGTACGTCGAAAATTAAAATCTGCAAGCAATCTTTGCTTTGGAGAGGTACATGGAGTGATGGAAAATTGATCATCAAAATTGGAAAGAATAGTGACAACGTGCAAATGGTGCTAAAAACACTTATTCATTTTGGAGCTCTAGCATCTATATTGATTGATGGCAAGCCACACTTGGGAACTGATAGATTGGTTCGCATACTACTCAACTTCCGGAAACATTTACAAGAAATGGGAGTTCAGATAATGTTTGGTACTCGAATGGATGACCTGCTGATGAGGCAAACACAGGTTGTTGGAGTTCAGGTTTCTGGCGCAGGAGGTGACTCAAGAACCAATCTGCGAAAGATTATCTGATGCAGTCGTTCTTGCTGTTGGTCATTCTGCTCGTGATGTATATGAAAAGCTTCTTGGGAAGAATGTTCTTTTAATTCCAAAAGACTTTGCTTATTCTAAATTTGCTGATGAAGTTCAGAGTGGAAATGGAAACAGTATTTTCAGGAAAATGGTCCATTCGCATCAGATAGTTGATGGCCGCATTGAGTTGTTTATATAAGTCGTTGTTTTATGATAGAACCTTCTTCAGGTGAATTAAAGGTATCAGTATATGTATGATGTGGTGATAAGCGCATGGGAAATGTAACGTGGCAATCGTTGCAATATATGGGCATTCGATTCATCTAAAGAGCACATGTGGCGGTTTGACCCATATTTTAGTAGTAAAATATTGGGGACCTCTCCCAATTTCTGTAAAGTGGCATTCAAAGGTTCGACTACCTATTTTTGTCTTTAGCTAGTCTACGCTCTAGGATTAGTTTTCATGGGTCATTAGAAATCCTCAAGCTGGAATAATGGAAGGCTTTTCTATCTTTAGAGCAGATGGAGGATTCTTTTCTATCTTCATGGCTTTAGTTGAAACAGCGCCCTTGTTGTTGGGTCGATCTGTTTTCTTCTAGCTTAGCTTATTTAATGTATCAAAAATCATTTGTAAAGAGGGGGGGGAGAGTTCTGAGAGGTGCGTGAGAAGAAAAACAGAGATTTATTGTACAGTTCTGACAGAGATTTTAATTTAAATAGCGCAGCTCTGATTTGTAAGATTTCTGTGGTTTGAAGTTTAGCTTATGTTTTCTCTACTGTTTCATATGTAATCTCGTAATGTTTTTTGTTTCATTCATAATCATTTCACTGAATGCTTTTGCAGTAAGATAGGCAAAATTCAATTTATTTGCTCTGCCTTGAAGGAGCGTCAGTATTTGTGTATTTTCTTCTGTCTGAAAGGGATTCATTGTTAAATGCCCCTTTCAGCTTTCTTAAGCAGTCTCTAAATCCCATTTAAATTCAGATTAATTGTTAAACTTCACTCCTACCTTGCCTTATAGAATAATCTGCGCCTTTGATTAAAACTCTGCTCATGCTGTTCTTAATACCATGCTTCCCAGAAAACCCCATCATTTATTAAAAACCCCTTTCTATCAATTTACTAGCCTAAGATTAGTTTTCCTTATCGGTCATCTCATCCCCTTTGAAAATTTTCCGCCGAGATAGACCCGGAGAGAGCCCTCTCCTGTCCTCGTAGGGCTAGCTACGAGGCTAAGGTTGGTTTGATTTTGCCTCGAGTTTTGCCTTCTTCAGCCTGAGGCAGATTCGAGCGCTAACACCTACTGATTTCTTCTTCATTGTCAGCCAGATGTTTGTGGAACCAATGCATGGATGGATTCACTCACCACCTCATATCTATGATCATCTTGCTACTGTTAATTCCATTGAATTTCTCAGGTCCCTACCGAAACAAGGTATGTTGAACCCCCTTTTTTGTTTAGTTTCTCAATTTAATAGGATAATCTCTCCATGATTTATATCTGGGTATAATTCATGATACCAGTATCTGTAGGTCATATTTTCTTTCTCTTTAATTTGAGTTGGATTTCCATACATCTCCAATGGAATCCGTCAGGCCCCTACCGAAAGAAGGTATGTTGAACCCCTCTTTTTTTTTAGTTTCTCAATTTCATAGGATAATCTCTCCATGATTGATATCTAAGTATAATTCATGATACCAGTATTTGCAGGTCATGTTTTCTTTCTCTTTAATTTGAGTTGGATTTCCATACATCTCCAATGGAATCCCTAAGGTTTCTAAGAGGTTTACCACCAAAAAGCGTATTCACCTAGCTTCATTTGGCACACATAGTTGCAACACCAAGGTAAACATTCACCCATTTGTAAAACCTAGGTGATTAATATTATTTTTTTCCATTTAGCTTCCTCCTATGATTTCTGAGACCAATCATTTCTTTTCATAGGGTCACACAAATTATAATCAGTTCTAGTTCCTTCGATAGCAGGAAAATGTGTTTTCAATTTAAAAACTAGTGTCACCATTCAATGGTACCACATACATTAACGAGGTTCCTCTTCCATTTCGTGGTTTTGCAGGTTTAAATTTTTCCTTTCATTAGAATGAATGTCATATTAAAGACATAACTATCGAGGAGCGTTTTACAGTTCGACAACATGGCTCAAGTTCTTACTAAATTTTTTTACTTTTATGTTTTCCACATTTATGTCGAGAGGTTGTATGTGATTACAAGTTCCTTTTGATTCATGGTTTGTTTGTTTTTTGATGGTTGATTTACCTAGACTCTTATGTAGCCTTACTCAGATTTGTAAGTTTTAATTAATATGTAAGTTTTAGTCTTATTAAATATAATAAAAATCTAAATAAATATGCAATGATTTTTAATCAAGTTACTTATTAACATGAATTTCCAAGGTTTTGTTTTGCTCAAAATAAAAGCCCATTTTACCAGCACCATGCTAGTGTATGTGTATAATAACCCACTGGCTATTGTTTCTACTTATGAAGGTGGAGTACTTGATATTCAGTTGACCCAATTTATTAGACTTTATGCCTTGTATTGTATTGAGGCTACAGAGGCATTACTGAGAATGAAACATGTTTGTGGGTTGTCTTTGTCTCTCTTTTTCTCCAGTAAGGTATTCAAATTTCAAAACAATAGATAAGGAATATCATCTGCTACTTTTTTTCACTTTGTAATTACTTCTACATTGACATTGTAACAAAGCTTTTGTATTGCAGGTTGTGCCATGAAGATGTATCTAAGTGCGTATAAATTTCAGATAGAGATGAAATTTTCCTCAACAAAGACAGTGATATATATATTTAAGTATCGATTGTCACTTCTTGGGTGCATGTATTATTGCTTTAGAAAACTGTCAGAGGTTATGATAAAATTCTTGATTTTGTGTGTATATATTTATGATAGGTTGCATTGCCGGAAAAATTCTATTTTTATCATATTTATGTGTTTTCATTTTAAATCCATATTTGATTAATATATATTCAACCATGTTGCAAAGTGAAGGATCTTAGAAAACATAATAGATAAGGGTTCTATGTTTTAGGCCTCTTGCTCGAACCTTCATATTAGTTATGGCATTTGATACTTGTTCTTCAGTCCTCTCCATAGCAACATCCTTTTGCTCCTGAACGAGCATTTTTTACTACATTCATTAGACTCATATATGTTGTAATACTGCATTTACTTTTGGCATGAGGTCCTTCGGAGCTTTAGACGATGTGTATTGCGGGTTTTTGGGAATTATTCCGCATTTTCCATTGTTGAGACAAGATTATGGAATTACCAAGAATGAAAATGAGGTGATGGTCACGAGAGAAGAATTCAAAGCTATGTGTGACCGGGGGCAGTTTCACGTGGATCAAGTAATGAATCACTTTGAAGGCTCTTTTGCATTCATTCTATTTGATAACAGTTCCAAGACTCTACTGGTTGCCAGGATAAGTAATTCTTATCAGCTTATATGTAATGTGGGTGTTGTTAATCTGGATATGTTTTCCTCTAATTTGGATCTTTTGTGATGAATTCTAAGAAAAATGGCATGTAGATTTTCAAATACTTTAATACCCATGAGAATGAGCCAAGTCATCCCTTGGGTATGCATTGGGCTACCTTTTCTTCTGCCTACAAAGAGGCATGAGTCTCACGGGCTTTTACCATTCAACCACCCCTATAATGGGATGCTATTTGGAGAGTGCCCCTAGTCCTTAGAGCGAAGTTGTATGCTAACATACCATAATCACAACAATAAGCACACATTGTGTACCTCTATATCCATTGTGAGAACATGGGTGCTTACAAAATAAGCACAAACTTATGTTCAAGCTTAAGCTTTTCCCTCTCCAAATTCAACTACGCCTCTGAGGGGATGCCCTTGGTCTCCTAAAGCACTATGAGTTTAATTATAAGATGTCAAACCACTATCACAACCATGATTTTAAGAATTTCCCTAGTCCTTGGAGTGAATTTGTATGCTAACAGACCATAATCACCACAATAAGTATCCACTGTGTACCTCTCTATCCATTGTGAGAACATGGGTTCTTACACAATAAGCACAAAATTATGTTTAAGCCTAAGCTCTGTCCTCTCCAAATTCAACTACACCTTTGAGAGCATATGATTTGGAGTGTGCCCTTGGTCTCTTGGAGCACTGTGAGTTCAATTACAAGTTGTCAAACAATTATAAAAAACATGCAAATTTTATAAGCATCCAATCTAGAATTCCCAATCCACGGTGATAACATGGGTGTTTTCACAATAAACACATAATTATATTTAAGCCCTAAGCAACACCCCGTCAAAAAAAATATTACTCCATTGAATTAAAGGGTGCAATACTCAATTGTTTTGTAGCTTTATATTATGTGTTGATTATAACTTTCACTTGAATAGTTTTTTTTTTTTTTTTAAGATTCCGTAATACCTAGCCATTTTCTATTATATGAGCAAGTTGCATAATATGTACATCAGTATATGGGTGCCTCAACCTGCCCGAAGGAAACCAGGTCTGTTGACCACCTCAATGAGTTAAAAGCTAACCAAAATTGGTATTGTTTCTTTTGTTTTGCAGCTGCTATATTTACTCGACTATGTCCATAGAAATTACATATAAAACAAAGACGGTAGATACTATCAAAATTCATTCAAAACAGAAAAAATACATGATTATAATTAACTATCTGAACAGTCTATTGGTGTTGGATCTTTGGCAGAGGATCCCGGAATCTCTGCTTGCTGAAATGTTCGGAGTTGATGTTCTATGTTTCCAATACGGGCATTCTTCTATTGCTGAATCTTGGACATCTCTCCCATTTCTTGTTTCATTGATTGAAGTTCAAATAGCACCAAGGGGTAAGATTTGCCTTATTTCTCCTGTAAGCTCATCATGGCTTTTTCCAAGACACACTTAATCTTCCAATAAGTTTTAACACTTTGTTGAAACAGAGAGACTCTGCCCCTAGTGCTACCTAGGTCTAATATGAACTGCATTCTTAATTGTTTTTCTCTAATATCTATTTCTTCTTCTTCATTTACCCTTTCCCATTCATCAATTGTTTTTCTGATATCTTCCGGAGTTGTTTCTTCATAAGTGCTGGCGAGATTTTCCATTGTCTGAGTATTAGTTTTGTGTCCTATTTTACGAGGGGGACTGTCTCATACTTCGGGTTTACGGAGACGTGACCTTGCTTTTTTCATTTTGTTTGATACCAACGTCCCTGTGAGTGCAAAGGGAGAAGAAATTGACAACTTAGAACTAAAAGAGAAGTGGAAAAAGTTCATGCAGAGACACTATTTTGAGCAGCTGAGGTTTACCATCGAAAGGAACAGAGTATACATAGCCTTAGAAAAGTGAATAACTTCTAACTGGGACCTACTATAAACCAAACAAGTCTTGTTGATAAACCACTTGAAAGGGGACTAGACGTAACTACCTGAGACAGAGGTGAAGTGATAAAACAGAGACCAGTTGTAACCCAACCCCAACGATTTAGAAGGCCAACTACCAGTGGGACTATACTGAGGTTGATGGTGAGAGAAATTGACTTCAATCCCATAACAGTGAAAAATAAAATGAGCCCTTATGATAGAGGCGAAAAGGATACGGCAGAATAGAGGTCTTCTACAAACTCGGCCCAAAGACTTAACTGAGTAATTCATTTGACCCAGGGAACAAAAAGCATCAAGCTCTGGGGTTAAAATGTAGCTACAAATGAAATAACATGGATTACCATGAGCAGTTATATTTTCGAAACCATTAAACCCCATAATCATCTGACCTTTCAAAATATAAGACACCCTTTCAGAGCTTCTAAAACATGGGATAATTTCTAAATCTACTACCATTTTATCGACATGCAAAGTAAAAATAACCCTTGCTGAGAAGAAAACTGCTCTGTTAACCCGAGCGCCATGTGTAACCATAGTATTCATGTGTCGAACATCATAAATCTGAATATGACAAGGGTAAGAAGCCATCACATACCCTGAATATCTTTGATGATGACGATTTTGCAGTCCCTAGAGATTTTCCACCATGCAGAGAAAGAACAACACGAAAGAAACAATAAGAGACTTTCGGAGAAAGGTTTCTACTTTACCTGCCAAGAATCGGCGTAATTTCCAATCTAAACACTGCGAGCAGTGAATGCATGGGCAACTAGGATGTAAGGCCATCATTAACGTAGATCGTGGGAGAGGTGCTCAAGCTTGTTGCTCCTGACAGATCATGAAAGGCTACTGACAGATCATGAATGTTGATGGAAGGTGAACCCTTGGCATCCCTTACCACCTTTCTTGCGAGGGTGGGCACCCCGATCAGGGAATTTCACTTGAATATTTAATGTTAATCTCACTATCTAGTTTCTAAGCATGATGATTTTGAACCAAATCTGTTTTAAGAGAATTATGCATCTCTTATTTGTTTCCCTTATTGATTTTTACTTTATTTCATGTATCTACTGCAAACAAGCTAAAACGTTTTTTTACATGCTAAACATTTTCTTGAACCTCCCTGCCTCAAGGCAAGGACTAGCTACGGTGCAACCCTTCTTGTTAATATTTCTTCCCATGAACTTGATCCCCTCACGATCTATCTCCTCAAAAAATGTTTTAATTTGTCCATAGCTACTCATTGAATACCCATTGAGGAAATCCTCTCATCTATTGAATCTATTTCACTTAACCTTTCGACACATATTGCTGAAGAAATACGATAGGAGAGTGGAAGAATTCATTGTCAAGAAAACCCCAATATGGTACGAGAGTAGAAGAAGAAAAACCCCAATATAATTTATCTAAAGAATAATTCCAATAAAAACCCCAAATGTAATTTATCTATAAGAAGGGGAAATCTATTTTTAAACATGGTGGAAGATTTTGGAAAAGTCATAACCTGGTGCTTTAAAAATACCCCCTAAATGAACAATTGGATGGAAAATGGTTGTCAAATCATAAAATTATTTCCATATAATAACATAAACTATGTGGTGTAATTGAATTGGTGTTTTCCATAATAAAACGTATTATGTGAAAGGAAATTTAAGATTCAAATCAGTGTGGGTCAAACCAACAAAAAAAAAAAATATGATCATGCTAAAAGCTAATATAGCCCAAACCCCTACTAATTTAACCATATAAATCAGACTTCATAAACTAGACCTAAAAAAAATTGAATCTCAAACATAAAAGGTTTGAATCATGGCATCAACATATCATATTGTTATTTTCTCTTAACCGTACATACAACTACAGTGAATGAAATCATAGTTTGAATCATAGCATCAACATATAATATTGTTATTTTCTCTTAACCGTACATACAACTACAGTGAATGAAATCATAACGAGAGTCATTGGATTCTGGATTATCCCCCTATGGAAGTCTTTCATCATACATTTAGATACCGAGGTTTCAAAAGGGATTCTGAACTTCAGATGACCTTTCTCTGGACCGTATATACAACTACAGTGAATGAAATCATAACAAGAATCATTGGATTCTGGATTCTCCTCATATTGAAGTCTTTCATCATACATTTAGAAAACGAGGTTTCAAAATGGCTATCCTTAATTATTCTATGCGAAACAAGCTTCTTTCTGTTACTCTTATTTCTATAATTGCATTGTTATTTTATAATATACATAAAATTACACTTAAAATAATAATAATTTAATAACTAAATAAATGCATATTTCAATTGTATATATAAATATGATTTCTTCTATTTCGCGAATATAGATATTTTTTAAATTAAATATTTAATTAAAATAATTTCAAATTATTTATATATATAACTCTTTTCTCTAATAATAATAAAAAGTATTTAATTATAAATAGATCAATTAATTTTTGTTGTTTTAATGTATGAAATTAATTAACTATAAATACATAGATTTTTTTGTCAGTGAGATTTTTATGTTTTTATTCAATAAAATTTAAAAACTCATAATACTATAGAGAGTATGATAATGATAATGATTTATAGGCTTCATGAATTGTAACTTAGTTTTGATATCATATGAACCGAAATCAAAACATATTAATTATTTACATTAATTTATGTTTTTAATAATCGATACAAAATATTCAATTGATTAATATATAATTTATGAAAACATGATGAGAGAAGATAAAATTTACTGATGATCTAAAAGTTGTAATGTTGGATCTTGTTTACCGCAACAAAATTTTGGGATGGCTCTCTAGTCAACCGTTAGTCAAGCGTAGGCTCAGCTGCAAAGATTCTTTCTTCTGTTGGCCTCCCTGAGCCCTCAATAAACTACTACAACTAGTGATTCATGTGTCTTCCATCATTATCTTGTGGAAAGAATGAATGTCTCTCGTCTATCCATTAAATAGAAAATAGATTGGAAATTGATCTGCATGCACATGCACAAAATCTTTATGTCATTCGTATGTCATCATGCCAACTTCTATTTTCTTTGTATTAAGTTTATCTTAAATCAACCTTTTTCTTAATTTAACCTTGTCTTATCTTATTCTTTTTTAATTTTTGTTAACTTTATTTATTATTACTATTATTATAGTTTATTTTTATATATTTATTTAGAACTCTATTTTATTATTTATCAATTTATTTATTTGCTATTATTATATTTTCTTTATTATTTATTGTTTAATATATTTATACATTAAAATTATTTCATTATTATTTATTATTATACTAAATTTATTAATTTGTTATTATAATTCATTATATGATATCAATTTATACCTTATGTTACTTCATTAAAATTTAGAGATATTATTGTCATAGCTAATATGTTTATTACATTAAATCACTAATCTGTACATCAATATTTCCTTAATAATTCCTTCATGATGTAGTGCTTAAACAATAATTCTAATAATTCATCATTGATAACATTAATAGAAAAAGTTGATTGGAACATTTTTAAAATAAATAATGTAGAATATTTATCTTTCTATTTATCTTGTTTCAAATATTCTTAAAATATTATGGTAACTTTTCATCCAACTATGAGAACTTTTCATACACCTTATTTTGTTGTAGAAGGCATCTTATAAAATTCATGGAATACATGGGATGGATAGATCTCTCCTTTCTTAAGTACTATTTGTTCTTTCTTAAGTAGTATTTCTTTAGTTAAATCTTATTGTAACATGTACAATTTGTTATTATTATTTGGTGTATGCTAATATCCACGAGGAATTTGAACATGGATTTATTTCAAGGAGTGAATTAACAATGCACTCCCCACTTTCAATCCAAAGACCCATGGGCTATGAAACTGAAATTATGTTATTTTTTTATTATATGTTTATTTATTTCTCCTTAATTTATTAACAATTCCAAGGATAAAATTTCTTCCATGAACTAATTTTCCATGCTTTGTTTTCAAAATAGCTTCACCATTTTTATTTTTTATTTTTTATTTTTTTTAACTATTCATTCAAATTGACATTTTTATTTAGAAATTATATAAAAACATTACATTGAATTTTTTTTAACTATTCATTCAAATTGACATTTTTATTTAGAAATTCTATAAAACATTACATTGAACATTTTTACAAAATATTGTAGAACATTTTATTATTAGCATTTTAAGAATTAGTAAGATTTCACAAGATTTGTACACTTTAGGATATGTATAGTTCCTTAAAATATTCCATGTTGTTAAATAAGTATGGTGAGATGCTATGGTAGAAGACTACAACTCAGTACCAAACAATGATGCATAAGAGACTTTATGGAGACTAGTATGCAAATTAATGATTGACTCTAGACTCTTGTTCAAGATTAAACATAAATCCATTGAAAGGATTCTCCTATAAAGAAAGAAATGACTGATGTGAAAACATAGCTTCAATTATCATTGCATGAAGAGACACATTCTACAACCAATATGAAGGCTATATGTGATTCCTTTTGTGATCAATATAGAATTGACACCTATCTTTTTAAAACATAAAACATTCTCTAAATAAAATAAAATAAAAATAAATTCTAATAAAAAAACATAAACAAAAGTAACTAAATAAAAATATTAATAAAAAAAATTCAATATACAAAATTAAATAATATTTATATATATTTAAAAATATACAAAATTAAATAATATTTATATATATTTAAAATATATTAATTAAAAAAATATAATACGATAATAGAATATTTCAACCCTCATTAAATTCGATCTTTCTGGCCATAACTTAATCCATGGTTAAAATGAAACTATGTTGATATATTGAACATATAATTTCGATAACCAATCTTTACAAACAGTTCTGGAAAGCAATAAGTCGGGCATTTGACATAAGAATATAGGGGTTGTGCATTACTTTTAAGGTTTAGAACTTTGGAATGCAAATGTATAAGTAAGGTATAAAATTTGAAGAGTTTTGTTGTCTTGTATTACAAATCCATTGTGATTCGTATCATTCCAAATTGAAATTGTATGCTACATTAAGTTCAAATTAATATAATCTTATCTATACAAGGCAATAATTAATTCACTGATTTGTCCGAGTGAACGTATCAGTGCTTTGAACGTTATTGGAAAACTGCCACACATATCAACAAAGTGCATGTGTAAATGGAGTTGTCTTTAGTGTGACTTTTTGAAGTTTCAGGTGCCGGAATCTGGTGAAAACTTTTGAGGTAAAATCTTAGTTTTTGTTATTCAAACTGGTTTTTTGACTCTATATATGGATTCAGCACCCTAAAAAACCTCTAGGGCATTTCGATTCTGCAAAATTAGCAATCAAACTTCTCTTTTCAATCCTGCAGGAATTTAGAGAAATTACACCATAAAAAGTCACCGTAAAAGCCTTCAAAAAGTCTCACTAAAGACTACTCATGTGTAAACGTGTGCTCCAATTTATTTGGAAGCATAAAAAACTAGAAGGTATAATCCAAAAGGAAAACAAAACAAAAGATGACAATAAAAAAGGTGCGGAGATGTGGTGAAATTATTTTTAGTAGTGATTTTTTATTATAGAAAATGAGTTTTTAAAAATTGAAAAGTTAGAAATTTCAATTGTGTAGAATTTATAATTTAAATATAATATTTATTGAATTTCAAATAAATTTAAATATAATATTTATTGAATTTCAAATAAATTTAAACAAAATCTTTATCTAATTTTAAATATTTTTTTCTAAATTGAAATTATTTAAAAAAAAATTATTGTTTAGTTAGGTGGAAGGTCAAAAAAAAATTTGGAATCTTTTTTCTTTTCAAAAAATATGACTATAAGAGTGTTTGAATCTTGTTTTAGATGGTAGAAATAGATTCAGCGCCATCAAAAATTCCTTAGACACCAAAAATCTTAAAACTTCACAGCAATAAACAAGATTTCCAAATTTTTCTCTCAGATTTTTTTCAAAATCTTACCAGAATTTATTTTCCAAATTAAAATAAGATTTTGAAAAAGTAAACATGGGTTCGGATTCTTTGAAAAACATAAAGATTGTGGTTCAAAAAATCTTATTACATTTAAATAGAGAATCCATACAGGTGAAGTAGATTGAAGAGGAGAGGAATAACCTGTTTTTGAGTTTTTGAAGAGGAGAGGAATAACTCAAAAACAGGTTATTCCTCAAAAACAGGGTTATTAACAAAAAAATCAAAAACAGGTTATTCCTCTCCTCTTCAATCTTATTACATTGCCCACATGAAGAAGAGGAAGAAGAAAAGTTATTTTAAAGTCCACGAGGCTAAAGAAACAAAACTTAAATGGGCGAACTTGAAATGTATTTGTCCATAGGATCATATTTAGCAGTCATGTGAAATGTATTTTGGCATCTGAAATTTGTATCTTTGTAAATCTATTTTGTTATCTATTTGGATTTTATTTCATGTTATAAAAATATTTATTTTTATTTATTTTTAACTATACATTCAAAATTTACAAGAAGATTATTTTACTTGGATAATGTATAACATTATTAAAAATTTCTCATAATCATAAGTTAACATTTCATTTTAAAATAAATTTATAATCTTAAATTTTTCTTAAAAACTACATAATTCAAGATTATATACATTTTGTGCATGGTTTTTGGATAGATGTTGATCCAGTGTTATGCAGAGCATTGTGTATGTAAGGTCACCAATTCAATTCCCTATCTAGATTAAAGTGATATATTGGACATCACTGGTTCAATTCCCTACCAGGATCAAGGTGATATATTGGACATGATGAACATGCAGTCCCACCAAACTCCCAAAAAAAAACATATCTTTTATCACATATATTTTTTATTTCCATATTTATGAAATAATAGAGTATGCAAAGTTTTTCTTAATATATTTTTATCATTATATCTTAAGTTAATTTTAATGTGAGATATTTTTATCATTATATCTTAGGTTTAATTTTAAAATAAGTAATCATTTATTAATTATGGCATAATGTTTTTGATATGTATAATTTATTAGTTTAAATTTATTTTAAAATGTGTAAATAAAGATTACTTAATAAAATGAATTTATGTTAAAGTAGATGTATGTTTTTATGTGTATATTTTAAGAAAAAACTTATTGGATTTTCTTCTTTTATATAGAATATTTGGATAAAGAGTTATTTACTTATCAACTATGATTTAAAAAAAAAAAATTAGTAATTTGTTGAGACTCCTCACAATGAATTAAACCTACAATTTATTCAAAATATTTGAACTTTAATGTATATTATTGACAAAGAATCTATATATCATAAGATTTAAATCCATTGAGGTCCTTAGAAGTTATGAAGTGTTACTGTGGATAATTTTAGCTTCACCTCTATATATATATGTTTGAATTAATTATAATTTTTTTTTCTAATTTGTATTTTTTTTTTATCATTAATTTGAGAGATCTAATCGATAGTAAGTTCTTTTTATTATTTTTTAAATATTATCTTGATTATCTTATATGACATGCTACATTATGAAATTTTACATTGATGTAATGGGGTGGAGAATTGAACATGTGACTTCAATCAAGGGGTGCCTTAAAAGGGCACTGAATCACCCTCTATCCAAGACCCAATGGACATAAATTTTCCCCACTTTACTGCAAAGATAATTGAAATTTTTATATAAATGTTTTAGGGGACTTATATTTCTTACAACTATTATTTATGTCATATTTGTAATTATGATATTATCATTACAATAACATATTCTTATTCATAGTATTTTATTTCAATTAATATGATATATGTTTATTCTTATTTATAGCATAGTTTTTTTAATCCAAAAGTAACATGTCAAAAGATTGAGAGTGGTAGAAGATATTGGAGTATGTAATTCCTACTTGTCTTATATTTCTGTGATCATTTTTTATTAATAAGTTTATTTTTCACAATTAGGTAGATTTATAGTCTCTACAAGGAGTATTCCTATTATTTAGGAGGTTGTTGAGATTTAGTTTGAAAGGTTCTCTCCAACTAGTTAGATTCTTAGTTTGGTGTGAGGTTTAGATAATTTTCTCAATTGAAAGACTCTATGTCCAAGGTACTTTTCTAATCTTGAGACAACCTTTCATATATATATATATATATATTTGTTATATTATTTGATTAATTTATAGCTCATGACTATTTTGTATGTAATAATTTCTACTCTGACATTTTCACATGTTATCAACATCTTAACATTTAACATGTTATCAAAGAAGGATGGACTTGACTATCTTGGGAGAGCCCAAGGACATGTCAGAGTAGAATAAATAACTTTAAGTGTTAGAGTATATTGGTTTTCCATCATTCTAAGAAATCCATCATGGTTGTAGGAGAACACTGAATTTTGTAGTGGTGTCTATCAAATTTTTCATTGCCATCGTCAATGTGGTTTGGATTTGACTATGAAGGATTAGGAAGAGTTAGAGGTGAAAATTCCACAGCAGCAGAGAAGGGTGGTGTTATTGTTTCTGCCATGAAAGGCATCGACGAAGCCATCCCACACATGAAAATATTTGAAGTTTTTTTGTGTAAGTGTTCCCAGAGGAGCTGATGTATATTGTTGAAAATGCTAAAGGGAAGAAAATAGGAGCTACCACTACTGTGGCTATGAATTGGGCTATGTGAGCCATGGCCAACGCAAAGGAGTCACCAGCCTATATAAAGAGCCTCTTGTGAAATCTTTTGTGTTGAGCATTGATTTCTTCACATTGTGGTTATGTGATAAGAGGTAGAAAATCTTTAACAAAGGTGTGTGTTCAACTGAAACACACATGATCCTTGTTTTTTGTGATTTTCTAGCTCAAATTCGGACTTCTCTTTTTGTATATGAAGTAGATTAAAAAATAGGGAATAGGAATTGGTTTATATTGAAGAAAAGAGCGTCATAGTGTGAAAAACGACTGGATTGGGTTATGTTTAAGCTGAAGGAACTCACTTATAGCGCATAACAGGTCAGTGAACCAACATATACCACCACGAATAACACTGCTTGGAAGTGACATAAACATTGAATGGAGTATAACTAATTTCTTTGTCCCTAAGCTGGAGGAAATGAAACGTCAAGAAGGGGACAATTCTCTAAATGTGGAAATAATTCCAAGTGTGGATGTACATGAGCAAGGATGTTGGATGTTGCTTGCAACACTAAGCAAAGGATGCAACAAACACTGCTCTACCACTATAGATAATAATGACACTTTCTCAAATTTTCTTGATACACAACTTGTTTTTTCAAGTCTAGTTTTGGTTGACTCCACAGATAAAAAATTGAAAGTCAAACTATAAAGAAACTAGTAGCTCATAGGTTAGATGAGATAAACCTAGAGACTACCCAATAAGTACCACTCTATTCCATTGATCATAAAATATTAAATGAATAATATTACATTCAATTTAGGGATCAAAACAATATCCTAGAAAATAGGAACTAAGTCTAAACTAAGACATACATAGTATTAGACCCCTGTATTTCACAGTATCACCAGGTGACTAATTATTATTTATATTTTTCTCACTGAAAATAATATTCGATGGTTATTATTTATTTTCAAAGAAAGAAAGGGAGAGCCTGACTTCCAAGAACTTTAGAAGAATTCGTTGGCCTTTTTAGTTCAAGGAAGGAGGAAAGGTTTGCTGATTAAGTGTAATAGTGAGAAAAATCCATACCACCCTCATTCATTCCATCTGCTTTCTTCTTACCTTCATTTTCCTAAAACTCTGAATTCCAATGCTTTGAATCACATTTCAACCCTAGAACCCACACACACATAACCTTTTGGACTTATCCTTATATAAAACCCACTTATGTCTAAGTCTAAAATCTTAAACACCACAGCTCTGCTCGCCCACCAAACAACCATGTTATACAAACACAAACCTCACCTCTTGCTTGCAGTCCACAAGATTTAACCGTTTCTTCTTAACTCATCACCGAAACATAAAATTCGTCAATGCGATTTGGTGGGACCCATCCAGCCTTTATACATTACCCGAATCTACATGCAAACCTTCATACTCTACATTTTCCTTACCTTTCGCTTTTTTGCACCCTCAAGCGTTTAGCAGATCTCATTTCGAACTTTGCGCATGTTACAACCTACCTATTACATCGCCTACAAGTTAAATATTTTAACTTGAAATATATCCCGATTGCCATCAAACATCACAATATTCAAAGGATAAGTGCCTAAGGTAAATGCTATAGTCATCGAAGTGAGATATTCGGACTAGAGGGACCCATATTTCCCTCGTATACACCTCCGATGCATGGAAATCCTTCATATTATGGTTTGGACACCTTTCTTCCATTTTTTAACTAAACTTCACTTGTCCGCTTGGAGAAACTTGTAGTGGGGTCAATCTCCCGATCGCAATTGCAAATCGAAAATTTTAAAAGGTGTGCACAAAGGTAAATGTTAAATTTTCCGACTTGCGATATGTGATGTGGTGGGACCCAATCGCAATCGCAAATCACAAGTTTTAAATAATAAGTCCATAGGTAAAGTTTAAATTCGCCGAAGTGAGATATGTAATGATGTGGCAAGATGATGTGGCAAATGACGTAGCCCTCGAGCGAAACCACACATCGAAAGTTTTAAAAGTTAGTTGCAAAGGTAAATCTTAAGATCGTTGAAGTGCAATGTGGAATGAAGGTGGGACCCGAGCGCAGATTAAAAATCGCAAATTTTGAAGTTTACATCCCACGATATATAAGAAAATCTACGATCTATGGACTCCGGGCGGAGCCACTCCCCTTGACACGTCATGCCTATGCTAAACCCCCTGCAACTTCCCACCATCCTCGCTCACGTCCACACATCGTATGGCCTACAACGCTTTTCGGCCTCCCAACATCCACCGAAGTTAACAAAAGGGGGTGGTCCAAAATGTGCAGTATCCCATACCACACGTTCATCTACATGTCGTGCCCATGGATATTATGCACCCCCCTTTCCAATACCACTTACCACTCACACCACCCTCAAAAAATCCCTTTGTGCCACTCACCAAAACGATGTGCATGTTTACTGTTGCCTGTACCATACATGCCACGTTTGCTCTCGAAGTCTGCCTCAATCGGATCCCCTCCCGTTAAGAAAGTCGTTGCACCATAAAGGGTTGGGTCATTACCTAACGGGCCCGCGCCACCTCCACATGACCACATTACTGTTTTAATGCAAAATTTTTGCATAACTGTAGAGTTTACTCTGTCGGTTATTTTCAAAATGATGCAGGAATTGAATTTGTAGGTATTATGAGAGAAAGTGAAAACTGTGCAAACTATTTCCAAAGAGACATATGTTTATGAAAGAAGAGTTTTCAGCTCCCGGTGGAACAGATTACAGTGCTCCTTTAGACTGTTTGATCCTGGTCATTGTCCCCTTCTGTCAGATCCTTTCCCCAGTGCTGATCCATAAAAATCTCCCTTTTCTCTCTTCCCCCCTCTTCCATCCCATTCTCCATTGCAGGTTGTGTAAGAATAAGCATTGAAGAGATTCCTCCAAAGCTATATCAACAACCTTTTAATCCTATGGTCTACCCAAAAGTCGACCTGGATCACTTGGCTCTAGCAAACAGAGACTATAAAATCCATGAGACAAAGTCAGATTCTGATTTATTCGATGTCTACTTCTGGTTTGAAGACCAATTTCTTGAAGGAGCTAATGAAATTAGCCTATGGGAGACCCAGCTACCTCTTTACATCTTCCCAAAAACCCATAGTTTCCCATAGTTCATCGAGAAGTGTCAGAGTTGTTATGACATTAATCAGAGGACCATAGTCACCCCAACAGGAGTAATAATGTTTGCCATGAATTCCCAATCCATATAACAGATGATGCAGGCCCCCACTCCTGAACAAGTGGTCCCTTTCTCGTATGAAGCCCTCTGAGAATGTTATCAGAAGCTTGACCCTGCCAACAGAGCCAAAACTTTGCAACTTTCCATGGCCCCTGATACCCTAATGCCTACAGGGAACCCTCCCTATCCCTCATCTATCTTTTCTGACAGGACCAACACACTATGTCTAATTTATCTTATTTATTAGGTTATCACACTGATCAGTGGGTAGATGAAGCTATGATAGGTTTTTTTTCCATTCCTTCCCCATGTCTTAAACCCACAATCCTATTCAACTATGCTCAGTTTCTTGCAAAGGCCATTTATGAAATTTTTAAAAATTTTTATATAGAGGAGGATTTTAAATATTCCTCTATGTCGGTATATATGTTTATCTATTTCTATTCTATAATATTTAAATTTCATATTACCAAGGTAAATGAAGGTAATGAGATGGAATATTTCATGTTATGGACGACCCTGCTATTAAAAGATCAGAAGGATTATACATACAATAATTTTGTGGATTTGTTTGTGCACCCAGCCATCAGCCACTACAAGGAAAAGACCCTCTAGCAGATGTTTTTGAGGAAAACCTTATAAAAATACCCCATACATCTATTTGTAGCGGAGGTTACTAGAGGAGGTTAGCGGGCGGAGGGTTTTGTGAATTTTTTCCTCTCGATGCACTTATCATCCAAAATTGCACCAGTGCTCTCTAAAAGAGAAAGCACCAGTGCGCACAAAACATTGGTACACTAGAAAACGTATGCTCCATACACACCCACCTAGTGCGTCGTATTACTATAAAGCACCGGTGCTTCACAACTCTTCCACACCGGTACATCATAAAACATCGCGCCAAAACAGAAACCTCTTGATGCGGTATTAAGAAACCACACTGGTGCATCATAAAACACCACGCAAAAACAAAAACCAACTGGTGCGTTCATAAGTAACAGCACTGGTGTGCATCTAAAACCCACGCACTGGAACAGGGTTAAATAAAAAAAAAATTGTGGCCAAAAAACTGCATTTTTCACTTTTCTCAGTGCTCCAAAGCTCTCAAGCACCAGTGCGCTCGACAAGAGAAAGAACCGGTGCGTAAAAAACATTTGCACACCAAACACCGTGTGCTTTGTACACACCCGCCTGGTGCATCGTATTACTGTAGAGCACCGGTGCTTCACAACTCATTTGTGTCGGTGCATCATAAAACACCATGCCAAAATAGAAACCGTCCAGTGTGGTATTATAAAACCGCACCGGTGCATCATAAAACATCGCGCCAAAATAGAAACCGACTGGTGCGTTCATAAGAAACAACACTGGTGCGCCTATAGAACCCCGCGCACCGGAACAGGGTTAAATAAAAAAAATTACGGCCAAAAAACCACATTTTCACTTTTCTCAGTGCTCCAAAGCTCTAAAGCATCGGTGTAGTTTATCCTTGTCTAAGCTGCCCTCACATCGGTACTCCCATTGCACCCATTACAGGCACTGCTGTTATGCCTTGCCCACCAATCTTCAGCTTGCATTTTGCAAAACGGTGGGAAAATTTTCTTTTGCAAATTCTACAGCCAATATGCCTCCTCAATGCCGAAATGTACAGGTATTTTTCTTGTTTCTCCATAGTTAAGCTTTTCAGTGGATTAGAATTTCAAATAACCTTAAAATTAACCATTTAAAAGAAAAAAAATAAAATTTGTCACGCGGTGCGCATGAGCCATTCGGCTCGCACCAGTAAGCGGTGCTGCCTATAAAATTTACAAGTCACACCATAACTAGTGCTTATGGTATCCGCACCATTTCTAGGGTGGTACTGAAAGGTGCACTGCGTTATTTTAAAATTAAAAAAAAATGTGATGCAGTCTTTTAGCAGGCCACACCGTTGACCATGTGGAATAGCAATGCGGTGCATTGATGGAAATTTTCGCCCCGGTGTTTGTCAGCGCACATCATTTAGCATTCCAAGAGGGTCAACAGTCTGGCCTGGTAAAATACCACACCGTTGACTATGTAACTAGTCAGGAAGTCGGTGCACACAGGGGCGTATATTTTAGTTAGCGCACTGCTCTTCTGACACCATACATAGTCAACGGTGCTTTAAAAATTTTCAGGTGCACTACATATGGTGGATTGAATGTCATCTGGGGCACTGCCCCTGGTGCGTGACAAACAAACAATGCACTGGAACCGGTGCATGCCTATTTTTTGTGGCACACCGATAGGTCTAGTTTTTTTTCCAAAAAAAATTATATATGTATATTCCTAAATACTTCATTCATTTAATAAAAAAAATCTATTTAATATGTTAATGATTTAGAGAGAAGTGGGGGAACAACAACAACAATAGGCGAAGTAGTATGACATCGTTTTCTTATGGGAGGCACGAGAGAGGGAGAGATATGCGTACCCTCGCCCTATTATAGCAGCTACCCAGGGGCTCCTAAGGCAGGTAGGCCTCCTTAAGTTCTATGACGAGCCTACTTACCTAAAGGCCCATAGTGTGTTTATGAGACATCTTATCTGCAGGTGGAATGCCCACCGACAGGCTTTCCGGGTTGGTCCTAACCAGTGGTACACACCCATTAAGGAGGATATATATTTAATTACAGGGCTATCGAGGAGAGGGATGGATTTTCCCTCGTTCCCAAAGGTTCTAGCTGGTTATGTAGCATGGAGTCAATTAGCTTACTCCCAGAGATACATTGGAGCATCAGTACTGTCTTCTGTATATTTTCAGGTCCCTGGAGGTCAGTTACATATTCATGCATTTGGTATTGAGGAGGTGCAGTGCTTCTCACTTCTCATTTCTACCATTTCACACAACACAAGTGACGGGAAATGCATTAGTTGCTCGCTTCTATATTATGTTGATTCTTTAGTATAGGAGCCACGACTTCTCAGTTGGTCTGCCATTTTTTTTGCGGCAGTTCTGTGTAGCCTTAGATAGATGTGGTGCTCATGCACAAGGGAGGGTCAACTTCCTTTTTGCTTCAGAGTTTTTTTTGTTTATTTTTGGAAAGGTTTCTAGAGATGAGGCCTTCTTTTGTTTGACAGCCTCATAGGCCGATGTTGGAGGCACAGATGTACATGTGGGGGAAGATGATGCCCAAGAGGGGCGAGACTATGTTTCCAGCCAGGATATCACATGATGCATTGGAGTTTCTAGCTAGTGTTGACGAGCTGCATCCCTTCATTATGGTCCCCTATCCTTATGCTAGATTGGATTGGTGAGGGTTTGCCAACATCCTCTTCACGGATGATGAGTCGCCATATGATAGAGGTAATATTACTGTTTTATTTAAATTTATCCTAACATGTTCTTTAACTTTTTTTTACTAAATTGTGTAATGAAATTGTCTAATGATTGTTGTGTACCTGTATATATTTTGCATACATTGGCTTGTTTGATGGCAAGGACATGCCAACACCACCACGTGATCCAGGTGTGGATTCTGATGACGATCAGGGCATGCTAGATGCCGTGGATCATCAGGAGGTTGGTGTAGAGAGACATGCTCCTGCTAGTGCGTTGGTACTGCCTTTTTCTAGGAGCGGTCGACTTGATACTAGATACAGGATGGAGTTGGGCGACTAACCCAATGCATTGATTGTTGAGGCGGGCATTAGTCCTGCTCATTACAGAGACATACAGGCTGATGATATGCTATTATAGATGTGGAGAGGCATGTCACGTGACATGTACAGCCTGATGCAACATGTCTTAGGAACTACGACAGTGGTTACGTGGCTGAGGAGGACTATTGCATGTTATAGGAGTGGTCGACGAAACGTAGCACGTGATGTACAGTCCGTGAGTAGCGACTCATCATCTCATGATCGTTCACCTCGCGCTACGCCAGATGAGCATGAGCCTCCACTAGAATCTAGCAGCAATCATCATGGAGATGAGGCTGGACCATCGGCCACATCCAGTCAGCAGCTTGCATCATCCATCAGTACTCATGATCATGAGCAGGTTGGACCATCGACCATTGAGGCTGCACCATTGACTGAGCAGGCCTCGACTAGTACTGTTATTGATGTTGTACCACCAGCTAATCCATGACATTTATATTACAGTTGTATATTTTTAACATTATTTAGTTATATATATATATATATATATATATATATATATATATATATATATATATATATATATATATATATATATATATATAGATGTTATTTTCATGTTGGATTTGTACTTAATTTACATGTTGGTGATCATCATGATATGTATATTGCTAGGTCATGTTAGATATGTTCATTTAATATGCAGCTTGCAGCTAATAGATGTGTATCTGATAGTATGAGTTATTTGACATGATATTTATATTTGATGTTTGTGTTGTGATGATGTTATACAATGCTAATTGTGTTTTGTTAGATGATCATGATCACGATGAAGTTAGCGAATTTGAATGTGTTTTTTAGTTGAATATGATGTTTGTACGTCGATAGTTATCATGATCGTGATGTTTATTAATTAATTTAATATTAAATGACCATGACATTTATTAAATATTATGTGGTGATTGTAATTGAAATTTTAATTTTAATTGTATGAAAAATTGTAAAATTGTATTTGTATTTGTATTTGTAATGTTAACTGTAATTGTATGTAAAATATTTAATGTAAAATTTTAATTGTAATTGTAATATTTAATTTAATGTGAAATGATTGTAATTATGATTTTAATTGTAATTGTAATATTTAATTTATTGTGAAATGATTGTAATTATGATTTTAATTGTAATTGTATATATGATAAATTGTAAAATTATAATTGTAATTCTAATTGAATGTAAAATTCTAAAATTGTAATTGTATTTGTAATTGTAATTTTAATTTTAATTGTATGTAAAATATTTGTAAAATTGTAATTGTAAATGTAATTCTAATTCTAATTCTAATTGTATGTAAAATATTTGTAAAATTTTAATTGTATTACTGTGAAATGATTGTAATTATAAAATTTTAATTGTAAATATAATTGTATGTAAAATTAAAATTGTAATTGTAATTTTATTCGTAATTGTATGTGAAATTGTAAAATTGTAATTCTAATTGTAATTCTAATTCTAATTCTAATTTTAATTGTAATTGTAATTGTATCTAAAATATTTGTAAAATTTTAATTGTATTAATGTGAAATGATTTTATTAAAATATTTAAATTTGTAAATAATTGTAAAATAATAAATCTAGAATAATATGAAATTTTGTAACATAACAAAGTTTAGAAAATAATGCAAATAAATTCATGTACTTTAGAATTATCATTATTTTATTATGATCTCACATACCAAAAGTAAATAAATTTATATAGTCCGGTGTGTTTAATATCATAACACGCACCGGTACGTCTTAGTACTAAGACGCACCAGTGCTTCACAACTCTTTCTCACCGATGCGTCATAAAACACTGTGCCAAAACATAAACCTCGATCTTACGAAACCACACCAGTGCACCTATAAAACCCCGCGCACCAGAACAGGGTTATTCTGAAAAGTGAAGTATTGGAGCAGCAGAGGGTTCGAATCGCGGGCAAGAATTTTTCTGAGGAGATGAGGGTTTGAAAAAACAAGAGTTCAAATTTAGGCTAAGAATTTTATAGCAGAGAAAATGAGTGATTCAAACATAAAGATGGACAAAGACACTTACAGGGATGCAGACGACTACATAGCTCGACAAAGTACAAAATGAGAAAGCGAGTAAAGGTTGAGACCAATAGAGAGCATTCGATTGAGGCTGGCGATATGGTTAAGAGGTCCCATGATGGAGAAAGGGAGAGGAGAGTTGATGGCAGAGAAATATGAGACAGTAGAGAAAGATCAATCGAAGCTGTCGATAAAGCCAAGAGGCACCATGAAGGGAAGGATTCTCATTCCCTTAAGGATAGCGAAGAAAGATCAATTGATGTTGTTGATCGGGCTGGTAGGTCCCATGAAGGGAAATATTCTCCTGAATGTGTTCAAAAGCAGCTGGGAGTATTGTCCGAGCTTCAGTTGGCTTACACAAACTTTTACTGGCAAAGATGACGTCGCATAAAATCACATCTTCGGCTTTCAATTGAACCTGAATGGCATCTCTAACTTGTCTGAGCTGTGGTCCTGTGGATGAAATCACTAAAAAGTCTGCTTGTATTATAAATGGAAATCCAGTGACCATTTCTATGGGAAGAAAAGCATAGATACCTACAGCTACCATATTTCCACCTGCAAATCAGTTTCCCATTGGAAAATCTAATGTAATATCCCATTTTGCAATGTCTTTCTTCTGCTCAACCCTATACTCATTTTCTACGGGAAACCATTGCCTCCACATGTAATAACTGCATTGTCTAGTCGAAAATCGGTCTTCTTCTGCTAACAAATGCATAATGAAGGACTCATTGTCATTGCTCCTAGAACATTCAAGGTCATTTTCTTGTAAAACAGAGATTGTATAGATTTTTCTAAGATCAAGATAGAAAGAACAAAGGAGAAAAGAGTAAATTGGATGCCAAGATGGAGGAGGAACTTACAAATGAGCATGCAGATCATAGGTCAGCAGGAAGATCATGGGGCATCTTTTCTTGTTGCAGGTTATGGAAAGGTTCAAGTTTATTTTTCTGAAAAAAGAATAGGTGTACTTTTGAAAATAAATGGCCCAAATATTTTCACAGCAAAATGTACGTTTACAACATGTCTAAAAACTAAAATATCTCCAACTTCAATAAAATGCTCAGAAACAAAACTTTCCCAACCATTTGTGAAAACTACCCACATCTTAGCATAGCATAGGTTCACATGCCACAATTTCCCAATAGGGCCCTACAGTATTGCATCTTCACACGCCCCACATTGCATTCTCTCCACATAATCAGTGGGGACCTCTTGTAATAGACAAAATGAATTGGAAGAATAGTTATTTCCATCAATAATTTATTCAATTCCATTTCTCAATTCTAATTCTAATTCTAATTCTCAGAAATAAACAAAATTTTCATTCTCAATTTCTATGGTTGGATTTCACAAAATTTTGGTGTACACACCTAAAAGTAATTTCGGTGCCTTAACCGCAAATCATTGCTACTGTACATATAACCGCACTGGTGCATTTTAGTTACTGCACATCGGTGCCGGTGTTTCAAATGGATGCACCGGTGTGGTGCTGTTAAGTGATGCACCGGTGACGAATAAACACAAATAAAAAAAGTGCAACTCTATTTTCATTAAGTGAAAAAAAAGCGGAAAATTGAAAAATGGGCGGCAAAATATTTTTGAAAATCTAATTTCATAAAATAATTCCTTAAATACTAAACACTTTTCATTATTTCACTATTTTTGCTAAAATTTTCAGCCAGAGATTTGCAGGCGACATACCTGGAGCAAGAGAGTGCAAGAGCATTATGGAGCAGCGAAATATGTTCGAACAGAAGTATTTAGACAATCAAAAACCAAGCCTCTGGTGATGCAAACCCTATATCATATAATTTCAAACCATCTTGTGATTAAATTTGATTATTTTTTTTACTTTTTCTGTAGTTTTATCCATTTTTACCCTAATCCTTTCATTTTTTTTGTTTTTTCCCTTTATTCTCCATATTTCTGTGATTTTAGAATTAGAGATTTTCATTTTAGATTGACATCCAACCCACAGAACGACTTGCATAGTCGGATCCCAATCCATTCGGCCCTTGCATGAATTTTTGGAAAAAAATGATGTTTTTTAACGGTGTGCCCTACGTAACCTAGCGCACCGATGCACTGTGTTATATAGTGGCACCGTGCAAGTACTGTGTAATAAAAATTTTGAAAATAATTTTTGTAAATCAGTGCACCATATCTAAAATAGGGCACTGGTGCTCTATGTTATGAGGATAGCACCGTACGGTCTATTACACTATTTTTGCAGTGCGTTTATAATACTCCCACACACCGTATGGTCTATTATAATATTTTTGTGGTGCGTTTCTAACACCCCCATGCACCAAAATCGGTGTGTACATCATGAAAGGTGCACCGGTTTCTGGAGATTCATTTTTTACCTAAAAAGTTGACAATTTATTTATAAATACATTAATGAATGATATGGTACAGGTTTCAGATTGATAAAGAAATTACTGCCAAGAGATCAAGTAACAAAAATACTGATAACACATCAAGAAAAGAAAAAAAGGCAAGTTCTTTGTAAATTCTTTATAAAAAATATTATTTTTGAACTATATGTAAGTTTAAGTAATATATATTGTTTACTGTGTATCATGTAGAGCCACAAAATAATGAAGCTCGATAAGATTATTTCTGATCTAGGACCAGAAGAGCGTAAAATCTTGATTGAAAAATTGCAAAAGGATGAATCAGGTGAATGAGAAAATACTATCGATCCAATATGAGTTCCTTTTTTTAATTTTCATTAATAATATACTTAAAATTATTAGATAACATGTGTCAAATAGTCTATTAATTCACATTTTTTTAATGTTCTATAGGGACCGACAACTCAGAAAAGGAATGTTGTTCTAATAAAAGAAAAAAATAGAACATGCAAATGAAAATGAATTGCTCCTTAGCTCATCTGGAGTGGTGCTGGACGTTAACGAAAGGGGGAAAAACTTTTACAAAATTTTGAGGGATCTAGTGGAATGAATGTATAGACATTCTTTCCACTTACAATACAAAAACCAATCCAATGATTCCAAGAACCAAATTTTATCTAAACTATAGGAAGAGTTTCCAGAGAATTGGTCAATGAGACATGTCAGAATCTTAATAGAAAAAAAATACAACAACAAAAAAGAAGGAATGAAAAAGTAATATTCATTTAAATGTTTGTCTAGAATTATTTATAAATATCACTTTTGTTATATTTAATTTTCATATATCAATATAAAAATTAAATATTTTATTGTCATGTTACATTTTCAGGAAGATTATGAAAATCTCAAAAGATGAACAAGTTGATATAAAAAATATGCCAGTAGGAATGTCTAAAAAGGTGTACAAGGATATGGTCAAAGAAATGGACAAAATTGCATCGTAGTAGGAGCCATCTTAACGAAAACGTGCTTCAAATGTAATCTATAATCATTGAATTTTTCGATCATTAGGTACAATAAATAAACAATTTAGCATTAAAAATTATTCTTCAAGAATTCTCTTACAAAAAAGAAAAGAAAATGGAACCCATTCAACACATAAAACAGAACGACAAGGAAGAAAAGGGTTGATATCTAAGTTTGTGAGTAATTGTTACTTCCTTATAACAACTTAACTGGATTTCATTTTTGTATTTTTTAAGTTGTTTTACAAAAATCATCATTGAATGTCTTCAAATAGGTGCTAACATACAAAGAAGAACCATCGGACGAATTGATTGAAATTGGGTTAAATATGGGTTGTGAGTATATGTTGGCATATCAGAAATTAATTGTGGAATTTGTAAGCATCTATCAATCTTGTTTTACTTAGCTCCATCTATAATTAATAGAACAAAAAAATCTTTTATATTAAATATATGATTTGTTATGGGGTATAAAACTTGTAGGAAAAAAAGTATGGAACTGCGCCAAAAGATGAAATTTTGAAAGATGGCATGGTACATGGTTTTGAAAGAATGTGTGTAGTTTATGAGTCAATTGTTGCTATGGTACGTCATTTTTCTTTTCGATTTACATTGATGTATATTATTTAATATTGCAATTTTCATTATTCTCACCAATGTATATACACTCATTTTAGTTTATTTTTATGTTTGTAGATGGAAGGTGAAGAAAAAGAAAACAATCAACACCGTGAACAAAACATTCCTGAAAATAACCCAAGTCATGGAAGTAGCTCTAGCAGTGACAGCAGTTCAAGCGAAGAATGATGATCACTATGTTTGGATATCAAAGCAAGGCGTTTTATTTTTTGAAATATATATGTCTGTGAAATCAGACATTTTTTTTAATGTAATGGACATAGTGTCCCAATTGAAAGAAAAAGGGATACCAATAACTGTCTCATTTTGTATGATAAAGACTGTCTTATATATATATATATGATCATAAAATATGTTTTAATTTATTTTACTGCATTCTCCATTGTCGCTATTGTGTTCTCCATTGTCCTTCTCAAATGCACTAATAAAAATTTAATTCATATGAATATTGTTATAAGATATATATGTGTTGACTTTTGATGAATAATGAATTTTAAAAAACCACAATAATTATGATATGATATAACAAATTAATCCAAACATCACATTCAAATGCATTAATAAAAAATTAATTAATATGAATATTGTTATAAGATGTGTCGACTTTTGATGAATAATGAATTTAGAAAAATCACAATAATTTCACTGTCACAGGTCGATGTTTCTAAAAAATAAAAAATAAACACCAGTGCGTGTAATATTTTACAGCGGTGCTTTTGTATGTTGAACCGGACTAGTGCGTTTCTACGACCTATGGGCACCGCATAAATACCAAAACCAATTAAAAATCTCGGTGCGGTTGTGCGATACTACGCACCAGTGAATTTGTACAATGTATGGGCACCACACAAATACCAATACCAATTATAAATATCGGTGCGTTTGTCTGATACGGCGCACCAGTGCATTTCTATAAGTCTATGTACTGGTGTGTTGAGACGACCTATGGGCACCGCACAAATCCCAAGACCAATTGGTACAGCCCCATGCGTTTTATCACCAACATTGTGCATAGTGTTGTTTTATACCTTGACGGTTAGCCAATTTTATAACACTAAAAACCTCCTTTATAACCTCCACTAGAGGGTATTTTCCTTGTAGTGAGCACACTCAGAAATGCAGCAGACCCCAGGATAAATGAAGAAATCTGGAGAAACATTAAGCTAATAGAGAAAGTGAAGACAACAGATTGGTATTTGTACCAAAATTACACAGAGATTAGAATCTATGGAAGTGAGCTAGCCCCTTAAAAATTGCCAAAGTTCCTCTCCATGAGGGTCTTTGCACTAGAATAAATAAGGCAAATGATACATGCAAATGAGCTCCAGTTTGTCTCTGCAAAGAAGAAGGTTGAGTTTAAGTTCAGGATACAAATTGGGTCTTTCATTAGTAACAATAGAGCAGCAAGAGAGGAGGCAGAAAATATACTGAAGGAGATGGATTTCATCCACATTTTCACTTGGTCTTATGACCCTATAGGGATTATCTCCAGGAAAAGGATGGAAAACAAATCCACACTCTATGTTCACACACAGATACCTTCAATTGAGCAGTATGCCAATCAAACCTAATGGGTGACATATACCATACAAGAAGAAGAAGAAAAAGGCCAAGAGAGGATCAGTCACCTTCAGTCAATGATACCTGTAGTAAAGAATTCAAACTAAGATAAAGGAAGAGGCCCCAAGTTCATATGGAGATTGATCAAGGAGGAGAACTAGGCAGCAAAAAATGGTTCCTATTGCAGACACCCGTGGGCCATTCCCAGTGGGTGGTCAACCAATGGCCTCCCCTACATCTACAACCACAATGTCTCTGCAGTAGCAGGCCTCATAGACATCTACTTCTAGACCTGCGATAGAAGGCCAAGACAAATAATTTTATGACAGATTCAAGGAAATAAAATTGAGAAATGAGGAGCTGAAGACTAAAACTTACAATCAATTCTAGAAGCAGACCCCAAGTTCATAAAGAAGGCTACTATCTTCTTTTGACAGTGAGAAGAGAAGGATGCAAATGGAATTTCTAGAAGCCTTGGTCCCACAACCCCAAGGAGAGGGAGATTACAAGAAGGCATCATTTGAATTTAATGCCAAGGACATCCATCTGATTGACCAGATGCAATTACACAAGAATACTGGATAGATGGTGGCCTCCACCCTAACAAGTACTGCTATGATCTTGTCCAAGCTGCAAGTATCCTTATCCAATGCTCAATCAAAACTCAGGATAGAAATGATATCTGCCATGGCTAAAGACTCAAGGATCAAGTCTTTAGAATATTTTATAGTGAAGTTGGGTCATGACCCAACCAATGTTCAAGTTGTGTAAGAAAACTTGAAGAAGAATAAAGCTGGCATAGCAGCGCTTAGGAAATAACTCAATATGCCAGCAACAGAATACCCCTTGGCCAAATGCATTGAGGAAGAGGAGTCACAGAAGGCAGATCTATTGAATTTAGTTGTGGAATAGTCTGCCCAAATCAAAGAGGTGGAAAATGAGATGGAGAAGCGACTGAAGGAAAAATAAGAAGCAGCTCGAGTGGCACTCATCCCAGTGGAAGTTGTCACCATTTCAACAATTCCATCAGTTGTTCCCACAACTGATGGAACATCTAGTGGGACAGACCAATTGTCAAAGGCCATGGAAATTATGAATGTGCAGTCATAAGAGATCCATAAATTGGAAGCACAGATTGCATCCTGAAAGATCAAAAGGCCAAGATTGAAACTGCCCATGAGATAGCCAAAAATCAGATTGAGAGATTAGAGAAGGCAGAGAAGGAATTTTCGGACAATAGCATTTTGATCCAAATGAAGTTGACAATTTGGGGCAGTATCATAAAGTCAGAGGAGGAAATTTGGCGCTCCATGTTATAGCATCATTTCTCACCTTCATATGATTCATGATTGCTTTTATGGCTTTGGGCACCCATTCCAATAGACTTGGACAAATTCACTAAAAAACAGTGTAAAAATCCCCACACACAGTTATGCCCAGACTTTTCCGCGTGTATACGTGAGTCCACATGCACTTTTCCTTGTATGCCATTAAAATCATTAAAAAATATATAAAAATTCCCTATTTTCAGGCTGGATTGATGGTTACTCTGGTAGTTCAACCACCCCAGCACGTGGCCAACTGTTTCCAACTGTTGAAACTACTTTGAGGGAGTATAAAAGCACCTCATGTGTATGGCCTAAGGGAGAGAGAGAAATTATTGATATTATACTCTGTTGGTATTCCCTATCCAAGTCTGATTCCCCGTGCCTCCTGCACTTTCCCAGTTCATTACAGGAAACCTTTGTTTCCTTGAGATGCTCATCTCCCTATATGTCATCTCGTATGCACCAGTTTGGAAGGAATATTAGTGAGGCAAGGGCGGGACGGATCCGGACGACGGTCTGCTCGAAGATCGTGGAAGGATTCAGGTGATCTCTCCACTTGTTATTTCTATACATGCTATTTATAATACAAAAGTACCATCTTGTTCCCGAAATATACGTGTTAGTGTCTGCTTACATATATGAGAATATTGTTATTTAAGCATTCATTATGGTTTATCTAATGTTTCATATGGATTTCACTAACATTTAGAGTAGATATATGTTGTACAACCAGTTCTTCGTGCTTGTTTCTTCTTGTCTTTCAGGTTAAGAAGGAAGAATGGTTGCTGGGGGTTTGGACCCCGCGGGATTTGCTTCAACCGTAGGACCTATGGGTAACTTCCTCGATCTACTCTATTTAGTTTTTCATGAACATGTATGGTTGCGTGAGTCCTTCTTAAGTAGCATGCCCTTGGTCTGTGGAGGTTGTAACCCAACAAACCTCTAGGGTGATTTTCCCCGAAACACTCCATCCACATTATTTTTGAACAGAAAGATTTGGTGGACAAATGTGCAGTGACCATTGAAAAAGAAAATCAGGAATTAGGAAATATGACAATCACAACCACTAAAATCATAAAATTCCTGAACTCGAAAACCAACTATGAACTTGAAGGGGTGGATGTAAAACATAGAACAAAAACCATATTAGAAGTGAGAAAGATCCTCACTAAGAGGAATTTAGTAAGGCAGTTGGAGGAGAAGTGTCGTGAGTTAGACATGGCCATCAACAGATTCCTGAACAAGATTGAATCCTGGTGGCAAAAGGATTGCCATCACTGTATGTAATAAATAACAAGTTGGTCCAAAGGGGATATTATATGACCAAACTCAAAGAAACAGCTAAGGATACCACCAAATTCACCAACGTCAAAGGAAAGATGACCGAGAAATTTGTCTGGGACCTCTTGAGCAATGACATCTTTATTCAACATGAGCTTAAGCATGTTTTCCTCACCAGGCCCACATTTAGCAAATACACATAGGTGGATGAAGTGTACCAACGGGTCATAGGCACAAAAATTCCCAGTAAAAGGAGTGGAACAAGTTATGTATGTACCAATATTGAAAAATAATGGTGGACACCTCAGCACAACCACCGATTGACCATAAATGACAGCATCGCATCATATTTCATGATCTAGCAAGAGCGGCCCAAAAGAAGACCCAGATGTCAGAGCCACCCATCGTTGCATCTTCGCAACCATATCAGCTGCCTCCAAGCCACTTTTTGGATTTAAGAAGAGTCGCTGGAGTTTTACATTCTTGAAGAGTTACCAAAATTAATTCTACAGGCGGTGTTTGTCAAAGATTTTCTTTTTTCGGGCCTTGCATGGCCACACTTGTCTAAATTCAGTTTGTTTGTAATTAATGAATTTTTCCAAAGTAAATTAGGGAAACCAATTTAGTTTTAGTTAAATACTGCTTGAGTCTACATTATTAAGGGTTGGATATTGTTAGCCCCTGCATTGTAAGAACTAATATATTGGTGCACTGTAATTTTGGAGCTAGACATCAATAATCAAAGACTGTTTATAGGATTCTTGGGCTGTGTCAAAATGGTGATGTGATACTTCTCCGTTTTAAATTTTTTTGTTGTTTTCCCTGCTATGCATCTGTTCATCTAATTGTAAATAAGAAATTTTAGATTAATATTTGCTGTCAGAGAATCTTAATTCTATCTGAATTTACAATATTAATGTTTTTTTCTGAAGTGTGATTAAATAATTATTAACTTCTCTTTAGTCACTACTAAACCTTACTATCTCTTTCACCTCATAATTCATATAGCTCTTAAGATCCATTTAGCACAGTTAGCTTTCCCTGTGATTCTCTTGATATTGATGCGCCATTCAAGCCTATTGACTCCATATCCTAATGGAATAGTCCCTGCAAACCTGCTCATCCAACCAACCCAATAAATCAAACAAATATCCCTCATTTCTATAAATAGCCTAATATCAACACTTATAATCATCAAGCTAAATCATAAAATAGAGAGAGCCCTCTCGAGTCTAGGAAGGCTAGGTCTTGGACTCCAAAGTGGTTTGATGTTTTCCTTTGTCGTTTGTTCTTGCCAATCTTGCAAATTACGGAGTGACAACATAATGGTGACCATACTGGGGAATTATGGAAAAAGTTTATTATTTCACCAGAACTCAGAAACCCCAGTCGAAATATTGTGTGTTTTAAGTAATTGCTACAGATTGGTTTTTGCAAAAATATTCAGCATGTTTGTGCCTTGGGTCTCAATTTTGGCTTCTAGAATAATCTTTACCAAATCCCATCCTGACCCAAATCCCCCTGCAATAGTTGACAATCTAGAGAAGCTCCTAAGAAAGACTCCCATATCTAAAAATCCAACTATTAGCAGGCCTCTTCACAAAGCAAGTTCCCTCCCTAAAAACCTTGCAACCTTGCAGGATATCTAGTTCGACTTATGCTTTGAGAAAACCTTGTTCGGGACCAAATCTCAGAATTGGATAGCCCAGACAATTTGTGACCCATCAATCTTACAGAAAAGCCCTATCGGGGTAGCCTCTACCTCCACTCAAACTAAATTTCAACTTATCCAACACTTTGACTCCCTTCAAGGTTTGGTAACAAAGCACACCTCAGTTATTAATGATTCTTATCTTCAACATTCTATAGAATTATCTGATTTGACTGCAACAAATCCTTCTGTTATTTCCATGTTTGCTCATCCTCATTCAAATTACTCAAGTTTATTTGAAGATCCTACCATTTCCTTGAACTTTTCCCACTAGAGTGCCCAAACCTCCACTCATAAACCCATTGTCCGCCTTCCTCCATTTAACCCTCCACCTCCCTTGGTCAACCCTCCTCTTATCAACCCTCCTTGGGTTCCCCCACCACCAATCACAGTAGCCTGGTATGCTCCATTAGTGCTACCACAACCCCTCGTGCCTATGCCACAGGATTATCAATCCAAAATCCCACATTTTGATGGAAATGATTATGAAATTGCTCAACAACATGTGGAAAAAATGAATGGCGCTTTTGACTACCAAGAGATAGAGGATGAAACTATCGAATTGAGAATGTTTGCTCAAATTTTAGGGGGAGAAGTAAAAAAATGGTTCAAGGGCTTGACCCCGAACAATGTCCATGACCTCCCTTCCCTTCACTAGCTGTTCCTAAATAAATGGAAATTTATGAAAAATCCTCTCCAAATCTTGTAAGAATATGAAAAAATGAAGGGAAATGTTGGAGAGAGTGTCCAAGATTACTGTACCAGGTTGAACAGTGTATACAACACCCTCCCTCCTCACATTAAACCCCCACAAGGTTTAGCCCTAATGAAATTGTTAGATGGTTTCGACCCTGAGATGGCTTATCAGCTAAGATAAAAATATATAGCTACATTGGAAGACATGCAGAGGGGTGCAGTAAGTGCGGAAGCAAACCTAATTGAAAAAAGGTCTAGAATGAGAAATGAGAAGAGATTCACTATTAGGGAAGAGCCTGCAGCCTCCACATCCAATGCTAAGATTGATGGCCTGGTGAGAACTATGGAGCGAATTATGGAGAGGATCAACTTGAATGAGAGATTTGTCCCTAGGGAAAATTAGTCAACTCCTCAAAATAGAAACCGAAACTTTAGAAGAAAACATAGTCAAATAAGACAGAGAGAATAGAGAGGACCTAACCAGCAAATTAGGCCTCCATTCCAAGAACATTATGCTGATGAAGATGAGGGTGTGGTTGAAGAACTAGAAGAAATTCAAATTAATCTTATGGGAATTAATGATGAAGATACTGATTTCCTCACCGAAGAAGAATAATATTTATTTTCTTTGACTCAAACTGAAGTTGAATTTAAAGAGTCTAGAGATTATAAACAAGGATTTGAGAATGCCATTATGGAGGTGCATAAGACAGTATGATCTCCGAAGCAAGAAAGATTCAGATATTCCCAACAGAAATAATTTTGAAAACTCTGCTAAAAAGGCCCCTGAATTTGATCCTAAGAAAAAAATAGAGAGTTCAAAGAAAATTGCTAAAATCCCTGGAAAGAATGATCTAGAAAGAAACACTACTAGATCAATGGTTATCCCTAGAAAAACTATTCCAGCTGATATCCATAATACAAGTCAACAATCTGAAATTGCTAGAAAAATAGTGGTTGAGAAGAATGATTCAAATCTGCCAAAAACACAGACACCATTCAACATTGAGAATGAAATTTCCCAAATAAAAATCTCTGTCCCTCTCATTGAATTGGTGAACTAGGATGTATATAGGTCCCAAGTCCTACAAGCACTTAACATAGGAGAAAATACTAATACTGTCAATCTAAATAATGACAAACTTGAACTTTTGTTTGGGACAGAAGTAGAGGGTAAATTCCAGGAGGGAGGTGTTCCCCCATTTTATCTCAATTTGAATTTTCATGATAAAATCATCCATAATGCCATGATATACTCGGGTGCATCTCATAATCTCATGTTAAAGGCAATTATGGAGAAACATGGCCTAGAGATAACTAGACCCTACAAAGACCTGTACTCATTTGAGTCCAGCAAAGTGAAATGTCTAGGCCTTATTAAATATTTTTGTATTACCTTAGCCCAGATAACAGCCAAGAGTCTAGTGATGGATATAGTGGTAGTTGGCATCCATCCTAAATATGTTATTCTTTTATCATGCTCATGGGGAGCCAAGCTTTCAGGTACCCTCCAAATGGATATGACTTATGCTACCATACTATTTTTTGGCCAACAAAGGAGATTGTATAGGGACACTCTAATGAAATACATGGTGAGAAGTCAGGAAAAGCCTCATACATACCCCCTGTACTATGTCCATTCTGATCTTGATTCATTTATCCTTTACAATGATGAAAATATTAATGAAAAAATAGCTAGAGAAGAAGAAGACCAGAAGAGAGAACAATCAGACCAAATGGAAATGGTGCAACACAAGTCTGAAACTGAACATTTTTGGAACATGAGTTTTGATGGTTTTTGTGGCAAATTTCACTTACGAGCTTGGGTGTGGGTATGAAATACTGAAAATAACCATGTAGAAGGGCATTCTTACAAGCTAAAATTTCAGTGTACCAACAACATAGCTGAATATGAGGCACTCCTTTTGGGTTTACAACTACTGAAGAAACTAGGAGCCAAAAGAATCTATGTTCATGGGGATTCTAAGCTGGTCATTAAACAAATCATGGGAGAATATTCAGCCAAGCATCCCAGATTGAGAGCATATAGGAATGTTTCCCTTGACATCCTAACATCATTTGAAGAATATGACCTTGCTGTAGTTGCAAGGAATCAAAATATCCTGGCTAATGTGTTAGCAATTTCAACCAACACTTGTCAATTACCTCATCCCAACAAAAAGTATACAGTGCAAGTTAAACACCGTCCAATATTTCCTGACAATATGAGATATTGGCAAGTCTTTGGAGATGAAAAACAGATTGATAATTTCCTGCAATCTAAGGGTGAGTTTGAAGATTCCAATTTGGACCTAGACTATGAAGAAGATTGTTCCACTAGAGAGAAAATGTGTAGGAAAGAGCCCCCTCACAATTCTAATGTTAAATTTTCAGCAAATAAAGATCTTCATAGGACATATATGCGTAAAGATCTAGAGAAAGAAGAATTTTAAGTATTGCAATTCAGAGACAACACCTTGCCTAGAGGACTTGTCCCTCTGGAGGAACTATTTGATTTTGATGATGTGGCCAGGAAACCAAAAATGGAATCTACAGAAGAAAATATGAAAGAGTGCAATATGGGCAGTGAGGAGGAGCCCAAGATGGTAAAGTTATTAAATACATTGCCAACATCCATAAAGCATAAATACATTTCTTTCTTCAAATATTTTATTGATGTGTTTTCCTGGAGTTATGAAGACCTGAAATCTTATTATATAGATATTATCTAGCACAAAATTCCACTCAATGATAACCAAAATCATTTCAAACAAAAAATGCACAGGATAAATCCTTTCCAAATGCATCTTGTTGAGAAGGATATCAATAAATGTATGATGCCAAGATAATAGTCCCAATCAGATACTCTGAATGGGTTTCCAATCTGGTACTTGTAAGAAAGAAGACAAGCGAGATCAGGCTTTGCATTGACTTCAGAAATATAAACAAGGCCTCTCTTAAGGACAACTACCCTTTACCAAAGATGGACCACATATTGCAAAAGGTAGTGGGCTCCAAAAGGATCTCTTTGCTAGATGGATTTTCAGGGTACAATCAAGTGCTGGTGCATGCAAATGATCAACCCAAAACAACTTTTACTACTCCTTGGGGAACTTTCATGTATGTAAAAATTTCCTTTGGATTAATAAATGTCGGTGCCACTTTTCACAGAGAAATGGATATTGTTTTTTTAGAAGAAATTGGTCTTTTCATTGTGATATATCTTGATGATATTACAGTATATTCAAAAACTGATGAAGAACATTTGGTCCATTTGAGAATAGTTTTTTAAAAATTCAGAAGGTTCGGTCTATCTCTAAATCCTAAGAAATAATTATTTGGTCTTGAAGAAGGAAAGCTTCTAGGCCACATCATATCTGAAGAAGGAATCAATATTGACCCCAAAATAATTGAGGGAATACTTCATATCAGTCATCCTAGAAACATCAAGGAGATGCAATCTTTTATTGGAAAGATAAAATTTTTGAGGGGGTTTATACCAAACCTTACTGAACTCCTGAGGAATAACACCAACATGCTCAAAAGAGATTCGGGAGTCAAGTGGACCAGAGAGGCTAAACAATCATTTTACCTAGTAACGCAGGCACTCACTATAGCGCCGGTTCTGATCAGCCCTAATTTCACCAAGGATTTCATCATTTTCTCCTTTTCATCAGTGCAGACAATTTATGTTGTCCTACTGCAAAAAAATAAATAGGGACAAGGGCAGCCCATAGCATTTTTTATCCAAGCTTTAAGAGATGCACCTTTGAAGTACAATATCATGGAAAAGAAGGCTTTTTCCTTGATCAAAGCACTTAAGGATTTCAAATTTTACATTATGCGTTCAAGCATCATTGCATTTGTGCCCAATACAGTTTTCAAATACATCCTAACACAGGATCCTGATGGGAAAAGAGACAAGTGGATTGATGTCATCCTGGAGTATGATTTAGTGATAAGACCCACCAAACTAATCAAGGGACAATGATTAAACAAATTGATGGCTGAAACAAATTTTCAAGCACTATATATTACATGATTCATTCACTGGATGAACAAGAGGAGCTAGCGACTCCACCTATTCAGGAAGAATTCCTAAATTATCCATGGTACAGAGATATACTATATGTTCTATTTTATTGAAATTCTCCTCCTGGTTTGTTCAAAACAAAAGCTAGATTCTTGAAATTGAAAGTTGTAAAATTCTGCATCCTAGAAAATATTTTTTACTGGAAATATTCTGGGGGCATATTGCTTAAATTTTTGTTTCAAGAAGATGCAAATAGGTTCATGAAATAATTCCATGAAGGGGATTGTAGAGGCCATCTCTACTGGAAAACCACTGCTAACAAGATCCTTAGGGCTGGTTTCTATTGGCCTAATCTCTTCCCATATATCCACAAAATGGTAGCTACCTGTCATAAATGCCAATTTTTTGAGCGGAAAAAAAGTTATTGCCTCTACCTTTACAGTCAATCTCTGTTTAATTTCCTTTCCAGCAGTGGGGTTTAAACTTTATTGGAGAAATATGCCCTTCCTCCTCTACCTAGCATAAATGGATCCTTGCTGCTACAAACTATTTTACCAAATGGATAGAGGCTATTCCTTCCAGAACTACTACTGACTCTGTGATTATCAAATTCCTTGAAGCCAACATCCTGTCGAGATTTGGTTGTCCTAGGAAAATCATCACAGATAATGTTGTTGCTTTTAAGTCCAATAATATGGTGTAATTTTGTCACAGATATCACATTTCTTTGGGGCATTCAACAACTTATTACCCTCAAGATAATGTTGTAGCTGAGTCTTCCAAGAAGAGCTTGGTCAACATCGTTAAGAAGTTCCTGGAAGACAACAAGAAATCCTGGCATAACAAATTGGTGCATGCATTGTGGGCAGATAGACTGACAACTAAGAAATAAATTGGCATGTCACCATACCAGTTAGTATATGGAATGGATGCAGTTTTCCCAACATCCTTAGGGGTGCCAGCCATGAAACTTATTCAAGAAGTGTTGGATGAATAAAATGATGTACAAAGAATAATAATCCAGACCATTCAGTTGTAGCAGTCCAGAGAAGAGGTGTACAATAGAACTCATGTGGTGCAAGAAAATATGAAGAATATTTTTGACAAAAGAACAAAGGCAAATGATTTCAATATTGGAGATAAAATGTTGAAATTGGATTCCAGAAGAGAAGATAAAGGCAAGCATGGAAAGTTTGACAACCTGTGGAAAGGCTCATATATTATTCTTTCTTTCAGAGGAGATAACACATTTTTCTTGCAAGAGATGGATGGAATAGAGCTGTTTGGAGGTCCTGTCAATGGCAAGATTCTAAAACATTATTTCTGCTAAAAAACTCATATTAAACTTTCATCATTGTAAATACCATAATCCTACAATTTTCAAAAATACATTGGACAAGGTTGAAGCCCGACGTGAAGGCCATAAGCCTAGTATGATAAGAAAATATGTCTAAAAAATAAATAAACAATAATAATAATAATAATATGTTTCTGAAAGTGTTGCAAATCAAAGTGCCACTACTATTGAGAAGAGTTTTGTGCAATCATACAGTTTAAGCATGATTGTACAATTTTGAATTTTCTGTTGATAGGTTAGAAAATGAAAAATTTCCAAACCATTTAATCTTGGCTTATCAGTAGATAGGTAGAAAATGACATTGGATCAACAACCTAATCTGAACCATTAGGACAAATAAGGGATAGATGATAGGTTATAAATTGAAAAGAAAAAATTACGTCAGGGTCTGCAAGTCTAAATGCACCCCAAAAGGAAGAAAAATGATTAGAATCATACATTGGGTAGGTAGGTTTTCAAATGAGCTTTCAGTACTTTGAGCATGTTTTCGGTTTTCAGTTTTAGGTTATTTTTTAGTTTCAGGATCAAGTGTGTTCCAGTCTTCAGCTTGGAGAGAGTGTTGACTTTAGCTTGAATTTTTCAGCCACAAAAGTTGTAGTAGATCAAGTTGCGGGGTTGGGATTAGCAGATCAAGTTGCGGGGTTGGGATTATTGTTTATATTTTTCTCACTGAAAATAATATTCCATGGTTATTATTTATTTTTAGAGAACGAAACGGGGAGCCTGACTGCCAATAACTTCAGATGAATTCATCTTCCTTTTTAGTTCAGGGAACAAGGAAAGGGTTGCTGATTAAGTGTAATAGTGAGCAAAATCCATATTGACCTCATTTTTTCCATCTGCCTTCTTCTTACCTTCATTTTCCTAAAACTATGAATTCCAATGCTCTGAATCCCATTTGAACCCTAAAACCCACACACACATAACCTTTTGGACTTATCCTTGTATAAAACCCACTTATATCTAAGTTCGAAATCTTAAATATCGCAACTCCACCCACCCACCAAACAACCATGTTTTACAACCACAAACCTTACCTCCTGCTTGCACCCCTCAAGATTTAATTGTTTCTTCTTAACTCATCACCAAAACATTAAATTTCGTTGATGCGATTTGGTGGGACCCATCTGGCCTTTATAAATTACCAAAATCCGCATGAAAACCTTCATACTCCACAGTTTCCTTACCTTTCACTTTTTCACACCCTCCAACATTTAGCGCATCGCATTTCGCACTTCACGCATATTACAACTTACCTATTATAGTGCCCAAAAGTTAAATATTTTAACTTACGATATCCCAACCGCAATTTGACATCGCAAGATTCGAAGGACAAGCACCAAAGGTAAATGTTATAGTCGTCGAAGTGCAATATGCCGATTGGCAGGACCCATATTGTCCTCGTATTCACCTCCGATGCTTGGAAATCCTGCATATTATGGTTCCGGTGGATTTTTCACATTTTTTAACTAAACTTCACTTGTCTACTTAAAGAAACTTCTAGTGGGGTCCATCTCTCGATCACAACCGCAAATCGCATATTTTAAAAGGTGTGCATGGAGGTAAATGTTAAATTCTTCGAAGTGAGATATGCGATGCAGTGGGACACAATTGCAATCACAAATCGCAAGTTTTAAAGAATAAGTCCAGAGGTAAAGTTTAAATTCGTCGAAGTGCAATATGCAATGACGTGGCAAGGTGACTTGGCAGATGACGTAGCCCTGGCCCACAACCACACATTGCAAGTTTTAAAAGTTATTTGCAAAGGTAAATCTTAAGATCATCAAAGTGCGATGTGCAATGAAGGTGGGACCCGAGTGCAGATCGCAAATCGCAAATTTTGAAGTTTACATCTCACGGTATATTATAAAATATGCGATCTACAGGCTCTGGGCAGATCCACTTCCCTTGAAACGTCATGTCTATGCTAAATCCCCCACAACTCCCTACCATCCCCGCTCTCCTCCCTACATCGTATGGCCTACAATGCTTTTTGGCCTCCCCGTGTCCATCGAATTAAAAAAAGGGGGGGGGGGGGGGGTCCGAAATGGGCGGAATCCCATACTGCCCATTTGGATATGTGTCGCGCCCATGGCTATTCCACACCCCCATTTCCAATACCGCATACCACTCACACCTCCCTCTCAAATTCCCTTTGTGCCACTCACCAAATCGTTGCGCTTATTTACTGTTGCTTATACCATACGCGCTACATTTTCTCTTGCTATCCACCTCAATCACATCCCCTCCCATTAAGAAATTCGTTGCTCCATAAAGGTTTGGGCCATTACCTAACGGGCCCGGGCCACCTCCACACCACCACATTACTATTTTAAAGCCAAATTCTAGCATTAAAGTTATTGTCAAACTCATGCAGGAACAAAATTTGCAGGTATTAGGAGAGAAAGTGAAAATTGCGCAAACTATTGCCAAAGAGACGTTTGTTTATCAAAGAATAGTTGTCAGCTCCCGGTGCACCACAATACTCCTTTAGACTATTCGATCTTGGTCACTGTCCCCTTCTGTCATATCCTTTCCCCAGTGCTGATCCATAGCAATCTCCCTTTTCTCTATTCCCCCTCTTCCATCCCATTCTCCATTGCAGGTTGTGAAAGAAGAAGAATTGAAGAGATGCCTCCAAAGCTAGATCAACAACCTTTTAATCCTATGGTCTACCAACAAGTGGACCTGGATCACTTGGCTCTAGCAGAGAGAGTATACAAAATCCATGAGACAGAGTCAGATTTAGATTCATTCGATATTTACTTCTGGTTTGAAGACCAATTTCTCGAAGAAGACGATGACATTAGCCTATGGGAGACCCAACTACCTCTATACATATTCCCAAAATCCCATAGTTTCCCAGAGTTCATCAAGATGTGCCAGAGATTTTATTACGTTAATCAGAGAACCATAGTCACCCCAATAGGAGAAATCATGTTTCCCATCAATTCCCAATCCGTCCAGCAAATGATGCAAGCCCCCACTCCTGAACAAGTGGTCCCTTTCTCGTATGAAGCCCACAGAGAATGTTATCAGAAGCTTGACCCTAATATCAGAGCCAAAACTTTGCAAATTTCCATGGCCCCTGATACCCCAATGCCTACAGGGAACCCTCCTTATCCCTCATCTATATTTTCTGATAGGAACAAACACATTATGTCTATTTTATCTTATTTATTAGGTTATCACACTAATTAGTGGGTAGTTGAAGCTGTGATAGGTTTTCTGTCCATTCTTTCCCCATGTGCTAAACCCACAGTCATGTTTTACTATGCTCAGTTTCTTGCAGAGGCCATTCATGAACAGTTTTTAAATTTTGTTACAGAGGAGGATTTAAATATTCCTCAGTGTTGGTATATATGTTTTTCCATTTCCAGTCTAAAAGTTTTAAATTTTAGATGACCAAGGTAAATTAAGGTAATGAGCCTCAATCTGTCATTTTTTGGACCACCCTACTATTAAAATATCAGAAGCATTATACATACAAGGATTTTGTGGATTTGTTTGTACACCTAGCCATAAACACACTCAGCAATGCAGCAGAGCCCAGGATAAATGAAGAAATTAGGAGAACCATGCAGCTAATAGAGCAAGTGAAGACAACAAATTGGTATTTGTACCAAAATTACACAGAGATTCTAATCTATGGAAGTGAGCTAGCCCCTTAAAAATTTCCAAAGTTCCTCTCCATGAGGGTCTTTGCACTATAATACATAAGGAAAATGATACATGCTGATGAGCTCCACTTTTTATCTGCAAAGAAGAAGGCTCAGCTCAAGATCAAGACAGAAATTGGACCTTTCATCTGTAACAGTAGAGCAGCAGGAGAGGAGGCAGAAAAGATACTTAAGGAGATGGGTTTCAGCCACAGTTTCACTTGGTCTTATGACCCTGGTTGGAGAAAATTGTAGTGGGGTCCATCTCTATGGGTGACCAATACCCTCCAAGAAGAAGAAGAACAAGTGTTCTCCACTCCAGGCGTCCAGACGCTAACACCAGAAGAAAGGAAGAATGCAAAAAGAAAAGAAGACAAGGGGAAAGAGCAAGAAAAAGAGATAGGGAGCGAAAGGCCAAGAGAGGATCAGTCACCTTCGGTGACTGATACCTATAGTAAATAATTCAAACTAAGATATAGGAAGAGGTCCTGAGTTCAAATGGAGATTGATGAAGGAGGGGAACCAGGGCAGCAAACAATGGTTCCTATTGCAGACATCCCTGGTCCATACCTAGTGGGTGGTAAAACAATGGCCTCCCCTACATATACAACCACAATGTCTCTGCAGCATCAGGTGTTACAGAAATTTACTTCTAGACCTACCATAGAAGGCCAAGAAAAATCAGTTTATGACACATTCAAGGAAATAAAATTGAGAAATGAGGTCTTGAAGACTAAAACATACAATCAATTTTGGAAGCAGACCCAAGTTCACAAAGCAGGCTACTATCTTATTTTTACACTGAAAAGAGAAGGATGCAGATGGAATTTCTAGAAGCCTTGGTCCCACAACCCCGAGGAGTAGTAGATTAAAATAAGGCATCATTAGAATTTAATGCCAAGGACATCCATTCGATTGACCAGATGGAATTACACAAGCAGACTGAGGAGATGGTGGCCTGCACCCTGACAAGTACTGTTATGAGCTTGTCCAAGCTACATGTATCCTTATCCAATGCTCAATCACAACTTAGGATAGAAAATATATATGACATGGATAAAGACTCAAGGATCAAGTCTTTAGAATATTTAATAGTGAATCGAGGTCATGACCCAGCCAATGTTCAAGTTGTGGAAGAATTATTGAAGAAGACGAATGTTGACATAGTAGCCCTCAGGAAACAACTCAAGATGCCACCAACAGAAGACCCCTTGGCCAAAGGAATTGAGGAATAGGAGTCAGAGAAGGTAGAGCTATTGAGGTTATTTTTGCAGCAGTCTCCCTAAAATAAAAAGATGGAAAATGAGATGGAGAAGGTACTGAAGGAAAAATAAGAACTAGCTTGACAAGCACTCATCCCAATGGAAGCTCTCCCCATTTAAAAAATTCCATCAGATGTTCCCACAACTTCTGGAACATCTAGTGGGATAGACCAGATGTCAAAGGCCGTGGAAATTATGACCCTCCAGTCACAATAGATCCAGAAATTGGAAGCACAGATTGGCATCCTAAAAGATCAAAAGGCCAGGTTTGAAACTACCCATGAGATAGCCAAAAAGTAGATTGAGAGATTAAAGAGGGCAAAGAAGGAATTTTCAGAAAATGGAATTTTGAGCCAAATGAAGTTGATAATTTGGGGCAGTATCATAAAGTCAGTGGAGGAAATTTGGCACTCCATACACATCATTTTTGAACAGAAAGAGTTGGTGGAAAAATGTGCAGTGGCCATTGAAAAATCAAATCAGGAATTAGGAAACATGCCAATCACAGCCCCTAAAAACATAAAATTCTTAAAATCCAAAACCAGCTATGAGATTGATGGGTTGGATGTACAAGACAAAACAAAAACCATATTAGAAGTGAGAAAGGTCCTCACTAAGAGAAATTTATTAAGGAAATTGGAGGAGAAGTGTCGTGAGTTGGACATGGACATCATCAGATTCCTGAACAATATTGAACCCCAATGGAAAAAGGATTGCCCTCACTGTATGTAATAAATAACAAGATGATCCAAAGGGAATATTATATGACCAAACTTAAAGAAATAGCTAAGGATACCACCAAATTCACCATAATGAAAGGAAATATGACCGGGAAAGTTGTTTGTGACCTCTTGAGCAATGAAATCTCTATTCAACATGAGTTGAAGCATGTTTTCCTCACTAGGCCCACATTGAGAAAATACGCAGAGGTGGATGAAGTGTACCAACAATTCATAGGCACGACGATTCCCAACAAAAAGGAGTGGAACAAGTTATGTATGTACCAATATTGAAAAAGCACGGTGGACACCTCAGCACAACCACTGATTGATCAGAAATGCCAACATCGCACCATATTTAAAGATCTAGTAGAAGCAGCCCAAAAGAAGAGCCAGATGTTAGAGCCACCCATCGTTGCCTCTTTACAACCATATCATCCGCCTCCAAGCCACTTTTTTTTATTTACGAAGAGCTGCTAAAGTTTTACATTCTTGAAGAGTTACCAAAATTAATTCCACGGGTGGTGTTTGTCAGAGATTTTCTTTTTTTGGGCCTTGCATGGCCACACTTGTCTAAATTCAATTTTTTTGTAATTAATGAAGTTTTCCAAAGTAAATTAGGGCAACAAAATTAGTTTTAGTTAAATACTGCTTGAATTTTCATTATCAAGGGTTGGATATTGTTAGCCCATGCATTATAAGAACTACTATATTGGAGTACTGTAATTTTGGAGCTAGACATCAATAATCAAAGACCGTTTACAGGATTCTTGAGCTCTGTCAAAATTGTTGTGATACTTCTCTGTTTAAATGTTTCTTTTGTTTTCGCTGCTGTGCATATGTTCATCTAATTGTAAATCATAAATTATAGATTAAGATTTGCTGTCGGAGCATCTTAATTCTGTCTGCATTAATCTTAATGTTTTCTGCTGAAATCTCATTAAAGAATTCTTAACTGCTCTTTAGTCACTAATGAACCTTACTATCTCTTTCACCTCATAATTCATACAAATTTTAACCATTTAGCACAGTTAGCTTGCCCTATGATGCTCTTGATATTGATGTGCCATTCCAGCCTTTTGACTCCATAGCCCGATGGAATAGTCCCTGCAGAATTGCTCATCCAACCAACCCAATCAATCAAACAAAAAACCCTCATTTCTATAACTATTCTAATATAAACACTTATAATCATCAAGCTAAATCATAAAATAAAGAGATCCCTCTCCGAGTCTAGGAAGGCTAGGTCCTAGACTCCAAAGTGGTTTGATGTTTTCCTCTGTCGTTTGTTCTTGCCAATCTTGAAAATTACGGAGTGACTACACACACAACCATGAAACAAAATTTCTCCATTAATTTCAACTGTCCCCCTTAACAGAGAAAGGATTCACTTTCACACCTAACATATCCCTAAAAAATTCAAATTTGACCTTCCCAAGAGGCTTGGTGAAGACATCGGCTGCATTTTCACAAGTGCTACAATATTCAAGAAAAATATATTTGGATTAAACCTTTTCTCTAACAAAATGAAATTGAGTATCTATATGTTTTGTATTTTCATGAAAAACAATATTATTTTCCAACTTGATAGAAATTTGGTTGTTGCATTTAATCAAAGTAACATCCTTTTGTTCGTCTCCCTCATGATGAAGAAATACTCTCAACCAAATTGGTTCACAAGTGGTTGCACATAAAACTTGATACTCTGCTTCTGCTGATGATGAAGATACAATAGTATATTTTTTACCGCTCCAAGAAATGACCCCAGACCCAATATTGAAAGCATACCCTATTATAGATCTTCTATTATCCAGATTTCCAGCCCAATCTGAGTATGAATAGCTTGTCAGTTTAAAATCAAAAGAATTAGTATATTATTGCCAAAATTTATGGTTCCTTGAAGATACCTTAGGACATATTTTGTTTCTACCCAATGATTTTCAAGAGGCTTTTCATTAAACTGACTCAAAACACTGACTAAATATGCTAAGCTAGGTCTGGTTGTAGTCAAATAAATCAAACTTCCAACCAGTTTTTTGTACAATGTAGCATCCACCTCTTTAGAACCATCATGACTTTGAAATTTAACATTCTGTTGTATAGGTATTGAAGTAGCTTTACACTGATCCATTCTGAATTTCTTCAACAATTCCTTGACATACTTTCCTTGAGAAACAAAAGTCTGGATAAAATCCTTCCAGACTTCAAGACCCAAACAATAATGCAGTTCTCCAAGGTCCTCCATTTCAAATACTTGTGATATTTTCACCATTAATTTCTTCAACCAATATATCAGAATTTCCAGTAATAATTTAATCATCAACACATAAGGAAATCAACACAATCTACCCCTTTGAATCAAATGTAGCATACATATTTGGATCATTTTTACTTCTCTTATAACCATGTTGTAAGAAGAAAGAGTCTATTTTCTCATACCAAGATATGGGAGCCTATTTTAGCCCATACAATGCCTTCTTTAATTTACATACCAAGTTTCCCATTTTAATGAACCCTTCAGGTTATGTTAAATATAATTCTTCCTTCAATTTTCCATTTATAAAATCATATTTTACATCTAGTTGGTGTAAGCTCCAATGGTACTTTGTAGCCAAATATATTAACATCATAATAGTATTTAACTTAGCTACAGGAGAAAAATTCTCCTCATAATCAATCACTTCTTTCTGTGAGTACCCTTTTTCCACCAACCTAGATTTATACTTGTCTACACTACCATCTGATTTGAACTTAGGTTTATATAACCATTTACAACCTATGGGCTCCTTCCCTTTTTTCAACTCAAATAATTCTGAGATTTTATTTTTAATTATTGACTAATACTCTTCTTTCATAGTTGGCCTCCATTCATCATATTGATTTGCTTCATTATAATTCATGGGCTTAACAAGATTTAAAATAATAGTCATAAGAGCATAATTTGTTTACCTTGCAGGTAAGTGAGTTTTTCGTCCTGATCTCCTTGGTAGCGGACCTACCTCAATTCTCTCCTATGTTATTTCTTGCTCACCTCTGAATGGACTTCGATTGCTGAATGTATCTACATCACTAGATTCATCTTTCTGATGTTGATGTTGTAACTAACAATATTTGTCTTCATCATTGTTATCATCAACCACTAAATGCATGTGTCACTCCTCATAACCTTTGTCCTTATTCCCTTCATCAACCTATTCATGGAAGATAACATCTCTACTCCCAAATACATTGTGAGTAGATGGATTAAATATCTTATATGATTTGAAATCATAATAGTACCCTACAAATATGCATTTTATAAATTTAGCATCCAAATTATTCCTATATTCCTTAGGAATGTGTGAAAAAAATCTAGAACCAAACACTCTCAAGTGATGGACTGCAGGTTTAAAACCATACAAATCCTCAAATGAAGTCTTCAAATCAAAACACCTAGTTTGAATTATGTTCTTTAAGTAAACTGCAGTAATAATTGCTTTGCCCAAAAACCATTGGATAGGTTCTTACCTTTCATCATGCTACGTCCACACTCCACCACAGTTTTTTTATTTCTTTTTGAAACCCCATTTTGTTTTGGAGTGTGGGGCACTGTAAACTTTTTTGTTATTCCATGATCTCTACATTATTTGATGAAGCTCCCAAGTCTGTATTCTCCTCGATCTGAGTGGAGAATTTTAATGACTTTCCCTGTCTACTTTTCAACCATATTTCTAAATTCTTTAAAGTACTTGAAAGTATCATTTTTCATTTTAAGAAATTTTACCCAAGTATACCTTGTGCAGTAATCAATAAATAACAAAAAATAATAAGCTCCACCTAAGGACCTTCTCTGCATAGGTCCAAAAATATCAGTATGCACAAGTTCAAGTATATCTTTCTTTCTCCTATTTAAGCTTGAGGGAAATTCATCCCTATGCTTTTTTCCAAGTGCACAACCTTCACAACCAATATGTTCATTTATTAAAATAGGAATTCGATCAACCATACCTTGTTTCTACAGTAACAATAAGTCATGAAGGTTAATGTGACCAGACCTTTGATGCCAAATATTCACTGTTGTCATATTCATTGAAGTTAAAGCTTGATGTGGCATGCTTATAACATTCAACTTATATAGGCCTCCAACTCTTACTACTAATGCAAACGGCCTCTGATGATCCAACAAATACTTTACAATGCAGTACGTTTTGAAAAATTCCACCTTTAAATTTTGATATGTAATCATCGAGACATAAATCAATTTTTTTTAATACTAGACACATACATGACATTCTGGATGCATTTGATATTTCCACTAGGAAATATCTCCATACCCTTTAGTTTGATATGATATTTCGTCTCTTAGGTAGATATGAGCACCATTGTTGGTCTCCATAAAATTTTCATACTAGTGTTTATTACATGTCATATGAGTGGATGCTCTAGAATCCACAAACCAAGTTCCACCCTCATCAGTCTCAACAGAAAGAGCAACATCAGACACAAATAATTTAAGATCATACTCTAGATATTCGCCTGGAAAATGCATTGTATGCCTCTTGTGTCTATGTTTGTTTTCATCATTCTTCTTTTTATAACAATCTCTAGCAACATAACCAATTCTTTCACAGTAAAAACACTTAATTCCTAAATCATTTCTAGCAGATGACATACCTTGAAATGGATTTTTCTGAGATGGACCACCACTTTTATGTCCTCCTCCTTGTTTCCTTTTCAAGAAATTTTTCTTTGCCACCAATGTCAGATTTTTATTCTTAGGCTTCAAATTATTTCATCTCTCTTCTTCCTGCATAAAAATCCTTGTCAACTCTTCAAAGGTCAGAGCTTTCTCCCTTTTTGCAAGCCCTGTAATGAATTTGATAATCCCCTGTCATGCCATTTAAGATAATTGTAATTAGATCAGACTTGGATAATTTCTCCCCTATGTCATCTACCTTTTCTCTTAGTTCTTTAATCCATGAGATGAATGAAACAATGGATTCATTCTCTTCCATTCTAATGGATAAAATCTTACTGTTTAGAAAAAACACATGATTTTTATTTTTCCTTTCATACAAATCCTTGAGTGTCAACCAAATCTCATTCACATTTTTATAGTCTCGGATATGAGGGATTATTTTGTATTTTACTGACATCTTCAACAACACATTCATTTTTTCTCTCTTTTCCTAATGTTGAACTGATGCGGTTGTGGCACCAACAACTGTAGTCGTCTTTGCTTCATCTCTGTTTTCAATCGTCCATTGTAACAATCTCTTCCCACATCAACCCAACTAACTGTAAAACCAAGGTAAACATGTTACGAGAGGCTAATAATATGAGATTAAGCCTTTTATATGACTTTGAGGAAGTGGGACCAACAGAAACATGACAAACATACCTTACACTACATCATTGGCATCCCTAGGAGGTAACCCAACCTTCCAGATCCATGTTCCTTGAGGTGGAAATAATTTTGAACACATTTGAGGCTTAGCCACAGACATGTAAGGGTGAGGGAGCAGTTATAGAACCTTATCCGTGGGATTTAATTGTCATCACTATGGTGAGGGCCCCAAAAGGTCAATACTATGTCTGCAGGTCTAGGATTCATGCCACCTTTTCATCCCCTAAGCCCAATTTACTGCCCATAACTTCTTGTAACTTCAAGAGATGATAAATAACATTAAAAAAAATATATGGAAGCAATCACATCATCGGGAACTCATCTGACCCCACCTAGGGGTGATAGACATTTCATCAAAATAGTCACAACCATTGCATCTACAGGTGTACAAAACATAATTAAAAATAGGGGTCTAATACTTATCTAAGAATCACTAAGAGGAATTTATCCCTTACATCATAAGCTGCAATACAATCTATTTGACCATAGATACATTGTATATTCATTTATCGGAAAAAACATAGATAAAGCCATACATCGTCACTAATAAAATGCATGCTTATAACCATCATAGTAGAAATAGAAAAACCATGGATATAACATCCCATAATCAGAAGGACATCATGAGGTTGTTGGAAGAGACCTTGAGATACTTGACATAACGCAGCCCGTGAAGTCATAGAAGGTAAATATAGGGTTATAGGAGGAACCAAAATTTTCACTGATTGGAGACTATTTGGATGGACATATAGTCAAAAACGTTTTCGAGCTATTGCATGAGTATCAAGAGCTCTTTCCCACGAATTTTTCTGAAGTGAAGGGAATGGTGGGAGACCTCAGAATTATGAGGATCAATCTGAAACCAAATGTGAAGCATGTAAAAAAAAGACCCTATATATTGAACCCAAAGTACAAGGATAATGTGAAGGAAGAATTGCAAAATATGATTAAGGCTAGCATAATTAAACCTGTGGAGGAATCTGAATGGGTAAGTCCTACAGTTGTTTAGGAGAAGAAGCAAAAGGGTGAAATCGAAATTTGTGTTGATTTGAGGAAGTTGAATGATTCATGTGTGCACGACCCATTCCCTAGACCGTTCAGAGATGAAGTGTTGGATAATGTTGGAGGTAAAGAGGCCTACACTTTTACAGATGGTTTCTCAGGTTACCATCAGATTAGAATTTTTCCAGAAGACAGGAGTAAGACAAATTTTTCCACTGAATGGGGATTTTTTCAATATAAAGTCACACATTTTCGATTGAAAAATGCTCCTGCAATAATCTCTAGATTTGTATTCGTGGCTTTTAAGGAGTATATTCATAAATTTTTGGAGGATTACTTTGATGATTGGATTCTTTTTGGGATATTAAAGAAACATGTTGCTTAAGACTGATTTTGGATAAATGCAGGCAGTATCACATATCAATGAACTTGAAGAAATGCATATTTTTTGTACCTTTTGGCATATTATTGGGGCATGTTGTTTGTAGACAGTGATTGATGGTAGACCCCGTGAATATCGTTGTTATTGTGAACTTGGAACCACCTAAGACAGTGAAGCAACTGCACACACAACACTATGACATACTAGATACAATAGGAAGTTTATAGAGGCATACACGCAGATAACTGCGTTAATGGATACGTTATTAAAGAATAAAGTTACTTAATGTTGTGATGAATAATTCCAAAAGAGCATCGACATACTAAAGGAGAGGATGGTAACTGTGCCGATTCTACTTTTCCTGGACTGGAATAAGGAATTTCACGTAAATTTTGATGCATATTGCATAGAATTGGGTTTAGTACTAGCACAAACACGTGATGGAGATATTGATCACCACATAGCTTTTGCAAGCAGGAAATAGGGATAATTTTAAGGATGGAAAACTATCTTCAAGTTTAAAAAATTGGCGAATCTCACTAATCCTTAATATGCAAACTATAAAATGTTTATTGATGTATTTGTAAAATTATTCAAATTTATAATGATATTATGTATATTTTCTATATAATCTTGGCCATTTTTAATGTAAAATAATTTTATATTGTAAAATTTGGGCGAATCATTTTTATAAAGAAATGGAAATTGGCAAATCTTTTTTTTGGAAAAACCATGGAAAATTAGCCCACCTGCGAATATTAGCCCCTAAAATTTTCCATGGCAAGAAATTATCCAAGGAAGAAAAAAATTATTCTACAACATAACGTGAAGGATTGGCTATGGTATACTCACTACAGAAATTTAGGCATCACTTATTGGGAGTGCAGTTCAAAATGATCACTGATCATTCTCCGCTGAAGTACTTGGTGAACAAGCCTGTTCTGGGAGGAAATATTTGTCGATGGTTGTTGTTGTTTCAAGAGTATGATTTTGAAGTCATAGTGAAGCCAGGAATATTGAACATTGTTCCTGATCATCTGTTGAGGACAGAAACAGGTGAATAACCCCCAAATATTCAAGAGAACATATCCGATTCACAATTATTCATAATAAGGGTTGCAAATGATCACTTTACAGCCATAATTTAGTTTTTTACTACGAGGATGGCACCCGAAGAGTATAATACGCAACAGAAAAATAAGTTGGTACTCAAGGCCACTCATTTTTCTTTGATTGCAGGAGATTTGTATAAAATGGGGTGAGATGAAATACTGTGTAGATATGTCTATGAGCATAAGAGGCAGAGCATTTTAGAATAATCTCATGGAAGAGTTTGAGGAGGACATTATCCAAGTAAAGCTACTACGCAGAATATTTTGAGAGCTGGACTATGGTGGCTCACAGTGCACAAGGATTCAAAGGCATATTGTAGTGCTTTTGATGTATGTCAAAGAACTAGGAGACCACCTAGGAGGGATGAAATTCCCTTGAATCCACAATTCAAGTTGTAGGCATTTTATAGGCATATGGGTCGAAGCACAACCGATGAAGGATTGCAACATAAATACTGCTTCGAATTTCATATTTGAGTACATTTTGTCCAGATTTTGGTGCCTATAGATTTTGATGAGTGGCAGAGGGTCATATTTCTTCATTGAACCATTAAAGCCTTAACTGAGGAATTTCAAGTGCATCATCACAAGAGCAAACCCTACCACCCTCAAAAAAATGGAACAACAAAATATTTTAACAAGATTTTGGACAATGCTTTAACCAAAGTATGTAATGTCAGTAGAAATTATTGGGATTTGTGAATTCCAGCAATATTATGGAGTTACAAAACAACATGAAAAATTTTGACAGGAAAAACCCATTTTAGGTTGGTTTATGGACACGAAGCAGTTATACCTCTGGAATATATTGTGCCTAGCCTAAGAATTGCAATAGTAACACACATGGAAAATAATGATATCATGGAAGAAAGGCTAGAACATTGGCTTGCTCTTAAGGAATATATATTCATTGCAGGATATCACGAGAAAGTTCAAAAAGCAAGGGAAAAATCCTAGCATGACACACATATCAGGAAGAAAATATTCAAGGAGGGAGACCTGGAGCTGATGTATGATAGAAAGTTCACGAAGTTACTAGGAAAGTTACAAATGCATTGGCTGGGACCATATATCATAATATACGTCTTGGAGGGAGGCACAATTCAACTCACAAAGTTGGATGGATAGATGATGCTAGAAGGGGTGAATAGGAGTAGATTGAAGCTATACAGGGACGACCCTTTCCTTGAAACTTCACACTGACTATATGACCAGGAAACAATCTTAGTTCTACATGAAGTATACAATGGGCACGGGGCTATAAACTACTCTACAGAGAAAGTATTTCACTGAAGATGGAATACTCCATGAAATTCAGAAGGTTGTCGAAGTCCAAAGGAACTTCGACGAGGAAGAAAGGACTGCGACACAAAGGAAGGTTCGTCGAAGTTCACCCAAAATATGACTATTGGAAGTAAACCGGTTAATTTGACAGGAACATTTCCATTAAAGGAGTGGGGGAAACTCATTTATTGAGCACAACTACGAAAATACGCTGCCAGCTCCACATTTACGAGATGAATCTGACGACAATCATGGGGTCCTGATTAGGAGTTCATGAATTTTTCTCAAAATTGAAAGTGATCAAAACTATACCAAACCTGAGTAACTGGGTAGATCTCGTCGTTCTGATTCCGGCACCATGAACGATTTGAAAAATTGATGTTGTATGAGTGATATATCACGTTCTGATAGATTTCCCAAACAGCTAAAATTGCGACAGGTTTGACTAGGATGCCTAGTCTACATGTAGGTGTACAGTAAGAAAAAGGGGGAATATTCCTTAGAATATTCCATTTTCTCAAGGAAAATGAGATCTTGCCACATGGCACATTCTGGATCATTTGATGTGGTTGTACATTGATGATTTTGAGGCAATGGTTGGGTGACATGTGGCCAACCCTGAGGCTGCCACGTGTCCCCTATCTAGTTATACAAATTTTTTATAGGTATGGGGGGTTCGACCCCATGAAATCCAAGCGCGTGCACAAGACTCTTACCATCTAGGCTACCGGGTGTTGCTTACCCCTTGGGGGTGCCCACTCTACTTATGTTTTAAAACAATGGTATATGGGGGGGGGGGGGGGGGTGACCGCCACCGCCCCCATTTGTAATGATCACCTACGATAACAACTAACCATCACATATATTGTAACTCAACGATTTATAACCGTTAAACGTTCAGCAGTAACTCCAAACTCCAAACCATAACTTATGACATGAGTGTAGTCACCGTGTGTTATGTCGACGGTTCCGCAGCGTGGTTGGCCTAACTGCAGGGTTTAGGGGTCGCCATGTGGCCACCCTCTCCCCCTTAACCATGACATTAAATTTCCATGGTTTCGGTTGGCGGGAGTATAGCTCTCCACCAAAATTTTGGAGGATATGCTATTTTTAACTGTAGTTAACTATAGTCCTCCAATTTTAGTGGAGGTTTTGTAGGGGACATTGGGAAAAATCCTAGCCATGTCAATTTTCCACCAATTTTTGGTGAAACAAGAGTCTACCTAGACTAATTTTAGCATTATGGAGTCATTTGTGTGGAGAAAACAACCATTGGAGGCGTGTAAACATATGTATTTGGAAAATTTTGAAAGATGGACATGCCATTAGGAGCTGGACCAGCAGATGTAGCCCAAAAGGGGTGAACTGCTTCATCATGCCTGTTGTTTAAATATTATGTTTGGTTTTATTTATCTGTTATACACTATTGTTCAATGTTATTTATGCTTATTTACATGCTTAAAATTCACAATTTCATCTATGTTTCATGGTTAAATTCCTAAATCCTTAAGCAAACAAATGGAGACAAATATGGACATGTTTTCTAACTGAAAAGAAACTTAGCAAAAAAAACTAATACAGTCCTTTCAGATCAGGTTGGTATCAGAGCTAGAGTTTATTCTCTGGTGTTGTTATGTGTAAAGATTTGTTTAACTGTTTTCAAGTGTTCACATCAAGGAGAAGGAAAACTGGTGGAAGGAAGAGGGTCTCAAAGTGAGCCACATCAAAGGAGGGAAAGATTTCCATATTCTCCACCACCTAGTTCACCTCCCAAAGAATTAGAAGCAACATTAAGCATGCCTCTAGAGGAAGAATAAATCCATGAAGAGGTGGATCCCAAAGAAGAGGAAAGAGTGTTCAGGAAAGCATTCCTTGACACGACTGAGATGGTGAGAATTATTTATCAAGAAAGGAATGAGAAACTAGAAGGAGAAGGATCCAAAATTCACAATGAAGCATAGGGATCATCAAGAGGTCAAAATGATAAAGATAAATCAAATAAGGGAAATGGAGGAAATGGAGGCAGTGGAAAGTCACCATCCTCACCCTCATCATCATCATTCTCTACTTCATCTTCAATACATCATCCACACAAGTAAAAGAACACTGGTAAAAGTCCTTTTCTAAAAATTGATGTTAAGTTTGAATTTCCAATGTTTAATGGTGAAGTCAATGCAGAAAATACTGATAATTGGACTAGGTAATTGGAGGTCTATTTGAGAATTAAGAACCTTCATGATGATGATACCAAAATCCAATTAGCTTCATTGAGAATGGAAGATGCAGCGCTTATTTGGTGGGAAGACAAGACAAAGGAGGAGATCAAAAAACATGGTAAGATTATCCTATCATGGACTTATTTCATTACTGCAATAAAACAACAGTTTTATCTGTTAGCTCATATACAAAAATCCATAATGAAAAAGTAATCATCTACTGAACAAGTATCTGTTAGGGAGTTGTATCCTCATCTACTGAACAAGTAATCAAGTCTTTTGGGGTCCAAAAGCTTCCCGATGGGGAGGTGTGATGAGGAGTTCATGAATTTTTCTCAACATTGAAAGTGCTCGAAACTGTATCGAACCTGAGTGACCGGGTAGATCTTGTCACTCTAATTCTGGCGTCGTGAACTATTCGAAAAATTGATGTCATATAAGGGATATATCGTGTTCTAATCGATTTCCCAAGCAGCTAAAATTGTGACAAGTTTGACCGGGATGCCTAGTCAGCATGCAGGTGTACAGTCAGAAAAAAGGGGAATATTACTAAGAATATTTTGCTGTCTCCAAGCCAATGAGATCTTTCCACGTGGCACATTCTGGATCATTTGATGTGGTTGTACGTTGATGATTTTGAGCCAATGGTTGGGTGACATATGGCCAGCCCTAAGGCTGCCACATGTCCCCTGTCTGGTTATATAAAAATTTTATAGGTTCGGGCGGTTCGACCCCGTGACCTCCAAGCACGCGCACAAGAATCTTACCATCTGGGCTACTGGGTGTTGCTTACCCCTTAGGGGTGCCCGCTCTACTTATTTTTTAAAACAATAGTATATGGGGGGGTACCGTCGGCGGCCCCGTTTGTAATGATCACATGCGATAACAACTAACTGTCACATATATTGTAACCCGATGGTTTATAACCGTTAAACGTTCGATGGTAACTCCAAAATCCAAACCATAACTTATCACATACGCGCAGTCATCGTGTGTCATGCCGATGATTCCGAAGTGCAGTTGGCCTAACTACGGAGTTTTGGGGTCGGCATGTGGCCACCCCCTCCCCCTTAACCATGACATTAAATTTACACAGTTTCGGTTGGTAGGAGTTTAGCGTTCCACCTAAATTTCAGAGGATATGCTATTTTTAACTGCAGTTAACTGCAATCCTCCAATTTTAGTGGAGGTTTTGTAGGGGACATTGGGAAAAAGCCTACCCATGTCAATTTTCCACCAATTTGGGGTGAAAAAAGAGTCTACCTAGACTAATTTGAGCATTCTGGAGCCATTGGTATAGAGAAAACAGCCATTGGAGGCTTTTAAACACATGTATTTTCAAAATTTTGAGCATAATGAAAGATGGACATGCCATTGGGAGCTAGACCGACAGATGTAGCCCAAGAGGGGTGAACTAATTCATCATGCCTGACGTGTAAATCTTATGTGTGGTTTTATTTTTCTGTTATACACTGTTGTTTAGTGTTATTTAGGCCTATTTACATGCTTAAAATTCACAATTTCATCTAAGTTTCATGGTTAAATTCCTCAATCCTTAGGCAAACAAATGGAGACAAATATGTACATGTTTTTTAACTCAAAAGACACTTAGCACAACAAACTAATACAGTCCTTTCAGATCAGGTCCACAATTGAAATTTTCTATAAATATTTCATTCCACTCCGCATTTTGACACTTTTCGCACTGAGAAGTAGAATTATGATTTTTCGCATAAGTGTGAGCCGAGCTTTGAGCTGTATGACCAAGAAGAGATTCGAAGAAATTTACCAGGGAATTTTACAAGAGAGTATTAGCTAGATTCATGACTGCTACACCGTCACCTAGTGTGACAGGGAAGAGATCACCCAGGAAGCAAGGGACTGAAGGAGAAGCAGTGCATCAAAAGAAAAAGAAGGTTAAGACACCAGTGACATCCCCTGGTGTTAGATATTCCTTTAGGTAGAAAATTACTAAGATTAGAGGAACAAGCAGCAATTGGACAAGAAGAAGCAACCTATGGAGGTCTAGGATATCGACGAAGAAGAGATCGTCATAGAAGAGATTGCAGCATACCTTCTGTAGGATATTGAAGCAGAAGAAGTGGAGCCTATTTCTAGGTTGTCACTGTATCTACCACTGAGAAAGCAGGGTGAAAAACCAGTGAAGGATCCAGAAGTCATGAAATTAATTGTATGTACACCATTGCTTCAAGACGATGTACCATTTGAGGGAGAACCATTGGCAAAGGTACCACACCTCAGAATGGAAGACTGCGATTTTTCCGACAGAAGCAAATATCCACAATCTAATCCTAATATATACTTTTGCCTAGTACATTACCCAACAAGTAAAGTTACTATATTCGATCCATATAGGTGAACTTTCGGGATACAACAGTCAGGAGTACTTCATATGTCGTATGTTCGGCATTTCGGGTGCAGTAATATCAATATGATTTGTGTGTGACGAATTTTCGCATTAGTTCATGATGGTTGCCTTTGGTTCGGTAGGAAGATACCTATTGATGATATTTTTATTTACAGAATTACCGTGCTACCCTGTCAAGGACTAAAGCCCATAGAAGAACTTTTAGGGAAGATCAAGGACAAGGCAGTCACAAACAAGATGAAGGAGAAATATGCCATTGTGAAGAAGACATGGGGCTATGACATTGGCTCCATTAATGATAAAGTTGCGCTCTTCATTGAACACATCTTGGGAGGAAACATTATGAGGAAGTGTCACTCAAATGAAGTGCCAGCACCTGTCATGTCTTTGGCAGCACAATGTAGTAAAGTGGTCTAGTATAACTGAGTGGGATATTTGTGTAAATATTTTCTTGATGACTATCGCAAGGCACAAGAGGAAGGAAAGAAATTACACTACATGTGGCTATTGTTACTTATTGAACTTATGGCATGGAGGGAGCTCGAGGAATCACAATTCTCCGTCGTGGATTTGGATAGCTGCAAAGATGCGAGGTGTGCCTCGCCGTGGTTTACGAAGGAACTTAACTACGTGATGGAGAACAAATTTTTTTGGGTATTGTTGGAGATGGATCTCCGCATTTTCATGAGTCATTGTCCCATGCTCTCACCTATTTTATTTGAAGGTTATCGCACAATAGCTAATTTTAGGGTAGAATTTCACCAAGCATATATCCGCGCGTGGAAGGACCATGAAGAAGTATGGTACATGTTACCATATTTGTTCTATGAGATTTATATTGCATAGGACATAAGCCATTGGCCGATTGATTGGTTGCCTCCACTAACTAGAGGTGTGGAGATGGAACAAGCATGAACCAGTGGGAAAGATACCGGTACAAAGAATTTTACCGCAACATAGAAACAAACAAAGAAAAATACCTAAGCTGGAAAAGTCATAGGAAAAGGCAAAGACGTAGAGAAAGACACAAGGAAAGGAAAAGACATAAAGAAAGAAACAAACAAAGAAACAAAGAAAGAAACCAAGAAGGACATAGGAAAATAAAAAGAGAAGGAAACAAAAAAGGATGACAAAGAGGCTAAAGATACAGAGCATGACCAAAGGAGTCAGGATATTTTCACTGATACAGAGAAGTTCATTGTAAAGAGAAGGATACTGCATACATAAGGTCCGCAGAAAAATCACAAGTCAGTCACATCACAGGGCATCGAACCGCTGAGTCTTACTGAGGGAGACATCGATGAAATTGGTGATAAAATGTGGCACATCATTGAAGAGATATGGGGCAATGTTGAATAGCAGTATAAAGCTTTTGTGGAAAAATTCCAGCACAGACTCCAAGAATTGAAAGTATTCGCGCAAGCAACAAGACTATAGGAACAACCTGCCACTTAGACCGTTTAATCGATCATGCTACAAGTAAGTGTGGTACAAGCGAGCCAGCGGGCGCAACCACTGCACCAAGTAGAGATAACACATGAGGTTCGAATTTTGTAGGTACCCAGAGGGGTGATGCATTTTGAGGACACAGAGGATCATGTGCGTGCTGAGCATTGGCACAACCTTATTTTGAATCTTTTTGCGCTACCCATCCAAGCACTAGATGACGTCCATTAGGGGGTCACAGATGAGTTGAGGGTGGGCGAGAAGCGCGGCTCAAAGATCACTGAGGAAATAAAATAGGAAAAAAAGAATATCTTCAAAGAAATGAATAAAGCACTACAAGGGTAGGATGAGGCAACTCAGCACAGATGAAAGTTGGAGGAACTTATCACCAACACTTGTAGCGAGCTTCCATGCCTCAATATCAAAGCCAAGGAAACCGAAGCATAAAAGATTGCAAAGCTTGCCCTTGCAATTAGGGAGTCGAAGAATGAAATGGACAAGTCCAAATTTGAGCTTCAAATGCAAATCATGGAGCTGTAGATGAGGCTGCAGCCAACCACAAAATCAGAAGTGAACGAGCAGGGGAAACAGATATGAAGGCAAAACTAGAAGGTATCTCCACCACAGTCAAGGACTATGGAAAATTGTTTGAAGACATTGTTAACACTGGAAAATCCTACAATAGAAGATGCCATTAATTAATGTCAGGCCAAAGGATTTACAGGGCTAGAAGACATTACAGAATCTGGAAAGTATTTAGAGATCTCTAAGGTCTGAGGAAAATCAAATTTTAACTAGTCCTAAATGTTATTTGCGAGCACAATCCTTCGTGAAGAGTGCCTTTTGCATGCTTTTTTGCCAGATATGCATGTATTCCGGAGAGTGGCGAAATGTCACTATCCGGGACCACACAAAGCAAAGGAAAAGTGACGCCTTACTTGTAGCCACCTAAGGAAAGCCACCAATGCCTCCTTAGACACTATGCGAGCACGTAATGGAATATTTGGAGCACACAAAGGAATCATACCCCTCTCTTGGGTCACCATCCTCCATGTACCAAGAGAGGGAAGGGAGGATTTGAAATCCCCTATATAAGACCACCATGAGATGAAGAATGGGTGATCACATTGTTATGCTGGCCAGAATTTCTTAAGCAATACCAGCAGTGTGTGACCCAGAGTTGAAGATAGAGGGGACTCAATTATTGGCCAACCAACAATTTTAGTCCACATAGTAGAGAGAGAGAGAGAGACTACACCGAGGCAAGCTTGGGATAAAAACATCCTTGCATCGGGACCTAGAACCATTTTCTACGGGCCCTTTGGCAAGAGGGTAAAGTTTCACTCTTCTTACTACCAGCGCTCTATAAGAGGGGCCTAGAGCCACCGTTTGCTTTATTGTTGTCATTTGACTCTTTCAGAGCTTCTGTTTATTTTTGTTTATTTTTAGTTTAATTTTAGTTTACATTTGCATGTTTTTTCCTCTATATAGTATGCTTATTGATTCTAGCTTGTTCCATGAACTTTCCTGACTCCACTCTTTTCTGCCTGTTACCAATAGCTTAATGGGGTACACCACACCCCTTAAGCTGTTGTGATTTAGTACATACATTCACCAAACACACTACAACAGGATTGCAACTCCACTAATGTTTTATTACCAAGTTTATGTGGCTGTGCCTTCTTTTGCAGGAGACCTTTGTCTATGCTATGGAGTGGAGCTGAATTTCCCCTGATTTCTCATGCAGTCCCTAGTTCATCCCAAGTGACATACTGAAGAAGAGAAGCTCCTAAATTTTTTTTTACTTGCAGGAATTTGAGCGATTTTTTTCCTCACATATGCGTAGGCATAGGGGCTTAACTGCGGGAGCAATACCATACTATGTGGGTTCATATTGGGGGATATATAATGAGGAAAAAATGACATTATATATTGGGGGATATATAGGGGGTAAAGGGTTTTTATATTGGAATGTATAAAAAATGGAGCTCAAAGTAAATGGAAATATATAAAGGGGTATAAAAAATTTTAATGAAAAAATGGATACCTACAATATATAGCGAAAGTAGGGGCTTTTTGAATTGGCAAGGTGTATTGGGTTTATATTGGGAGGGGGTTAAATAATGTGATTTTTAATGGTATTTTCCAATATGTACTCAAATTAAGGGTATTGTTTAATATGCTATGATCACACATGATATGTTAGAGGTTCATTAAACGAAGCCCCTGTGTGCATAGGGCATGCATTCAGAGCTGACCCGCGCACAGAGAGCACACCTGTTTTAGCCTTTTGTACACAAATTATAGAATGATAAATTTCTCCCTAGTTTCTGTTTTTTCTTGCTTGTAAGGTGCTTGGCAACCCCTAATACACCTGCCAACACTGGTTTTGGTACCCTGTAGCTTGTTAAAGCTCACTTTTAGCTGCTTTTTGTAGGCTTAGTGTCAGTTTTACTTTTTTGGAATGCAAGTTTATTTTTTCAAGTTTAAGTAGGGGGGGGGGGAAATAACTTGCATTCCGAAAAAAATTTATGTTTTGCAAATTTTGGTACTTAAGCACCTAGCTAACTAGCCCAAGTAAGTGGCCCAAGACCACGCATGCATAACTAGTTTTCTTTTTTCTAGCGTAGAATTTTTTAGTTTAGTTCAATTTTTACACTAGGAATTTCAGGACTAGGATTGAATTGTTTATTGAAGAGCAAGTAGACTCTGCTACCTTTTCTCCCTCTGGTGATCCTAGGTAAGCATATTAACACTCCCTATTCACAATTCGCCATCTGCCTATAATTAGTCACATAGATTAACTAGGAAAAATTGAAACTGGCCCATTATCTGCACATGTTTTTCATTTCAGCCAAGAACAATACAACATAGTTTAAATAGGGGATTTTGTAAAGGATCATCGATATCCACATGTTAAAACTATGTGCTTGTCCACTTTTTTCTCACACACACTCACCCACTAAGTGAAGCAAAGACACCTAAAACTAACTTAACCAAGCTCATTAAATTCTCCCCACAAGGGCCACAAAAGAATTTATATCTTAAGTTAGGATCAAGGGGGTAGGCATCCAATAAGACGCCTTGATCATACTTCATATTGAAACATAGAAGTTGTGTATCTAGGGAGCTTCAAATCCACCTATTAGTGCATGGCAAAGAAAACCTGAGTGCGACAGAGACCTGTTTTAGAGGGGGTTAGGCTTAGGCGCAGTGTGTGCGGTATCAGTTGGGGCTACCTAACCCAGCTGATAGTCGGTGCTATTAGCTGACTACCAAGAAGCCTAAGACTCGAAAGCTCGCATGGGACAATGGTTCTTAGTGGCCAAAAACTAGGCCAACCTTACCCTATAGGTGATGGTGCAGGCAAGCACCAAACCCTCTACCCTTACCTTGGTGGATTGTCTCCAGCTGACTGGGGGCATCGCCAGCTCTTATGGGACATTGTTCCAACACTCACAAGAAATATTATCAAGGCACAGTTAATTTTGAGTGTGAGAAGACACATAGGTCTTCTAATATTTTGAGTATCATACGCAAACGAACAAAAACCACTTTTTTGATTTCTTGATCACATAGATTAATTTAAAGGGAAATTTATTTTATTTTTCGCTTTGTTTTATATATGTGACAAGAATTTTTCTTTCATCATTGACTCTATCCTCTCAAATTTCTCCAAAAACCAAACCTGGGTGACACCTGATAGGTCCCAATGGAACCTCATCGATCTAGGCGTCTTTTGGACCTCCCCCATTACCGGGAGGGGTTGCAGGTCTTTCGCCATTCAGGCATCAAAGACGGAACGATGCCAGCATTATGGGATCTTAATTTATCAGGGTAGGTGTAGTTGGGAACCTTAGTCGGTCTCCCAACACCACACCACATACCACTCCTCCCATGATCCCTAGGGGCCAGAGGAGTGTGTCCCATATGGGAAGCTAGCTAAATACACAACAAGGTACGTCACAGACTAACCTTCGTTCTGACTAGAACTTTGTGTTTTCACAAATGGCATCAACCTCTAAATCACCTTTCTTAGCTTTGTTGAATCTGCACAATTTAACCAAGTTGACGAATGACCCCATCACACATGATCCTACATGGCCTCTCATGCCCACGAAGCTCCTTTCAGATATACCAAAGTTCGAAGGCAAGCAAGCGGAAGACCAAGGTAATCATGTCATGACCTTTCACCTGTGGTGCTCATCGAACAGTCACTACAAGAAAAAAGCACATTGGTGAGGGGCGAAACTGGTCACCATAAGCTCATTAGTGAGGGTTAAAAGAGCCTTCGTCACCAAAAACTGAATGTCACCAAAGGTGGTGTCTCCGAAAGTATAGGTGTTGTGGTGACATTTAAGGTTCATCACCAATAATGATTTATAGTGACGAATAGTGACCGTCACCATTTCATATGAGCAATGGTGACGGAAAATAGCTTCTGTCACCAAAAAAATGAACGTCACCAAAGGTGGCATCGCCGAAAGTATAGGTGTTGTGGTGACATTCAAGGTCCATCACCAATAATGATTTATAGTGACGGATAGTGACCGTCACCATTTCATATGAGAAATGGTGATGGAAAATAGCCTCCGTCACCAAAAAAATGAATGTCACCAAAGGCGGCATCACCGAAAATATATGTTATGGTGACATTCAAGGTCCGTCACGAATATTGGTTATAATGACGGATAGTGACCGTCACCATTTCATATGAACAACAACGATTTTTTGTGATGGACCTTTCATGGCCGTCACTATTGGTGCATATATATGGCGACGTTCATTGACCGTCACCATAAACGCATTGGTGACATCAAGGTCCATCATGAATAATGACTATAATGACAAACAGTGACCCTCACCATTTCATATAAACAACAATGATTTATGGTGACGGACCTTTAATGGTCGTCACTATTGATGCGTATATATGGTGGCATTCGTTGACCATCAACATTTCATATTTTGGGAGGGTCGAAAAATGTCACCATAAGCTCATTGGTGATGGTCAAAAGAGCATCCGTCACCAAAAACTAATCTTTTTCATTCCCTATATATGAATATCAGGGCACGATGGAATCGAACCACCAACCTCCTACTTGTAAAGCAGATGCTCTTCCATTGAGCTAGCACCCTTTAAAGAATTAGTCTTTAAAATAGCAATTGCCCCTAAAGGTGCAAAGATACACCAAAGGAATAAGAACCAGGAAAACCGAAGGAACTCAATGTCCTTGCTCCTATTTTTATTCTATGACACTCTACAAAGTATGATCTTGATCTATGATGTATTTGTGCCGAGTGGTTCTAATTTAATATTAAATTTTATATTAGATAAAATAAATGAATAACTGAGAGGCCTTACGGGCTAATTTTTAATCCTTACACCAAAATCTCTTAATATTCAAGTCTATCGAACAACTCGTTCAAAGTTCAAAATGAAGTATATTTTAAATGGAAAGCCTAAAACCAGCTAAGTAGTTTACAAGTTAACATTTTGGATATAAATTTTGCTCAATTTATATGACAAGTTATGCCATAACCTTGAAACTAGTTTCTTAGCTAAAAGACTTTCTTAAGTCAACAATGACAAAGAAAGATAGTCATGGCAAGAAAAATTCTCTTTTTTTTTCTAATGAGGGTGCATGTAACTTGATAAAGGTTGTATGAGAGTATCAAACCATAAACAGTTTCACTAAAAAATGGAAATGACACAGTCTTGTTAAGCAAAAAAGGTTTGGTTGAATATATGGAAAGCATCAAGCTAAATTCTATAATTAAACTAAAAGTAACTGTAAAAAAATGAAATTGCCATCATATACCATCTGGTTTGGTTAGTTCTTTAGAAAGAGAAAGTGCATTTTCATGATCCAGATCCTCATCTTGATTATGTAATGGACCATCCTGAACAAAAATGTCCACATACAACAATCAATGTTATTGTATTCATAAGAGTTTTGATATAATCTATCAAAGCATTTACTATGTAGGAGAATAATTGGTAATTGAATTAATTCTCTACTCGCATGTACTACCTTTGGTAGTTGAATTACTTGGAAATAAAAATCCTTATTAGAAGATAACGCAAATAAAAGTATAAGCCTTTGAATATGGATGGCCATCTTGATTTTATAGAGTTATAATTGAATACTAAAGGAATAGGAATGCTGCAATGAAATAGATGTATGGAGTGTAATAAAAAGAATTTGGATAATTTAGGTTGCACATATCTTTAAATGGAACCACTTTTTCCTTTTGGATTCCTAGTCTTTAATATGCAAATAAAATTTTCGATTCAACCAAAGAGCACAATATTTTGAAGTATTAGTTGCCTGAAACAAGGTAAGGACAACATTTGGAAACGGGGATGACATTTGAAATGACCACTTTCAAAACCTTTGGAAACAGAGCAACGAGCACTTCCACACACAGGTCCAAAAGTCATGACTTAGGAGCAAGAGCACACCTAATTCAGGGATGATTAAATATGAAATGAATTGAGCTAAAATTATACTCAATTAAATGTAAAGAAATGATTAAAATCTATATAAATGACTTAGAAGTCAAACATGACAACTTTGGAATATCGTAGAATGTTGGCATAAAAACTTTGTTCATTATAAATTCTCTTTCGTTCATTTTGTTAGCGCTCGAATCTGCCTCAGGCTGAGGAAAGAAAAACTCGAGGCAACATCAAACCAAGCTCATCTTCGTAGCTAGCCCTACGAGGACAGGAGAGGGCTCTCTCTGGGTCAAACTCAGTGAAAGATGTACAATAGGATCTGAGATGACCTAAATGAAACACTGATATTGATTTTAGGCTAGTAAATTGATATAAAAAGGGTTTTTTGATAAATGATTGGGTTTTTTTGGGCTGTGTGGGATCAAAGACAGCAGGAGCAGGGAAATTAAATGAAAGATGCAGATTATTACATGAGGCAAGATAGGCAAAAGCTTAAGCATTCAATTCGAAATTATATGGAGTGCAAAGAATGTTTAAGAAGCTGAAAAGGGCATGAATTCATGAATCCTTTTCAGACGGAGGAAAACATAGAACTTGAATACTTTCCCAAGGTAGAGCAGCGAGTTGAATTCTGCCCTTCACACTTAAAATTATTCAACAGGAATTATTATGAATGAAATGTAAAAATTACAAGATACATATGAAAACAGAGAAAAACATAATGCCAAGTTGTTGCCACAGGTATCTCCTGAAACAGAGCTACCTCATTTCATTAATCTCCAACCAGAACTGTACAATGAAACTCTGATTTATCTTCCACACACCTCTTAGAACTCTCTCCTCTACAAATGATTTTCAATACATTAAATAACTCAAATGTTGAGAACAGATCGATGAAAGTATGGAGCTGTTTCAACTAAAAATGATGAAAATAGTAAAAGAGCCAGCCATTAGTTCTAAAGAACAGCGTTACATTTTCATTCGAGACTTTCTGTGACCAATACAAAAGGCGAAAGCTGTAGTGTGAACCTTCCAAATCATAACTGAAGACAAAGATAAGCAATCTGTCCCTATTTTCCTGCTCAGGTTGGTAATCTGTGTTTAATTTGGGTTTGAATTTACTTTGCCTTTGAATAAAAACTAATCTTTAATAAAAATAGCGCAATATCTTCTCCAATATCAGCGCACACATATCCTTTGACTTTAACAAGATTCTCCATATGCCAGCAAAATAATGAGAAACACTACTCCATCATTTCCAGCTTGAGGATTTCTAACGACCCATGAAAACTAATCCTGGAGTGTAGACTAGCTAAAGACAAAAATAGGTAATCGAACCTTTGAATGCCACTTTACAAAAATTGGGAGAGGTCCCCAATATTTTAATGCTAAAATATGGGTCAAACCGCCACATATGCTCTTTAGACCTGAAGATGAATCGACTGCCCAAATAGCACAATGACTGCCACCTAGGATATACAACATAATGCCACTTTCATTTCGATTTATTTGTTGGAAGAAACAAAGATAATATTGTGTGAAATTTTGGTGCGTCGATTTCCTCCTTTAAAAACACCACAATCCTGTTAAAAAAAATCACTGAGCAACCATAAAAACCTGTTTGCAAGCTTTTGGAGTCGACTTGAATCGAATCTGGGCGCAGAAACGAATTTCTGGACTTTGTTGCCAAGTGGGTAGCGCCCCTGCTCAAGTGGGTAGCGCCCCTCAAGTGGGTAGTGCCCGTTCAATTTTGCACTGGCTGTGGCGCTCAAGTGGGTAGTGCCCCCCAAGTGGGTAGCGCCCGCTCAAGTGGGTAGCGCGCCCTCCAAACACTGTCCAGAACTATGAAAACTTGTCTTCGGCCTTCAAAAACTCTGGTTGTTGTTCAACTTCAACCCGAAGAAACTTAGCATGAGGGGTATCTGGCAAAGATGGGAGAAAACCCGATCTATCTGTTTAAAAGCCTCGCACCATTCTGCCCAGAAACCATAACAGCAGTCGAGCTGTCGATCCATTAAGAATAAGAGTGAGACAAACTACCCCACCAGTGAAGAAAACGAACAAAGCTCCAGTTTTCTCTGAGAGTTGAGGAATGTCTAAACTGTCACTAGAACGATGTCATCACTTACATTTAGATTTAGAGATAAGGACAAAGCGACAACGCCCCGCCATCCCGACCACACGAGGATAATTGCCTCTTTCCAATTTACACCATAATTAAAATAGAATAGCACTGAATTTAGTAAAACGACAACTATTACTCTGGATACTTGTAGAAGCATATAGGGAAGGATAAGAAATCCCCAAGATTCACCGCCTCCAGTATTGGTCAGACGTAACGGATTTGTATTCAAAAGGTGATTGTAATTTTTATGGAATCCCGCCATCGTGCTAACAAATGGAGTCAATACATGCTTTGAAGTTTGAAGAATGAGAAATGCTTTCGATGGTTTAGTGTCAAAGCATGCCTTTTCACGAAAAAAAACAATAATATGACACCTGCAGTTAGAGAGTAATAACGAACATTTTTTTTTAGCCAGTGTGCCGCGTTCTAGCCCAATGCACCGCGGGCAATGGGTGCCTTTTACAATTTAATACAACTCTGCTCTTTTGCAGCTTGACATTTTGGCTTGAATGATGTCTTCTTGATTGACCTTTTGCAGGGATGGGCGCTGATCTTTGGCAAAGTGACTAGATCCTTAAATGGAGAAATGTTACGGCTGAAGAACATAGAACTCACATGACAGTATGGCAGCTTATTTACATAAAACAAACTTGAAAATTTCTTCTTCAAAACAGGGTTTTGAAGAAGAATCAATCTCGCATTGATAACCATCTTGAAATAGAAACTCACTGACAAGGGACTGACAGGAAGGAGTCTAACACATTTTTTATGCTTTACTTCCAAATTAGGTGTTTTATTTGTTGGAGATAGCAATCCGTACATCTAGGTCAAACCATTAATGATGCCCACAATGAAGGGGCATGTAGCTCAATAGTACAGCAGCACAGTAGCTAAGGGAAAATCTAGGGTAAATGTTAGTATGTATAATTTTCAAGACGGGGATAGAGATAGTTTTTCTTGAGGTTAGGCAGGGGACCTTAGCCAATGTGTGACCTGACAAGGGTGTTGGAAATAGGAATACACACATATATGCTGAACCCTTAAGGGCATCCCTCATGAAGGGGCAAGTGGCTCAGTGTTAGAGAAATCCAACCAGCTAAGGACTTTAAAGTTTCTGAAATGTTTCAAGTAACATACATTGTTAATTAGCCTATTGTGCTAGACCAAACGGTGGAAAACCTGCATTGGAAAGTGTTTGCATGGGGCAAGTGGCTCAGTGTTTGAGTAATCCAACCAACCAAGGACTTAAATGTTTTGGAAATGTTTCAAGCAACAAAAAATTGTTAATTAGCCTATTGTGCACCTGCATTGGAAAGTGTTTGCTGACCAATATTGAGGCCCCGCCCAAGTTCAAAACTCAGTTAACCCACCTCATGGAAGGGAAAGCGGCTCAGTGTTAGAGCAATCCAATCAGCCAGGGACTTTAAAGTTTTAGAAATGTTTCAAGTAATAGAGAATAGTTAATTATACAGTGATATGTGGTTTAACAGTAAGTTTCACTGGGTGAAACTAACAAGACCGCAGTTCAAATCCCATTGAATATATGGCCTCACTGGGTGAAACTAACGAGACCATGGTTCAAATCCTATTGAGTATATGGCCTACTATGATCTCGCCTCAAGGAGTAGACTCCCAATTTCCTAGAGTCTCCGCTCTTGCTAAATCATAAGATCTAGTATATCTCGCTTATATCTGGCTTACATGTTGCTAGATATACTCTTGGTGTTATAAGGCTCTTGCTAAATCATAAGATCTGGTATATCTAGCTTACAGGTTGCTGGATATACTCTTGGTGTTATAAGGCAGCCACAAAGGTTGATCCTGGACCTCCCCCAGATTAGTCCAAGGAAGAAATTTTTTGCTGAGTAATATTGAGGCCCCACCCAAGTTTGAAACTCAGTTAGCACACCTAGCATGTCTGTGGGCAGTTGCATAATGCATTAGGTTCAGGAGTATAGGGTCAGTCCCTCAGACATGACCCTGGGCCTCCTCAGAGACAGGCAGTAAGTTTAGGAATTCTCCTAATACCCAAAAAAATAAAAAGTAAAGGAAAAAGAAAGAAATTCTCCTAATACCCAAAAAATAAAAAAATAAAGGAAAAATAAAGAAATTCTCCTAATACTGAAAAAAAAAGGAAAAAGAAATAAATTCTCCTAATACTGAAAAAAAAGGAAAAAGAAAGAAATAGAAAGAAAAATGACAGTAGTTAATTATCGATTCTCGTGATAAAAAAATAAACGAAAAGAAAATAGACAATAGTTAATTAGTAGTTTCCAACTTTTCACTAGCATATCCTAACATTTTTTGATGTATATGCAGAAAGAATTTGGCTTCACGATGACTCAGGGTTTGCTTTCTCAAAGTTTACTTGCATGCCAAAAATTGTTATGATGTCAACTGACATGGATAAAACCTGATCATAAAGAGATAAAATCTGGTAAAACTTCAAAAAAAAGCATGGATGAAGTTCACACTCGACAACAAGACTGACGTGGGAAGAAACATCTAAAGAAAAAATTTTAAGGTTCCATCTTTCCACTCCTTAATGATAGGTTTAATAAAATAATCAGTTATTAATGAAGGTGCTACCTCCCCGTTAAGTTATAATATTCTGTTCCCACATTTTAAGAGTAAAAGATAGCATCTCAAGGCACTGGGGCTGTTATAAGTGAAATTGTAAGTAGATAGATTGTGATGTTCAGAATTTGTAAGTGACTGGTGTGGAATTCTTAAGCCATGGGTGGTTATTAAGCATGGAGTTAAGCTTGAACCCTAGGTTTTGTCAGTTCATAATTAAGATAAAATATATTCAATGGTCAGAAATTGAAAATTCAGAAGTTGCATGAAGAGAAACACAGAATAAGCACCTGGCAAATAGTCTTGGAGAAGAAAGTGTACCGGCAACAGAATGAGCATCGAATCATGCTCAATTTCCAAAGGCCAAAATTATAACCAGTATGTATGGTAGAAGCTGGGAGAACCTGATAAGACTGACCATCCTGGACAGAAGATGGTTTAGGAGACACCTTGGAGAAGCCAATCGAAGAACCAGTAGGAGAATAGGACGTCTTTATCCTATACAAGTTTGCAACAGGATATGTATTCCCTGATCCTTTCTCTGAATCATGGCTCTTCACCTAAGAACAACTTGTGGGTATTGACCTAGAGGTAGAATGAAATCAGTTTGTCAAGCTTCTGGGAATACATATATTGAGAAGAAGCGGTTTAGTATTTTCTCCCTTACTCTTACTTGACCCATTTATATAGCTTCCACTTGTCTTCCTCTTGTCCTGCTTTCCTGAACTCCTCTCCTCTGCTTTACGTTTTTCTATTTGCACTTCCTCATTTGATCTCTTCTGCATGGCAGCCTTCTGCTCCACCAGATCACTTAGGGACAATTCATAAGCTGATTCAAGCATTCCTTCAAACATTTTCATGAGCTCCTGTCTACCTTTGGCAATATCCTCTGCCCTAGCTGACATGGGGTATGGATATGAACATGCCGTGTCTGTAGATATGGGATAATAACTTGATCTAGGACGCCATAGCGGAGGAGAGGTACATGAGTTTTCATCTTCTTTATGTTGAATAGCCCATGAGAACAAACCTAAAGAACCCAATTCAGAATCCATCATGGATCAACCCAATTCATCACTGTTCAAGCAATTTTTTTCTTATAGCTTGCCCTCAAACATTTGTTCTAAAATTTAAATAGCTTGTGTTGGGTTTGATCTACCAAATCATCCCCTCCAAATTAGTGTCAACATATATCATGGATTGATAGGAAATCAATCAGCCACACAAAGTTAATGCCAATCCTCCCTGTCTTGCTTAGAAAGTAGAGTGGGTCCATAACACAATTGCGATCTGACTGATTGTCTCTTGCTCCATTATTTTTTCACCTTAATGTCCCTGTGAATGTTGCTAGCACTTTACCTCTGTGAATTTACTCCAAATTTGACATGCTAAGCCCCCGATCATCTCTATTCGCCCTTAGTGATTCGATCACCTGCATTGACATAAACCAAAAAGAATGCATAGAACATCAAGCAAAACCTATTCCACTGTAGAAATGAGACATCTTACAAGAAAATCAAAACTGATGAATATGACATCTAGTCCACCTTGTAACGAAATGTCTCTGTGCCTAGTGAAAATAAGGATGGCTTTACATATGTTTAAGGTTAACCTACCCGCTGCTCCTTCCTTTGACTGGTTTTCATGAGAATCCTAGATATTAAGCTTATAATGGTGGGTGTGAGTGTCCTGTCCTCCTATTAAACCATCATATATCATTAAAAAGATAAATCCATGCATTTGCACCATTGTATCAGCGTATGAATTTGCATCCATGTACTGAATTAATATGACTTCAAATTTTGAAATTTTTCTGCAAGATAACATTTATCATTAAAAAAATCTGATCAAACATGAAGTAATATCATGAATCCTTCAGATTTATATTGAAATATCCATCTCAGAATGATAGATCCAGAATCTTAAATATTCTTATAACTAGCAATTGCACCAAGAGGTGCAAAGGAACGCCGGAACATGGATAAGAGAAGTGGGGAGATTGTATAAAGAAATAATCAAGAGAACTATAATAAAAATGAAATACAAACCATGTGAGGATAATTTAAATTCAATTGTTCTGAATTTTCAAGTGAAAGAAAGTTTGTAACTGGTGTCCGGCAAGCAGGACTCACAAAAATTGTTATAGAGAAAAAATTGGAAGTGCAATTGAGGTTTGAGGTTTGATGATGTTGATGAAGCACATATTCTACTTGGTGAAAGTGGCCACTGTGAGGATTATTGGGGTTCAGGCTTCTATAGGCATGATAATACTTTTGAGCTTGAAACAACTTTGCACAATATCGCTTTCAGTTCAAATGGTGCAAATACATATAAATCAAGAAATTTGAGACCTTTAAATGTATGGTCAGAAGCAACAACTCCAGAATCTGTGCAAATGCTTCTAAACTCTATTTGAAAAGAGGAAATTAATTTGATCATTGAAGGAAGCTTGTTTGGACCAGACATTGGTGAGTTGATAAGCAGCTCAAATAATTGGGCAGAGATTATTATGTGGTGTATTTTCAAAGGGCTCAAAGAGTCATTACCTTCTAGATGGCTATATATTTTGGGAGATGAGTTTGAAAATATAGGTAAGAAGAATCAACCAGTGTCTGAACAATCAGGGATGAATTTGAGAAAAAACACCAAAGATCTGCCAATTTTGTTGAATGCCTCTGAGCAATGTGGTTTATTGTTTGCTGTCAATTCCTCCTCAGTCATGGATTGCAGGCCTACACAAAATAAGAATATTCTTATGATTGGTGTCTATTCTGAAGTGAATAATTTAAAACAATATACTCATAACCTAGCACAAAATATAGATTCAACAGAATTAAATACAGAAAACAAGAATAGTGGAAATGATGATTTTGGATTTCAAACTGAGGGAGCATATAAGGGCGAGGATGTAGTGCTTTTGAAATTTTAGTGGGCAGAGGAGACAGAAAGGATGGGTTGCAACAAGTTTTTGGAGTCTCGGGATAGAAAAGAAGGGAAAAGAGGCAAAATTCAAGTTCAAAGCATAGAGAAATGCCCCCTGGAAGGAGAGATTTTGATTCTCTTGTTCAATCTCAGCAGGAAGTAAGCAATGCTTTTGGTCAAGTCGACATTCAATTGTCAGATTCTCTATGGGATGAAGGTGATGGCATTAGCCAAGAGAAGCAGCTAGACATGGTTTCACATGAATATATCCTTTCTTCATAAATGCAATGATTATCGGAATTATGTTCAAATGAAAGAGATGAGAACAGTGTGCAAGAGGCTTTATAATGTTTGATATGCAAAGAATAGAAAATTCAAAATAGTACATCATATGAGGAGGAAGGAAAAATAAATTTATAGGCAACAAGAACTGGATGGAGGCAGGGAATGAGCAAGGAGAATATTCATCTCCATTTATAAGGATTGAAAAAAGTTTGGACAATGCAACCCTAGATGTATCTTCTCATCCGGTGAGAATTGATTTTAAACACAAACAGATTCAAGGGATGTTGGGTTCTTTATTAGATGAAAATAAGAAAGAAAATGTGGAGGAACAATTCATTGAGTCTAATGGGGATTGTGACGTTGTGGAGGAATTAAGTGGAGTCTTAGTAAAAGGTTCCAAGTGGCAAGGAGGCTATTGCAAGAGTGACAATGAAAGGGATACCAGAATGTTTGTTAGATGAGAGAAATCAGACATGTTCGATTGTTCCACTAGAAGATGCTCTTCTGGTAGACATCGAGGAAATACCAGATTTGATATTTGATGTAAGCAAGGAAGATCATATAGCAATGCATGCCAAGGAGCCTTCTCGGAAGGATCATTTACCTGCAAAATTGGAAGGAGTGCCAGACCAAGAAGTGGATGGCATTACACTTTTGTAGGTTCTGTTAATAATCTAGATGCAAGTGATAACGCATAAGGTGAAATGTGTGAGTTTTCAAGAAAGAGGGATAGATCAATTGAGGAGGCATGAGAGATTAACACTGTGAATGGATCCTCTTATGAAGTGATGGATGCTTTGGGATAGAGAGAAAGCCATTGGATGTCAAGCTCTGTAGTGAAGCATATCAAAGAGGAGTCCCTCAAGAATGTTCATACGACAAATGACAGGAGATTTAAATTCCTTTATAGATCAAAGAAGTGAATGTGCTAGAGTAACTACAAATGAAGATATTGCATTTGTAAATGGTGTACGGTAGGTTGGAGTTGGTGATTGATGTAAATGATGAAAGTGATGTAGAGATGCATGAAACAGAGTTTGACTGTAAGAATGTAGTAACTGAGGCAGCTTGTTCAATTTATGTTGTTTTTCGATGTGCAAAAATCCAGTGGAATTTAAAGTCGTTAGTTGGAGAAATTCACATAGATAATGCAGGGAAGAATAACACAGGGCCATTATAGGAAAATGTTGCTTTGGTGGAAAAAAAAAGGATTTTTATATTTCTTACCCTGCAAATGCAATGTGAAAAGTAGTGTGTTGGTGGAAAAGAGAATAGTTTTGGATTTGTCACTGGAGGAAACCAGTGAGAATGATGTAAGAATGCATGCTACATATGCCCTAGATGAAGGTGCTGCAACAGTGCATTTGCAAAGATTGTTGTTGTATGCCTGTAAAGAATAAAATTTAGTGAAATATTGAGAAGTTTCTGTGGAGGAAATGGAAGAAATGCTTGTTCGATTATCGAAGAAATCTAAACAAGGGGAGAATTTTGTAGGTGCTTGTCACGATGCTTTTTTAAAGAATCAAATGCAAGGAAATGAATTTTAGTTCTGCATTGTCTTTAGTTTCATAATCAAGTCTAAATGTAAAATGAGGGAAACCATTTCTCATTCTTATTTTATTAGGCACTTCACAGATCGACACAGATTAGAAGCCTCGTCTTAAAAAAAAATATAATGAATTAATATTGAATGTGTGGGAAAGTGAATTGATGATTGTAGACACATTATGAAGATAGCCAAAACGAGCATGGAAGCAGAGAATGTAGATATTGACAAGACTTATCCATTGGTAGAGGAACCTGAAAATATTGAGAAATCAGTGCAGCTTGCACCAGAAGCCACCTATCCGCAGAAACTTAATGCCCTAACATTTCCTATGGAAAAAATTGTGACTGATGGTTATCAGCAAGCAATGCAAAATGTTCAGTTTAGCATGAAGATAGTGGATAGGTGTGCAAAGCAAACTGAACAATCAAACCTAGAATTTTAAAAGAGTGGTGAAGTTGTTGTCATTAGCATGGAAATGTATTATGGAGAGTGATCATAGTAAGAAGACTAGTCTTATGAATGGGGAATTTGAAGAAAGTGGTAAAGTAGTGGGGACTACCACAAAAATAGAGGATGATCCCAACCAGCAAAGTGCTCATATGAAGCCAGAATCTAGAGAGTGTTTTGAGGTAACCAGAACTAGCATAGAAATAAATAATAGTCTTACTAATATGCAAGGATTTTCTTTTCGATTAGTGCATTATCATTCTCCTAATGGCATCCATGAAGTCAATTATCAAGGTAAAACAATACTACTTTTTTCAGTCTTAGAATTAGGTTGCAATGCAATTTTTTCCTGCTTATGCCTGTAGTTTGTGATAGGCTTGATTACTATCTTCTAATATTATTCACCTAGGAGTCTGTAATTTTGAAATTTGAATATTTTTTTGGTAATCGCTGGAGGACATATCATTTGTAGAGAGAATAAAATAAATTTATAAGTTTTGGCAAACTTTGAAAATTGAAGGCACCTTGACATGCACATTAATCATCTCAAGATTCTGCTTTTCTTCAAGAAGGAGAAGGATTTGCCATGATATCAGGGACAAGCATGGTGACACCACATCATAGTTGTCATTTCAGCTTTGGTGAAGCATAAACATCTTGATTGGAGCCCTACTACCATCAAATCAGCATTACAAACAACATCAGCAGTTGTTGACCACATGGGGAAGCCCTTGCAAGCACAAAATCAATCTGGAGAAGATAATCCAATAAATCTTATTTCTGCCACACCTTTCGATTGTGGGAGTGGTGCAGTGAACCCTAAGGCTACACTTGATCCAGGCCTCATTCTTTATGCAGGCATGGCTTTTTTTGGGGTTATCCAAACCAGGGAAAATTTTAAGGATGGAAAATTATCTTGAAGTTTCAAAAATTGGTGAATCTCACTAGTCCCTAATATGCAAAGTATACATTTTTTATTGATCTATTTGTATATATACTCTCTATATAATGTTGGTGATTTTTAACGTAAACTAATTTTATATTTTAAAATTTAGGCGAATCATTTTTATAAAAAATGGAAATTGGCGAATATTGTTTTTGTAAAAATCATGGAAAATTAGCCCACTTGCGAATATTAGCCCCTAAAATTTTCCATGATCCAAAAATTTTAATATTTGATTCCTCTCTATAGAGATATGTCTATTTTTATATCTAACCATATTCTAATTACTCCAAAAATTGATTTGAAATCTATGAAGATTATGTAAGCTTCCTCTATTTAGTTTCAGGTTTTGATAGGAATGTTGTTGCACACATTACCAGTTCAACATGTGCCCCCAAAATCATGCGTCCAACAAATATTAAAACTCCATCCATAACTGTATCAAATCTTATTGGATCAATGACCATATTGAGAAGGGTTACCAATGTAGCACAAACAGAAAAATATACAATTTCCAGCTCAATGCCACTGGATGTGTCACTAACTATAAAACCTTCAGTTCTAATGTTGGAAGAAGGGCAGTCCAAACCAATTTTGGGTGACATTATTTTCCAAATCTCCCATTGGAACTTATATCTTTGGTGAAATAATACTCATATAAGTGTTAGCAGTGACAACAAGCTTGTTCTCCAGTGAAGTAGTGTTAACCTGTAAAGAGATCAATTTCTAAAATTTCTGTTAATAAAATTCCACAACAAGACAGAGGCTTTTCCCTGTTGGGTTCCCTAGAAAAATATTGTGTTATTGTGGGTGACTTAACTCTTTATCTCTATTTCTATTATGTTTCTTATTCAATAGAGAAATTATGTGTTTTAGTGAATAGAAGTTGTATTAGATTGTTCATCATAGTAGCTACATAATTTTCAAGAAAATTCTACATAGTTGATCGATTACATTCACTACTAGAGTTTTCTGAACTCAAAAAAAGTGTTAGAATAAGATGTACTACATTCACTACTGGAGTTTTCTGAACTCAAAACAAGTGTTAGAATAATATGTACACCAATAGCTTGAAACTATGCCCAAAGACTTTAATAAAAAAAATTCAGCAACCATACGATACAATGTAGTTGAACTGTTTATTATTGGTTTTCATTCCATTGGAAACATAAGCTCCAACAAAGGAAGGATTTTATTATAGATTTAGATGAATAGATACCTTTCAATTGAAGATGTGTCTTTATATTCACTTAGATATGATGTAACTTCTATGCAATAATAAACCTATACTTTTTACTCCTTCACAATTTTTCTCCAATTTCATGATTATATCCCTATATCTATTGATGTGTGTTGTGTTTTATAGTTTATTTATAATTATATAATAAATGAAATTATTTGGTTTTATATAGAGATGATTGCAGTCTATATGGAAAAAATAGGAATCAACATCAACAATCAAGCAGGAATGAGAGATCTTATAGTGGAGTTAAATTTTTCCTAGGCCTAGCCTGGAAAGAGTGGCAATGGAATGGAGTGGAATTCTCAGATTACAATCAATGTTGTGATAACAGAATTCATTTATTCTCGAATTTGGAAGTTTGAACCCCCAATGTCAATGGATTAAAAGGAGGTTTCAGTAGAAAGGTTAGAAATAGAATTCATTATGCTATAAGAGCAGCCAACAAGGTTGTTGATTGGCTTTCTAACAGACCATTGAGTGGCAAGTATATGACATCAGGATTTTCAAAACCTGATACTGAAAGGAAGAATAATGAATTGTTGAAATTAATAGTAAGTCAAAATGTTGAGAGTTCTAAAAAACACTAGGCCTTGGGGAGCTGACATAGACGTCCCAGTTTTTTCAATTTGAAAGATTAAGGCAGGATGCCTTAATTTGCATGACATCAAATTTATGGACTGATTTGAAAATCCCTCCATAATTTGTGACAATGGTGGCAACCATTAGTGAGTAGTATAAATCATAGTTTAATTCGTATGAAGTTTCTGTTTTTTCTCACACCTGGAGAAGAATTGGGCTTGTTAATTCACTTTCTCTATGCATTATCTCAGTCTCTATTAGCCATTAGCAATCAGAAGAAGGCTAGAAAGGAGAGGAGCAAAGCCCAAACGCTCCCTCAAGGAACTGTGAGGGAAGATGGTTATGCTTGTCAATTGCATAATTAAAAACGATGGGATTTGATGGGACTCCTCTGAGGAGATAGTCCGGATTGAAAAGAAATACATTCATAGGTAGGAAGAGTTCTCCATGTGGAATGATACTAAGCAACCCTGTGGGAAGTGAAAATTTTCCATGAAGTGGATGCCAACAACGTGCTACTTAGGCACTGGGAGAGGTGCTTGGAGCAGCTGCCTCACTTAATCATTCTGCCTGTGATAAGCTCAAACAATGATGATGACAACCCAAGCCAAAAAAACAAGGCAATCCATAAAATGTGCAATAAGTCCCCATTATGCTTATTAGTTGTTAAAGGAGGGAAAAATAGTCTTTGTATTGTTACTGCTCTTAATAATGCTGAAAAATAATTGATGCAAACAATAGAAATACCTTGAAATACTCTTATACATGTAGCTAATAACGATGTTGCCAGAAGCAAGAATGCAGATGGAAGAAAAATTAGGAACTGGGAAGTGAGAATCCCAAAAAATAGAAATCTAAAAAAAAATGAAAACTTGAAAGATAAAGAAGATATAAAATAGTATAAATGCAAATATATTTCAATATTTTACTTCTTAAACGATAAAGTATGAGTAATTACATCATGATTCATGGTTCATATTGAAAGGATCAATAACTTTTTTTTGCATATTCATGTTTTCTAGAGAATGTTGAACACTCCCCAAAGAGCAGGGCTAGACCCAAGACAATTGGAAAAGCTATTTTTACTCTTTTTTTAAACAAGTTGCCAACAGGCCTCATGCGCTCAATGAAGGGGGTTTAGAGCTTTATAAATTCCTAATCCCTCTTCATTTATCCTTGCATTTTTCTTTCCAAAAAATAAAGGTTTTGATTGTTAAAGGTCAACGATTTTGGTAGAATATCTACCATTCAAACCCAAGAACTAAGCCAGTCCCTCATCGGAAAATTTCTTATTGTAATTCTTATAATTAAACAAAAAAAAAATGTAGTTAGCTACCTCTTGAGTGGGTTTAGTAGCCTCTAGAAGCTTCTCCTTTAGCACAAAGGCTTAATCCTGCTTGTCTAAGTCCATGTCATTTCTTTGGGATCCAATTTCTTTACTTTTAGACTCTTGGGAGGATGGGTCCAAGCAAATCCGAGGCCATTTTTCTATTATGATTTGGTATGTGTGGTTCAATGCTACCACAACAAGAGCTTGCAGTACACCATGGAGTCTCACCAATCTTAGCAAAGGTCTCAGTATTGTGTTAATAAGAATAATACTTTATGCTACGGTGTTGATCAGTGCCAGGTGTTATATCATAATGTATAACCTCGGCACTTTGAGGTACTGTGCTCATTGATGTTACGATGCTAAGATGCTTGAAGCTACTTGGTGCTACTCGGTGTTGTAGTGATAACATGAAGTTCAGTGATGAATCACTATGTTTGGATGCTACTATAGGGATCATGATTTGAAGAACAAAGGATCAAGGAGGATGACTATGTCTTGGTCTTGGAGCAGAGAAATAGGTCAAGTGTCTTGGTCTTGGTAATTTTCAATTGGAATCTCTATAAGAAGAATTTGTACGGCTTTTCCTCTTAAAGAGTGAGAGGTTTTGGCCCTAGCTCATAGCCTACATGTTGTTTCTCCTGTGTATTTATGTTTATGCATTGGTTACTATTTGATGAAGAAAGAACACTAATAATCGAACAAGAAGAAGATCTTAATCTAAATAATTTAAAAGGCATTCACAAACAGTCACTAATGAAGAGAAATCTCTTAACACTAAATCCAGTAGATTTCTCAAAATTGTAGTGGTCAAGGACCTTATTTTAAAAGGCTTGGTGCAGGCCCACCCTCTCTCCAGTCATCATGAGCGGCAGACAATTTTGGAGAGTTGTATGAGGCTGAATCCACCCTCCCCCAGCTGTAATCAGGGATTCAATTCTTTTGTTTTTCTGAGTTCTTGTGAGACCCCTCCTAGGGGGATATTATGTTTTCAAGTATGAGTTACGAATCTGGTTTCCTCCTTTGCAACCAAGATTCATGAACGGACTAAGATCCCCTCTGCCTTATGCATCTCCTTTATGAGGGCTGACAACTTTAGGATACAAATAGACTAAGTGAGCACTACATAGTAAACAACACGGTAATAATTCTAGTTTCTAGATTGAGAGGCGAGGCTCAAGGAAGGGGTGGACCCTCTTCCTCTCACCCCAAATATTTTAAAAGAAGCCTTAAAGCTAGGGATTGTGAACCAAGCTCCTAAGGAGCTCTCAGTGCCAGCCTTTCATGTGGATCAGATCGACAAAATCCCACCCATTGGTGTGCCAAAGAATTAATCCAACTCTCTCAGTGTTGACTACATGGAGCATGCTCTAATTTTTCGATTTAATGGATCTTGGCCTTCAACATATGTACTTTGATATTGGTGGATAATATCTGGTCTAAGCACACTGATCTGTTCTTCTCCTGAAAGGGATAATTTATAGTATATTTCAAGAACCAGAGGGATCGACAAGGGGTCCTTGAGCTTGGACCATGGTTTTGGGCTGATTAGGGCTCTCCATTCAACCATGGTTTGTAGATTTTAACCCCTAATAATGCTAGCTTTGGCCATTCTTGTTTGGGTTCAACTCCCTAATTTACCTCTTAACTTAATGTACCTTGAAGGGTATTGTAACTTTTGCATGGATATGTGTGGAAGTTGATTTCAACAAGGGATTACCTGATAAAATCCTCTTGAATTGGAGGGGACCTATTTACTCACAACCACTAGATTATGAGAACACAAGCTTCAGTTACAATTCTGCCAATAGCGAGGTCACCTCCAAAATGTATGTCCTTCTTCTCAAGGGCCCTCTCCACCTCACCAAGAATTTATTGCCAATGTTCAGTGAAAAAGACAAAAATTTAGAACAATAACACTTCACCCTCTGCTTCTTCGGGTTCATACATATGGTCTATTCAGACACACATTTCTTTGAGAAATCTAAAACCTATACCAACTTTTCTACATATCCATTGGAACAAATTATTGTTTCACTCACTCCTTCGTATGCCTAAAATGTTGATGTTATGTATTTGACAAAACATCAAGTAGTAGGTTTGGCAGGTCTCTGACTTATCCTTCCAATTTAATAAATTTCTTGAATTGCTTTCTCCTTTGACTTTGTGATTGTTATGTTTGAATTTGGTTCAATCTTTCCAAGTTTTACAATCACTGGGTAGTTCAATTTAAGTTTTCTATATGACAAGTTTCTTGTACTAGATTTGTGATGTTGTTTGTTTCTTGAACAAAAGCTTTTATTTTGAATTATACTTTTCTAATACTTGTAGGATAATAGTAACTTTCATAGCTAGGTTAGGTGTTGCTTTGACAATTGGGAATTTTTGCAAACTAGCTTTTCAACGTGGAAGATCTATTTAGGAGGGTGTTTCTCCATCATTGTTTTCTGAAATATTCCTTTACCTAATAACACCGACTTTCTAAAATGGTCTTAAATTTTTCACCATTGCACTGATAACAAATTGTGTTCTATAAGAGCTGCACTCTAAAGTCTAAACCCATCTTTGCTTGAACAAACCTTGCAATTGTAGCAAAGCGCAGATAAATATGCAGCTCCAATGTGTTTGGAAGAAAGTTGGTTCATGCTTCTAAGAAGACTCAGAGAACATCGTGGCAGAGAATTAACTGTTATTCAAGAAGCTCTAGAATTTTCTAGTGACAGAGATGAGGAAGAGGATATAGATTCAAACCATTGTGCTCGCCAAAAATCTTCAACTAGAGAAGAAAATAAAACAGTCTGTTGTAATTAAAATGACAGAACTGATGAAAATAGTAAAAAATTACAAAACAAATGCTAGAATGGCCTTCATTTTTTTCTTAATTGCAGTATCCAATTCTTGAAGAATTCAAAGCTGAAGCATATAATGGCTGGTGTAGTAGTATCCAAGGTTGCACTAATAGCTGTGAGCATGCTCATAGTGCTTCAATTACAACATACGACACTATGATCCCTAAAAGGAAGTGGTAGCAACAAAATTTTAAGGGTTGGAAAGAACACTAGACATTCAAAAATGCAAGGACATACCAACATTGAAGATCATTTTCCAAAACATTCAATAGGTGAAAAGACAAAACTTCTTGTACAATACAATTTCAAAAATTTAGATGTGTTAATTGGTAGGAGTTGGCATGCATTACAGGTCCCCTTATTTGATGTGACTAATCAATCAATAACTGCAATCATGGCCTTAGTACATGTCAAGGGGTTCTGTACTCTATTTATCCTTGTCACTTGGTAGAATGGCTTTCATTCACATTGTAGCTGGGAGCCTTTTGAAGGAAAGGGACATTCATATTTAGTGTGGTTTCTGTTTTTTCAAAAACAAAAGTTTTGCAAAATTCTAGCATAGATTGTGAAATGTGTGGTATATGAATTAAGTATATAGTGCTTATTAATAGGGAAAATTTCTAAGATGGTGTAGTGTGGTATTTGCAGATGCCTCATACAATTTTTCGAAGGAGGTTGTCAACGACTATGGTCTTTTACTGGCTGATTGACTACTCGTGTACACCCAAAAGGACACTGTTATCTCTTTGCAGCACATTAGGAGGCCTCCGATATTTAGGTGGATTTCTGATAGGTTGATTTTGAGCTCGGGGGCTGGTCCTACAAAGAAGTTAGCAGTCTGCCCTTGTTTCACCTTGGTCAAGTCATTCACCATAGATTTGAACCACTTGGTCACTTCCTCCATGGTCATAGGCTCTTGACTAGAAGATGAAACTTAAGGTTCCTTCCCTCTTATTTTTTCTGGGTATTGTCTCCTCTCGGGAGGATCGTATCTTGTCTTGAGCTGGATACCCGATGCCCTCATATTACTCTCCAAATATTCAACATCATGAAACATGGCCTTAAGGTTAGTCGACTTACTTTCACTCAAATGCAGAGCAAACTCATATTAGTTTTGTAGAATCACTCTAGGTTTGATTTTCTCTTTTACTCACTTAGTGATTACCCCTTTACATCCCAAAGGCTTGTGGAATTGCTTCGTCTTTGTGGAATTGGGCCTCGCAGTTTGTGAGAAAGAGTAAAATTATCGCAGAGTATTGGCTTATTTCACTCTTTGTAGAATATCTAAAAAAAATAATATTAAGTAATTTCTACTTATGAATCATATTTTTTTAAAATAAATTCTACTTATTTTCATAATTTAAGAGGTTTCACAGATCTATAAATAGAGAATAAATAAATGAAACAGAATCTTACTGATGGTGCAATTGTCGTTGGGGGCTCTGAAGCATCTTTTTTATTCCCTTGAGGTTGAATGAGGTGCAGAGGATTCTCGCAGCAACCTTGTTGGCTGCAATGTTGGCCTTCATCTAAACCTCTCATTTAGGTCTTCTCTTCTTTATCCTTTATTATGATAAATGGCCTCCCGAGCTCATCAAAAGCCAACGCCATCCCTGCATAAAGTAACAAAATGCAGCACAGAGATTAAAGCCGAAACATACAAGCATGGATGCAAAAAAAAGTAGTAGAACCATATACCCGAGGTGTGTGTACTCCTCTCTATGTGGACTGAAGATCCGATGGTGGGGTTCGAGATCGGATATCAGGTCTGCCACTGGTAAAACCCCAAGTCCCAACTCTCTGGTTTTCGCTCCCGCCCTATGCAAGCCCAAAATATTCTACTTAGATGCTGTGAGAGTAAATGTTTTCGTTCCCGCCCTGTAAAAACCGAAAAAAGATATACTTATGAATATTTGGGTTGCCAGGGATTTTGTAAATCATCCCGAAAAAAAAAAAAACAAACAAAAATCCTATAATTTTATTTCCAAAGTTTTTGAAAAACTAACGCTTTATTGTATGTTTTTGGTTGTTATGGAAAGCATTTTTTTAATATTTTGGTATATTTATTATAATAATAATCTATTTTTAAGATTATTTATTTTTATGTAATGATTTTATTATTAAAATTTGTTGAGATAGGAATGTTGTGTTTTTTGAATTTTAATGTGAAAGTACTTCTAACTTGGTTGTATTGAAAATATTTTAAAAAAAAAAATTATCTTGGGTGAGTGTCAACAAAAGAGAGTATATGGTAAGTGGGTTTAACAGTTAAAAAGTATTAGTCTTTTAAATGTCATATGATAAATTTGGAAGGAGTAGGGTGTGTACCCTTATTTAGGTTAAATATATTCAAATTGTTGTGTGAATGGGGTTGTAAGAGCTTATGTTTTCATCTTGAGAAAATAGAGTCATTTTGAAGTCACTCTCATAGTTTAGATTGTCATAAGTAAAATATGTGTTTTGTCTTAAGATGTGAACATTTCATTTTAGGCAGTGTGATAATGTGGTTTCAGCGAGGCATTAAAAGATGGAATGAGCATGCACATTTGGTATGTGAGTGTTATGTTCTCCTTGAGGCACGAGTGCACGTCTAAGAAGAATCTAACAAGGGTTGAAGAGGTGGAATACTTAGAGAGGTTTTGGGGGGTTGTAGTCTCACTTAGAGGTGTAGCAAAGAAAGTTAAGCACCATGAGAAGTTTTGAAGCAAACTTAGGATATTTGACAAGCTGCACGAAGGCAACTTAGCAGTGGTACTAATTGAACATTCTTTGATCGAAGTTGATACCCTCTCCTTGGCACTACCACTTTGCAAGACAAAGAAAAATTGTGAAATATATGTGGAACCCACTAAAGAAGTTGGCAAGGTTGTTGCAACATATATAGGTGGTTTTGTCGTGTTGCAAAAGGAGCTATCAGAACTTAGAAGGTGACCATTGGAGTAGATTTTTCATGGAGTGTCAGGGAGGTGTAAGGGTGTAGGCCACATCTTATGGGTATCTTGTACTTTTGGTGTGTGTTAGCGACGTTAGTGCATTATGTTTGATGAGCAGAAGCTATATTATGTTTCATGAAGGAAAAAACCCACGAGTTTGAGATGTCTTAACCATTTGGCATTGTAAGATGTGTTATGCCCTAGTTTTGAGGAGATAATTACAACCATATCAGAGTATGATCGGTTGTACCATGGACTTAGGTCCACTTGCATGGGTCGAGGTGTAAAGGTGCCCCGTGAGTTGAGGAAAATGATTGCAATGCTTACCTATATAAAGTGTTTATGATATAATATTAATGATTTTTTTTGGAGAATGGAAGAGGAAGATAAGAAAGGAGAGGCACTAAGGTTTGTTGTAAATCAAACAAAAGGAAGGAAAAATGTATCCTATTAGAGATATTTTTCAAGTTGCCTCTTCAATAGTACTAAATTTCGTTGGAGCTAGGAAGTTGGCCTCAAAAACATTGATTGGGTACTCAAGAAATCCAAGACCTGATATATCCAAACTAGTCCATTAGATAGATTCGTCTTGGGAAAAGGTTGCAAATTCTAAGGTGCAAATTTCCCATTTTTAATGTGGGTTTTAAACCTTCCATTTGAAAATTCTAAAAATAAGGTCATGATCTTGAAAGGAGGTCCTTGATTTTACCAAAACTCAATGCCAATGCTTAATCCATGGTGTGATTATTTCTATTTGGGTTTTTTATTTAACATTGAGATCTATATTTGGGTCTAGTTATTAGTCTATCGTTTCATTTATATGTTGAGAAGGTCGTCAGGGTTGTAGGGGATACAATGGTTATTTTCCAATACCCCTCCCTTGAAATCTTTTAAAGAGATAGTGTGCCCCATTTTGTTGTCGTAATATTTCAACCATGAGCTCTTCTTATGAGTATGCCCTTAAAGGGAGGTTATGTAAAGGAAGTAGAAAAAAAAAAAATTCATGTTGAGTAGAAGGAGGGGTATAGATTGTAGGTGTCTCTAGAGGTCTTGACAAAGGTGAAGGATAAAGGATTTTACCCCTTATTGAAACACCTTCTATTCCACCATTCGAGTTGCTGAAGGGCACTGACTTTAAGGGTCATAGGTGAGTTCTCATGAAGATCTTAAAAATATGAAGGTAGGTGTGATTTAGCATAGGATTTATTCTTCAACGGTTGACTTTTAGGGTGATATTTGCTAGTAAATGGAAAAATTGAAGACCTACCACCGATAGATTAAGTAGAGTATGAGAAAAATTTTCCTAATTTTCAAAAATTCTCACAATCTATTGTCCATGAGATCCATGAAAATTATGTTCAATTGTCAATAAATCATGTTATGATATCATCTTTGATTCTGGGAACATATACTTCTTCAACTAGTGGTGGAGAGTCCAACCAATGAGTAGGTAAGGTTGTTCATTTACAAGGTTGGCATCAATGAAGTATTCTCCCTCTTTTCCCAACTCTAAGAGGAGAAGTATGCATAATTGACTTATTATTGTAAACAATTGTAAAGATTGGGGTATATTGAAGTTCAAGGGCTTGAAGTTTTGTGTCAGTGAGTTCTAGGTGTGTTACGTGTCAGGGAGTGGTAGGATGCGCTAAGGAGTGCCAAAGCATGCCAAGGAATGAAGGGGATGCTAACAGGTGCCATATAGTGCCAAGGGATTGTTAGACGTGCTAGGTGCTATGGCATGTCAAGATGTAAAATATGTTGCTTAGTTGTTTTACGACCAGGGTTGGATGTGCGCCTTGTCTTCGTAACTTGTTAAGTTGTATGATTTGATATTAGACGTGAGTATCCTAAGATGAGTTATAGGAAGTTCTTAAGTGAACAAGGAATAGTCTAGTTGTGGTAACTATAACTTGGTCAAGCTATTATAGTCGAATTACAGTTTGGTTGGGTTATTTGAATATTGTATTTGCTGCCAAGATGATTATGTACAAATTTAATAAATGAGTGAGAAAACATGGTTAAGGCTAACTGACTATCTAAGGGTTCTACATTTCTGAGAAGATGTCTGACTGAATGCCTCAGATCTGGATCTAAGGCTGATTACATTCTAAAAAATAGTACTCACAAAGCTATACGCAGGTTGGTGTGAAGGAAAGCGTGTATACACACGGGTTCATTGAAGCAAAGTAGTGTATGCATTTTAAGTTGATGAATTTTCGGGGTCAAGTTTGTATCTACATATTTATTCTAAAGTTTGGGTTATTTCTGATGTTCTGATTACAGTGGTCTCACTGTTTTGTTTGAACTATTGGGTAAAATATAAAGTTGTGATGTTTATGAAGAGTTGTGTTGATGTTGTTTGATCCAGTATGAAAATTGATGAAACATGGTTTGCAGTGGTTCTGAGGGTTGAAGCCTTCAGTATGATGACCCTTTATAATCACATTGATACAAGGAGTACAACTAGGGCTTGGTGTTAGTCCTTTGACAACCAATATAACTTGAGCAAGACAACACTTGACCCAATTTTTTATGGTGGACACACATAGCCCTTTTAATCCACATGTCTTGAACACATATGGCAGGTCCTCTTTCCTCCCATTATGCAACTCTTCAATCTGCCTCTATCAATGAACTCAACTCCTTTATGTTACTGAACTCAGATAAAAAAAAAATTCCCTCTATCTACCTATTTTTTCCTTTAAGGTCTGCAACACTACAACTGTTTGGTCTGCCCATTTTTGCCATACTACTGCTCCAAGATGACAAGTCTAGGGATATGGAGGTTTCCCTTATTCTCAATGACACAATCCTCTAAAATACAGTTAACTAGGGCTAGTTGGCTAGCCCACTTGACTCCTACTTTAGTCCTTCAAATTATTTGGCACGTCCTTAGGCCCAATACACCTACCCTTCTACCAGTCTTGTTTTCCTTCACACGTACAGGACTTAGAGCTCTTATTTGATAGTCACCTAACAACCCTCCAATTGTACTTGGACTACCATTAGATTTCCCAACCACAGTAATTTTTTTTATTGGTCTAGTGCCCACAACACTGCCCTCATCTAGGGCTCTTCAAATATGCCACCTAATAGTGATTTGAGTCCTCTAAAAATCACTATTCTTGTGTACCATTTTCTTTGTTGTCCAATATATGAACAAATCTGAACTACTCATCATATCATCCTTATAAAAATTTGTAGATGATTGAACTAGGGTCACAAATCATCCATTAACAATCCATTGAATAACTGTTTATAGGTTGCTTCATATCTCTCTCCAAAACTCTATGGACAGTCCAACAAAATCAACTCCTCTTCATGTCAATCCATTCCTCATATGGCACATTTCTTTTGCTCCACCTTCCTTTGGATTTTCTATCTCCACACATACTACTACAAACCATCTTCCAAATTTGTGGTATATATTGCAGAGATAAACCTCTCTCTAAGGGTCACAACCCCTCTTCTTCTATGCATATTTTTCACAGTCTTAATGGCATGCCTTATGGATTTAACATGCTAGGAAACCTCCCTAAATAGGGAATTATAATTCTATTCCAATTGCTTTAGAACAAACCATATCCACCCATAGAAAAAAAATACAACTCTTTCCTCCATAAGATACTCAGCCTAGCTCATATGGATCCATAGATTATGGTCATTTCTTTGACTGAATCTTGAATTGAACTTTAGATCTCTATGACCCTCAAACTACAGTTACCTCAGTCAATATTACACCTGTGACTACTTATGTTTTGGCCCTAAATTCTAGTGCATACCCTCCTCCATTTGTGTTAGTCTTTATCACAGACCTTGCAACCTAGTAACCACCACAAGGTAGGGTCTCAACCCTCTCTACTATTTCAAAATTTGATGCAGACTTCACACAAAAATATCTTTGAAATCACATGCCCAAATTCTCATCAGTCGCCTCTCTTGAGCTTTATCTGCCCTAAGAGAACCAACAATATGCCATCCTACTTCCTGTCTTGAACCCATTAAGATATGTGACATTCTTGTGAACCCTCACATGATGATATTACTCTTGGTGGATGATCATGGCCTCCCTTTAGCAACGCTACTCATCCCTCTAACTTGACCTACTTTAGGAATACATCTCTCCTAGCCTCCTTGATCAAATGAGCTCCTTATCACTTGATGTTCTTTCCTTCATACTAAGGCCTCCTTAAATAGCTTTTCCTAGCTAAGCCTCTTAGTAACGCTCTAGAACTTATGAACTTTATCTACTTATACCTTAGTAAATGTTATTTTTTTGTTTAATTTTCTTTTAGATTTTAAACCTCATCTCAAGTCCAAAGCCCCTTCGCTTGGGTTATTTTCCCACAAAACCTTTTGTGGTCAAACTCACACAAACCCATCTCACTAGGATTGTGGAGTACCTCCCAAGCTACACAATTCAACAACATAGTCTAGTTGTAGTAATCGTAACTTGGTCAAGCTCCTATAGTCAAGCTAGGACTTGGTTGGGTTCCCAAGTTGAAAACTAAGTAAGGGTAGTTGTGAGGGCATGATAACTAGGAAGGGTTAGGGCATGCCAAGGAATGAAAAGGCGTGCTAACAGATGCTGGACAATGTCAATACATGTTGAAGAGTGTTAAGGAGTGTCGAGGCATCACAAGGGATAACTAGGTAAAAATTCATGGAAATGAACAAATAAGAGCGTGTTCCAGGGAGTGTCAGTGAATTCAAGTGTGACAAGGATGGAGTGTGTTAGAAAAGTTCATAATAGGATTTGTAAGAGGCTAGCCTATGATTGCGATAAGGGGCTCAACAAAGCAATTTTAAACAAAGGGATACTTTGTGTCGGGCACAACACTATTTTTCCTTTATGTATTATTTTTATATGACATGTGGCACACTTTGGCCGAATGCTCATGTTTTAAACTATTTTAGACAAATCCATATTGTACATTGTTGTGTATAAGTTTTGGGGAACTTATCTTGTGCAACCTATATCTTGTGTGTCTTGTGTATCTTGTGGTTCTTGCAAACTCTTAGTTAATGCTCTACTGTTTATATGAAATGGACATACATGTGAAATATTTCATATGTAAGCTATGTTTCTTAGATGTTTTATGGCCATGGCTAGATGTGATCCTTGTTTTGGTAAGTTCTTAAGTGGGAAAAGTTCAGCTTGGACATGACTGGCCTAAGATGAGGTATAGGAATTTCTTAGGTGAGCAAGGCACAATCTACTTGTAGTAGGTGCAATTGATCAAGTTGTTACGGCTGAAGCAGACCAATGTTACATGAACTGGAGTAGTTAAGGACTCGATTGGGTTCTCAAGTCGTGAAAAAATGTAAGGCTATTTGTGAGGGCATGAGTGCCAAGGCATGCTAGGGAATGCTAACATGTGCCAGATAGTTCGAAGGCATTCCAAATATGCTAATATGTGTCAAGTGCTAAGGCATGCCAAGATTTGCAATGGTGTGACAATACATGCTGGGGACTATCAAGGCGACAAAAAGGAGAAACAAGTTAAAATACAAGGAAATGAACACATCATAGGGTTAATAAGTCATCAATTTACATTTTCCAAGAGGTGCATGATATGCACACCAACACTAGGTGGAATTGAGTGTCAAGTGCCAAGTGTTAGTGCATTCTATGTGCCAAATCATCCTCTGTTACTTCTCTTCTACTTTCCAGTAACTGATCTCAAATAAATTTAATATTAAACCATGCCAAAGCATACCGAGGCATCTTAATGAATGCTAGACATGATAATGATCATGGCCTCTTTAGGAATACATATCTCTTCGCCCCCTTGATCAAATGAGTTCCTTCTCACTTGATGTTATTTCCTTCATCCTAAGGACTCCTTAAATATTTTTTCCTAGACCTCTTAGGAACCCTCTAGAACTTACGAGTTTTATTGACTTCGACCTTAGGAAACATTAATTTTCCTTTTTATTTTTATTTTAGATTTTAAACCCCGTCCTGGGTCCAAAATCCCTTTTCGTGGCTTATATTCCCACAAAGCCTTTTGTGACCAAAATCACACAAATCAATCTCACTAGGCTTGTGGAGTACCTCCCAAGCTACAAATTTCAACAACATAGTCTAGTTGTAGTAACTATAACTTGGTCAAGCTCTTGTAGTCAAACAAGGGCTTGGTTGGGTTCCCAAGTTGAAAATTAAGTAACGGTAGTTGTGAGGCCATGATAGCTAGGGAGGTTCAGGGCATGCAAAGGAATGAAAAGGCATGCTAACACATGTTGGACAATGTCAATGCAAGTTGAACTATAGTGTTAGGGAGTGTCGGGGAATATCAAGGGATAACTAGGTAAAAATGCATGGAAAGGAACAAATAAGAGTTTGTTCCAGGGAGTGTTAGTGAATTCAAGTGTGCTAAGGACGAAGTGTGTTAGGAGAAGTTTAGAATAGGATTTATAGAAGGAAAGCCTATGGTTGTTATAAGGGACTCGACATAGGGAGAAGCTTTAGACAAAGGGAGATCAGTTTGTGCTAGGCACAACATTGTTTTGCCTTTAGTTATTTTTTTTATATGAGACGTGGCACACTTTGGCTACATGTTCATGTTTAAACTATATTTCTAGATAATTGCATATTGTACATTTTTTTGTATAAGTTTTTGGGCACTTAGCTTGTTTCAACTTATATCTTATGTGACTTGTGAATCTTGTGGTTCTTGTAAACTCTCAGTTAATGTTCTATTGTTTATTTGAACTGATTGAACATACATCTCAAGTATTGCCTGTGTAAGCTATGTTGCTTAGTTGTTTTATGGCCATGGCTAGATCATGTGATCCAAAAGTGTCATTGAAAATGTCTTTGGTGACGGACCATAACGGACCATCACTATATACACTTCCAGTGATGGTTTTTTAATGATCAGTGATGACGGACATTTTTTGACCGTCACCAAAAGTAACAAGAAGAGCATTGGTGAGGGTCATTAAAAGTTCATCACTAGAAGTGTCACCAAAGAGAGAATTAGTGATGGGCCTTTAACAACCCTCACCAAAAGTGTCATTGAAAATGTCTTTGGTGATGGGCCGTAAAAGACCATCACTATATGCACTTACAGTGATGGTTTTTTAAGGACCATCACCATATGTGACATTGGTGACGAACCTTAAGGGTCCGTCACAATCATGACCCTCACCAATGTGCTTTTTTCTTGTAGTGCTTGTTTTGTTTGAAGGCTAGTAATTATTTTTATAGGAAAATTATGTTAAATGCAAAAAGTCATCCCACTTAGCAGGTCTATCCATGACATACATTTAGAGCATATCCTCGAGGACCTGATTAGTCCTTTCTATATGTCCATCCATTTGAGTATGATATGCAGTGTTGAAGTATAATTGACTCCCCATGCCCCCAAACAAAGCTTTCCAAAACTTGGAGGTAAATTTAGCATATTTTTCCGACATTATCATTTTTGGTACACCATGTAGTAGAATTATTTCCTTCATGAAAATATTGGAATCTGGGTGGTTCCAAAAGTACACTGCACCAGTATAAAATATGTTTCTTTAGTTAAGGTGTATACCACCACCATCATGGAATCATGTTGGTACTTTTTCCTTAGTAACCATGTAATAAAATACATTTATGATTCCATCCCACTTTCATTCAGGAATGGAAAATGGATCTATAAATCCAATAGGGTGTTGTTGTCACACCTTTACTTCTTGACATTCTATGCATTTTGCAAAATATTCTTCCACATCCATCTTCATACCTAGACAAAATAAAATTTTCCTAAACATTGTTATCATATTTTCATATCCAGGATGACCTGCATATGGTTTCTTGTGGTACTCATCCAATATCATTTGTTTTAGCATGACCACATTGGTAATGTACAATTGGTTTCATTAGGTGAACAATTTTTCATAATTTTCAGCATATCCCAGAATTTCTTTTTGTTGTAATTTCTATTAAAATTCCCGATATTGAGGGTCTTGTTGTAGTGAATTCTTAATTTGTTCCCCAAAACTTGTAAAAGTGGTACTCACAAACCTCCATATCAAGGCATGGGCATGTCTACTTAAAGTATCTTCAATTTTTTTCTCTTTTCCTTTTATGTGTTTTATATCAAATTCAAACTCACTAATGAAAGTTAGCCATCGTGCTTATCTAGCATTTAAATCAGGTTGGATAAAGAAACATTTTAGACTGATGTGGTATGTCACTAAAACAAAATTCTTTCCGAATAGATAGTGTCTCCACATTTTTAGAGCATGTATCACTAATGCCAACTCTAACTCATATACATCATAATTCTTTTCGTGTTTTTTTAGCTTCCTAGACTCATAAGCTATTACTACATTTTTTTGCATCAACACTCCCGTGAGGCCTTCCAAACAAGCATCATTACAAACAATAAATTCCTTATTTGAGTCGACAATTTTTAATAAAGGGGTTTTTGTTAGTAGTTGTTTTAACTTGTCAAAACTTTCTTGGCATTGGGTTGTCCACTCAAACTTTATTCTCTTTCTCTATAAGGAAGTAATGAGATAACCCATTTTTGAAAAACCTTCTATAAATCTTCGATAGTATCATGTGATCCCCATAAATGAATGAATTTTTAACACATCCTTAGGTGTGGGAAAATTAATAATAGCCCTAACCTTTTGAGGATCAATAGATAATCCCTCCTTGGAAGTTATGTTCCTCAAATATTGTATTATGTTTTTGTAAAACTCACATTTGGTGATTTTTTCATAAAGATGATTTTCTCTTAAAGTTTGTAACACTAATATGATATGTTCTCGGTGCTATTGTTCATCTTTAAAGTATACTAGGATTTCATCTATGAATACTAACAAAAACCTATTAATATATTTGTGAAGTATGTTGTTCATTAGACACATGAAGGGTGCTAGTATGTTAGTGAGATCAAAGGGTAACAATATGAACTCATAGTGGCCATATCTGATTCTAAAATTTGTCTTGTGAATTTCTTCATATTTTATTTGTAGTTGATGATAACCAGTCCTTAAATTACTTTTTGAGAATATAGTGGCTCCCCTTACATGATCAAATAGGTCATCAATTTGGGGAAACCATGGCGACTTCACTTAATGAACCTCTAACATATCACGTGTGTTCATGGAATACTAAATAATACCCCTAATTTGACTACATATTCGAAAATACCTCTAAAAATTACATTATTTAACCCCCTACCAATACAAAACTAATACACCTTCCCAATTTAAAAATTCCCTACTTTCATTAGATATTGTAGGTATCCATTTTTTAATTAATATTTTGTATACCCCTTTATATATTTTCATTAAATTTGTGCTTTATTTTTTATACTTGTGAATATAAAAACCCTATATATCCCCCTATATATCCCCCAATATGTCATGTCATTTTTTCCTCAATATATATCCCCCAATATCAATGCACATGGTATGGTATTTCTCCCCTAGTGAAGTCCCCATTGGGACATAGGGTATTTATTATTGATGGCTAACTTATTCAATTGTTGATAATCGATGCACATTCTAAATGTGTGGGTATTTATTCTTTTTCTTGACAAATAGTACAGACCCCCCCCCCCCCCGCCCCATGGTGAGACAGTGGGATTGAGGTAACCCTTGTCTAGTAGTTCCTGTAATTGCATTTTTATCTCTAATAACTATGGTATTCTCATTCCATAAGGGTCTCTAGACACGGGGGTGACACTGGGTACTAAATCGATAGATAAATATATGTCTCTACGAGGAAGTAACCTGGGGATTTCGTCTAGAAAAACATCATGAAACTCTCAAATAATAGCTATTGTCAACAGATTTTATGTTTCTATTAGCTGTTAATTTATTTCCACTTGCACCATATATACCTAACATTGTTTCCTTGAACTCCTTTTTAAATGCAATGCTGATATTTCTTATACTAGTATTGGTTTTGGAATTCCTCTAATCAATATGGGTTGTCCGTTTTGACCCCCACAACTCACTATTTGCTTGAGGAAGTATATGAGAGCTCCCTATTTCTCCAACCAGTTCATGCTAATTAATCTATCATAGGATCCTAAAGGAATAATGTTTAAATCCACCTATGTGGGATAAAAATTTAATTCTAGATGACACTGCTTTATTTGATGGGTTACTTTTTTTTGGTACCAGTTGCTAACTGTACCAACCATGCATTCTGGAAATTTTCAGATTTCAATTTACATTTTTCCAAATTCTGGGGACTAATGTAACTCGAACTAGCCCTAGGATCAATTATAGTAGAAAAATATTGGAGGGTAATAGTACCTTGAATGTCAATCATAGTATATTGATGCTCAGTGTTTCTATCTTCCAATGTTGTAGAGATTCTGGGAACATCATTTACAGTTGTCGCTTCACAAACTACATGAACATTTTGAAAAGATAGTGGATTATTCGGACAATCCCTTAACAGGTGCGGTTCACCACATCCCCATCACTTCAATGGTTCTCTTTCCTTTCCCACAATTCTCTTTTTGTTGTTTAGTTCCATGGGTTTTGACCCCATGTGAGACTAGGAAGAATGATTTACAATTCCCTTGTTGAATTTCTTCCTCTGATGATCCTTTCCAAAAAAATTAAGATAAGGAGGCTTTTGTCTTTTTATATTCATAACAGACTTAGCTTTTTCCTTACTTTTCCATGGTTTTAAGCCTTCACTTATATTTTTGAACTGTTGGTAACACAATCTAACTTTTCTTACTACTTCATCCATGGACTTAGGATTTTCAAACTCAATCCTCTCTTAGTAAGGTGTTGGTAAAAATTTCAAAAATATTTGTACTTTAGCTTTCTCTTCTTTAATATAGGGTATATACTATAATAATTTTGTAAATTTTGCTACAAACTTATCCATATTTAGTTGTACCAACCTTAACTTATGAAATTCCTTAGCATGGTCATCATAATATCGTTCGCTCAGGTACTGAGACTTAAACTGTTTCTAAAATTCCTCCCAAGAAATTCTCTTCTCTTCCAATAGATGTACATTTTTAGCCTCTTCCCACTAGAGAGTAGCCTTGCCCTGTAGCTTGTTAATAACTATTCGTGCCTTCAAATTACTCTCGTACACATATACCTAAAAGTATTTTATCATGTTAAGAATCTAAACTTCTGTATCTTCCTCTTTTTTCCCATCAAAGGTAGGGTGTTTGATTTTCGTAAAGTGTCCCTATAACTCCATTTTCTTCTTTTCCTTTTGTGATTTTGGACACATCTTATTTGATTCTACTCCACTTTCAGACTTCTCTGACTATGAAACTCTCAAATAATAGGTAGTGTCCCTAGATTTTATGTTTATGTTAGTTGTTAATTTATTTCCACTTGCACCATGTATACCTAACATTGTTTCCTTGAATTCCTTTTTAACTGCAAGGATGATATTTTTTATACTGGTATTGGTTTTGGAATTCCTCTAATCAATATGGGTTGTCCATTTAAAACCCCACAATTCACTATTTTCTCGAGGAAGTATATGAGAGCTCCCTATTTCTCCAACCAGTTCATGTCAATTAATACATCATAGGATCTTAAAGGAATAGTTTAAATCCATTTATGTGGGATAACCATTTAATTCTAGATGACATTGCTTTATTTGACAGGTTACTTTTTTTTGGTACTAGTTGCTAACTGTACCAACCATGCATTCTGGAATTTTTCAGATTTCAATTTACATTTTTCCACATTCTGGGGACTAATGTAACTCGAACTAGCCCTGGGATCAATTATAATAGAAAAATATTGGTGGGGAATAATACCTTAAATCTCAATCATAGTAGATTGATGCTCAGTATTTCTATCTTCCAGTGTTGCACTGATTTTGGGAATATTTCTAGCAACATCATTTACAGTTTTCGCTTCATAAACTACATGAATATTTTGAATAGATAGTGGATTATACGGACAATCCCTTAACAGGTGTGTTTTCCACATCCCCATCACTTCAATGGTTCTCTTTCCTTTCCCACAATTCTCTTTTTGTTGTTCAATTCCATGGGTTTTGACCCCATGTGAGACTAGGCAGAATGATTTACAATTCCCTTGTTGAATTTCTTCCTCTCATGATTCTTTCCAAAAAAATTAAGATAAGGAGGCTTTTGTCTTTTTATATTCATAACAGACTTAGTTTTTTCCTTACTTTTCCATGGTTTTAAGCCTTCATTTATATTTTTGAACTGCTGGTAACACAATCTAACTTTTCTTACTGCTTCATCCATTGACTTAGGATTTTCAAACTCAATCCTCTCTTTGTAAGGTGTTGGTAAAAGTTTAAAAATATTTGTACTTTAGCTTTCTCTTCTTTAATATAGGGTACATACTGTAATAATTTTGTAAATTTTGCTACAAACTTATCCATATTTAGTTGTACCAGCCTTAACTTATGAAATTCCTTAGCATGGTCATCAGAATATCGTTCGCTCAGGTACTGAGACTTAAACTGTTTCTAAAATTCCTCCCAAGAAATTGTCTTCTCATCCAATAGATGTACCATTTTAGCCTCTTCCCAATAGAGAGTAGCCTTGCCCTCCAGCTTGTTGATAGCCAGTCATGCCTTCAAATTAATCATGTACACATATACCTAAAAGTATTTTATCATGTTAAGAATCGAAGCTTCTGTATCTTCGTCTTTTTCCCCATCTAAGGTAGGGTGTTTGATTTTCCTAAAATGTCCCTGTAACTACATTTTCTTCTTTTCCTTTTTTGATTTTGGACACATCTTATCTGATTCTACTCCACTTTCAGACTTCATTGACTATATTTCCACCTCTTTCATTTTCATCCCTTCTGATTCTATTCTTCTATGGCTGGACTTCTCAGTCAAATCTCTTATCGTTTGTTCCTATTCTTCACTAGCCCTCAATAGGCGTTCATTGATTTTTATGAGATGAGTCAGTTCTTGTTGCAGGTTTCTAATAATGTTCCATAAACTGTGAGTTTGGTGGAGTGTTACCTCCTCCCAATTAAACATATAGTTCTTCACCACCTGTTATGGTTCGAGGGGATTTCTCTTCCATTTTGTAGCGGTTTTCTTCACTTATGTACCTTATAAAACAATAAAACCTGCTTTCAGTATTTTGTTAAGGAATTTCTACACAAATTTTGCTAGACTGTGATGGTCCCTTGTAGGACTAGTGCTAAAAATTAGCACTCTAACACCATATGTAATATACACATACTGTGTTCATACCTAAAAAAAAAAAAAATTATAATATCTATAAAAATATGTACATATCCATGGAAAAAATCTATGTCAAAACTTTAATTTTGGGCATCATTTTGTATAAATCTTAAGATAGTGACAGTGAATTAAATTTGGAAATATATTATATACAAGAACGAACACCCCTCTTCTTCCCCATTTTCATGTTTTTTCCAAAAGTCTCATGCCAGCTACCCTTGCCTTAGAGCTAAGTTTGCATGGCCTCTATTTTATTAAGGTTTAGCCCTGCTTCCCTTACTCTGATGGTGAATATAATAAGGTTGCTATATTATTCAATGTGATATTTTTAGCATTGGTTCTACCCTTAGACTACGTTTGATCCTATAGTCTGTTCTAATGTTCTTGGTCATACTAATAAATATATATATATCCACTTGGGCACATTCATTTCACTGATATATTAGGGAAATTTTGTGCTGGGGCACTAATCTAGGTCATAAATATGCCTAGAGATCCCCACCCAGATGGAGCCTCAACCTTCACCCTCGTACCCTTGATCTCCTGACTGTCACATGATCTTCACTAGTCGCTTGTGATTTTTGGGAGGCGTGAAAAGCAGAGATAGAAGATGTTGATCCAAGGGTGGTGTGACCTATTCTCTTTATAACCCTAACTATTAATGGAAAAAAAATTTCATTTTTGTAAGTCTGTGTTGCATTATGTGGTTTCCCTCTTTTTTGTGCTATCTCTAAGTGTCATCGAATGCCTGGAAAGTTATGGTATATGATAAAACATTTTGGGAGACATTTGGTGGTCCCTCCTCCACTTGTTGCACTAGAATATTTGGTTGAATGACACCTTGCATCCTCTGCTAGATTCCATAATGTAATATTCCCAATTAGCCATGAGCTAGTTGGAATATTCAATTTTGTTTTGTTGCTTTGTTGAATGAATACGAGGATAATGGAGGTCCATAATTCTCCTTAATGATGAATAAATCAATGCCAAATGTGAAAGATACAAATCTGGGAAGCTTAATTAAGCACCCTTGGTGTGAAAAGGGGCTCGATCACTTTGACTGGGTCAACCTTGACCAAATCAACAATGTTGTCATGGAGGAGTGGTCATCAATGAAAGATGTTGCAGTTTTAGATGAAGATTATTTGTGTGAATGTAGTGCTATTATTGGATGGGGCTTAGGGTTTTCAAGCTCATATCTTATTTAAGGAAGAGGATGGCAACCATTGTTGAGGATGTTGATATGTTGATATTATTTGTGAATATATGGTCTATTTAGACATATATCTTTCTCTTTCTGTTTAGCTGAGATTGAGTGTTGTTTAGCGCTGGGTGTTCCTGATTGGGAATCCCACCTCTTTCCTTGAGAGGCCTCTTGGAAGAGTCTTGTACTACATTTTCCACTATCAAGCTTAAGGCCAAGCTTCATCTTTCATTTACAGTGCAGATCCTGTTGAGGGTTTGGTTGTTTTGCAAGTTGCAGGAAGTGGAGACTAGATCTCTAGATCTAGGCCATTTCATTGCTCATTTGCAGTGGAGGCTTCCATTTCCATTGGGAGGAAAATATTGAAGGGCTTTGAGCTTATTTTTAGATCTTGGCATCAGGCCAACTTGTTATTCATCCCTACAGTGCAGTTTACTTCCAGATCTGTGTTATTTGTGTAGGAGGAGTTGCAGGGTGGCTTGGCACACCATTTGGAGAGCTGATTTTCTAGTGAAGGGGAACTGTCTTTCACTTATAGGATCTATTGGAGGAGGGTATTGTATTTATCATATCATATCACCCACACTTTCCAGATCTATATTTTTCAGTAGATCTGTAGCCTTAGGGCCTAGATCTACAACTTGTATATGGTGTTTTGCTGAAAACCCTTAAGGGGTTCTTCAAAGGAGCTTGTATAGTGCTTAGATCTGTAATAGATCTATCTTTTGAGGCACATATCAGCCCTAGATCTGATGTATAATAATTTTCTATAGTCGATCTAATAAAACAACGTTGTAAGGGTCTTCTAGCTTTTATATATAGTTGCAACACCTCTTTTTGAGGGATTTTTTCCATTGGAGGCTTGTACTTTCTTGTTGTGCATTTTATGACCTATTTCTTATGTATATTTTGCTGCTGTTATAACATATGAAAGGTCTCCATATTGGCCTCTTGATTTTAAATGATGATTTGCAATATTGCTCCAGAATTTGGCACTATATTCCTGCTTTTCCCATTTGGGAATATTACATTGGTATCAGAGCATAATCTTGGCACAAAATGTACATCTTGAAAAGACAATATGTCATTTGAAGAAGGAGAGCCTCTTACTGATAGAGAGAAGAGGTATCAAAGAAGAATACACAGAAATTTTGATTATACAAATGAAAAAGAAGACAGAGGTAAAACCCATTTATCTGGAGGTGAAGATGAAGAGAAGGAGTTCCATAAGATCCTTCTTAGAGCCATGCAAGACATTTCTAGAGAGATAAAGGAGATGAGAATGGATAGATTCAAGGAATCCCCTAAATGATTTCATCATGGTGAAGGCTCTGGCTGTCTCATCACTGGAATGATCAACTAGTGCAACAAGCACAAGTTTCCCAATGCTCTACTATGCCTATATTCTTGGCTGTGGGAAATGATGGGTTTCAAGAGCAAGAATCCCTTGAAGAATATTTTATGGAGTGTGAATCTCAAACTCAGAGATTCAAGGATCACTTGAGTTTTCAAGGATTTTTTCAAATCAAGGACAATAGAAGACCAAGGCATCAGAATAGAAGTGGTGGATTCATTCAGAATCATGATCGACACCACACTATGGCCAGATTATTTTTACCCAATTTTGATGGGTCATCCAAGTGCATTTCCAAATCATGGGTAGAGAAAATTGACATCTACTTCCAGTTGAACAAAGTTCCAGATATGGAAGCCATTAATATTGCAAGTTTGCACCTTGAGGGTGAAGCACATGACTGGTGGTTCCATGGCTTTTCTACATTGGTTCATGCCAATGTAACTGCATATTCAGGGTTCACTGGAAAGCTGGTGGAAGGATTTGATAGAAGAGATTCTGAAGCACCATTCATGGGGCTTGCAAAGCTGAAACAATCAGTAATCTAGAAACTTAAATTTCTAAAATTTTAAGACTTTCGTTATGGTTCTTGATTTATCTACAGCAAGAAGTGTGTATATGTTCATTGATGGGTTAGATGAACCTCTTCATGGGTTGGTTAAGTCTACCAAGCCCACTACCCTACAAGATGCCATTGAAAGGGCTAGAGACCTTCAAGATGCCTTGCCAAAAGCAAAGGAAAATTTTCAGCACAAGCCCTCTTTCCCATCAAAGGGAAAATAAGAGAAGGCTCCTCCTTCAAAGGAGAGCCAATACAAAAAACCTCTTGATGATGATGTCCGAAAAGATTTCAGGAGGATGAAGCTTTGCTTCACATGCCAAGAAGCTTGGGCACCCGGACATAGATGTGTGGCTAGAAATGCACATTACATAGAGGTCTTCTCAGATGATGAGGAGGAAGAAGAAGATGAAGCAAGAAGAGGTTACAATGCTGACACTGTAGGAGATGAACCAATGCCATCAGAGGATGGGAATAGAGCATTTTCTCCTATTGGAGGGGCTCTTGCACCATTAAGAGGAGTACCTAAGTACTTGACCTTAATATTTCAAGGTTCCATCTTGAATCAGAGGGTTGTTGATAGTGGGGCTACCCACAATTTTATTGATGCCCAACTAGTGCAAAGGAGGGAAATACCCATTGATGCTTTTGAGGGATTATCTGTTTTTGTCCCAGGAGATAGAAATATGCAATGCATGCATTATGTTCCATCCTTATCAGTCACCATGGGAACATATACATTGAATGTTCACGTCTTTGTGGTTGACATACCTGACACCAATGTCATATTGGGTGTACAATGGTTGATTACTTTGGGGAAAGTCACCACTGATTGGGAGACTTTGTAGATGGAATGGGTGGATAGAAAGAGTGGAAAATCTCAAATAATTAAATGCATGCACCCATATCCCTCACATACCACTTCCATACAGAAATCAAAAATGGATTTTCGTAGTGGAAGCAAGGACCTAATAGTCCCATCTATTATGCTTATGAGATTGTTGCATGGGACACTATTATTTAGTGGTAAACCACCTGGGAGGCCACCTGATTCAGATTTGGTGAGAGAAATATCACAACATGATGCTCCAAGACTAGATCCAAGAGGGATGGGAGCATTATAATACCATGATACATCGACGGGAGTCTTGGGTAGACTCAAGGAGGAGGGAGACATTCTCCCAACATCATTATTACCCACTCTTATTTTAGATTCTGCATTGTGGGAGGAGAAGCATGGAAGGATGACCTTACAACATATACCTTTGGCATGGGAAATTTCAAGGAGGAGAGAAGCCATAGGACGTATGTACTAGATCATTAGGTTGTCACTATGGGAGATTGATCCATATTGGAAATCCCAACTATTGGTGGATTATTCCAAGGATATTTTCACATGCATGATACTTGATGACCAACTACATGAAGAGGGCTATTCAGTCCAAGAAGGATTCATCTATCATCATGGTAGGATCTTATTATCTAGAGCTTCCAAGCTCAAGGACAAGTTGCTACAAAGAGGTTATGAAGAGTTCTTTTTCAGCCATACTTATTCCATGAAGCCCTACAACACTATCATGGAAAGCTACACTTAGAAGTGCTTTGAAGAGGAACTATCTTAGTGTTTTCAAAGATGCATGAACCATGTGGAGTTGGGAGAGAAACATAACTCTATGAAGGATTTAATTCAGCCACGTCTTTCCTCTTGTGGAATTAGAGGAGATAGATCTATGCACCACTCCATTTGTATGAGGAGAAATCTTGGTGAAGAATATGCTTTTGTATCTAATGTTTCATTTGATTATTATTTGCATTATTTTACCATGTACATGCAGGCCATAGCTCCAAGAAGGAGTATTATTCGAAATAAAATTCATGGCCAACTTTGGGCCACAAACATTTCTGAACATGGCCACCCCCTTGGAGGACAAAGGGAGATATTGTATCATTGTCGGTGCATTCCCAAAGCACCAAATATATCTCACACTTTTAGAAAATGGTGAGATGACTTGGGTAGAAAGTAAGTGGTGGGGAAACCACTTACCACATCATTATCTGATGCAGTCAGGAGATTTACTGTGCTGGTTCCACATGTGGGACTATGACCCACCTCCATATGCACATATTTCTATTTGTATAATTTTGATCCCATACATTAATGATGTACTTATAGTTTTTATGGGAATTTTTGGAGGGAGGATGGGAGGAATTTATGTGCCCTATGGGAGAAATATTCTCCATGTTCATTATGTTACATGTTTCAGGGAGAACATTGGGAAAACCATGTTTGTTTCATTTGAACTATTGTCTCCTTATGGGATGGCTTATTTGCATCTCATGAGAACTTTGGAGGAGGAATTCATGGAGGGATGGATTGGTGAACACTTAGCTTATGAGGGAAGCTTATCACATGTTGGTGTCACCAATGGAGGAGGAGGAGAGTTTCATCACTCACCTTGTCAGTTGCTTGAGGACAAGCAACATTTGGGAAGGGAGGACTGTAATATTTCCAATTAGCCATGAGATAGTTGAAGTATTCAATTTTGTTTTGTTGCTTTGTTGAATGAATAGGAGGACAATGGAGGTCCATAATTCTCCTTAATAATTAATAAATCAATGCCAAATGTGAAATAGACAAATCTTGGCAGCTTAATTAAGCACCCTTGGTGCGAAAAGGGACTAGATCACTTTTATTGGGTCAACCTTGACCAAATCAACAACGATGTCATGGAGGAGTGGTCATCAATGAAAGACAGCACAGTTTGAGATGAATATGCTTTGTGTGAATGTAGTGCTATTATTGGATGGGGCTTAGGGTTTTCAAGCTCATATATTATTTAATGAAGAGGATGGCAGCCATTGTTCAGGATGTTGATATGTTGATATTATTTCTGAATATATGGTCGGTTTATACATATATCTCTCACTTGTTGTTTAGCTGAGATTGAGTGTTGTTTAGCACTGGGTGTTCCTAATCGAGAATCCCACCTCTTTCCTTGAGAGGCCTCTTGGAAGAGTCTTGTACTACATTTTCCACCATTAGGCTTAAGGCCAAGCTTCATATTTCATTTACAACGCAGATACTGTTGAGGGTTTGGTTGTTTTGTAGGTTGCAGCAAGTGGAGACTAGATCTCTAGATCTAGGCCATTTCGTTGCTCATTTTCAGTGGAGGAGGCTTCATTTCCATTGGGAGGATAGTATTGAAGGGCTTTAAGCTTATTTTCAGATCTCCGCATCAGTCCAACTAGTTATTCATCCCTACAACGCAGTTTACTTCCAGATCTACGTTATTTCTATAGGAGGAGTTACAGGGTGGTTTGGCACACCATTTGGAGAGCTGATTTTCTAGTGAAGAGGATCTTCCTTTCACTTAGAGGATCTATTGGAGGAGGCTATTGTATTGATCATATCAGGTCAGCCACACTTTCCAGATCTGTATTTTGTAGTAGATCTGGATCCATAGGGCCTAGATCTACAACTTGTATTTGGTGCTTTGGTGAAAACCCTTAAGGGGTTCTTCAAAGGAGCTTGTATAGTGCTCAGATCTGTAATAGATATATCTTTTGAGGCACATATCAACCCTAGATCTGACGTATAATAATTTTCTATAGCAGAGCTAATAAAAAAGAATTGTAAGGGTCTTCTAGCTTTTATATATAGTTGCAGCACCTCTTTTTGAGGTATTTTGTCCATTGGAGGCTTGTACTTTCTTGTTGTGCATCCTAAGGCCCATTTCTTATGTATATTTTGATGTTTTTATAACATATGAAAGGTATCCATATTGGCCTCTTGATTTTAAATGATGATTTGCAATATTGTTCCAGCATATGGCACTATATTCCTACTTTTCCCATTTGGGAATATTACACTGAATGGTGGAATCCTGTTTGGTTAAAAACACTAGCCATGGGGAGGTATGAATGTAGTTCTTTCTCATTTGAAATTTTTACTCAGTTTTTTGTTCACTACCATTCCAGTATTTACATTTGGGTTTAAGAGGTAAAGATAATGTTACCATTCACTCCCTCGTACTCAGTGTAGGATTATAGGTGCAGTCGAGGTCGACCTTTCTTCAGCTCTCTATGGAAGTTTTCACGGGTAAAATTCATGTGCAACGACTTTCTCCAGACTTTAAACTTGCTCTAGTGGGTCTTTAGGTACATACAAAACCAGAAATGACCCAATTTATCCATTTTTTTCACAACTGTAGAATGAGTTATTTTCCTGAGGTTTTTAAGCATATATATATTTGTTTTTTCTTCCCACAACATGGAATTTCATCCAAGCACTGACAAGAAGAAGGCTTCTACTTGGTTCATAATAAGGTTTTGTTGAATGTCTCCTTGATCCCCCTTGACTAATGACTGAGCATTTGGGTTTTTTATTGAATTACTAAAGCATATGATTCTCTTAAATTTTAAATAGATAGAGCTCTAGTTGTGCCACTGTATGCTTTGTCCTATCATTTGTTTTTTTTTTCTTTTGTTCCTTTTCCTTTCGTTAAACAAAATAATTTGTATTTGTTTACTGAATAATATTTCTGAAACCTTTGGTGCAAGGAAGAGTACATAGGCATATAATGCCAGTTAATTTATTTTCTACACCTGTTTCTTTCTTATTCTATCAATTATTTCTCACATTGTATTGACTCGCTCGTTCTTCACCCTGTCTGGCTTTTACATGTATGTGGATTTCCTCTAGTTTTTCTCTTACAATATCATGATCAAGTTCTTATGTTCCTAATACGACTTCCATCTCACTAGGTGGGTCCTCATGAAACTCTCATCTGTTGATTGAATTCCTTCAATGTACCCGACATGCACCACAATCCAGTTGATTTTCTTTGCAATATTTTTATTTATTTATTTTATCACGAAATATTACCATTTTGGGTCCATATCTATATCCTATGTACAATTTTTTTTTTTTTATGTATTAAATGATTCTTTGTTCATTATAAACGGTTGTTATTTAATTGATGTTTTTAATGCAAATCCGGTTTATATCTATAATACAAATTGGGAATTATGTCTACAACAAAGTAATGAACCCTTCATATCTCTCAATCATTTAATAAATTTGTTTATGTTTTCCTCTCAATCATTTAATAAATTTAATATATATATTGTGCATGACATATGGCATGGATTTGTGTTTTGTATATGTTTTCCTCTCAATCATTTAATAAATTTAATATATATATTGTGCATGACATATGGCATGGATTTGTGTATCCTCTTCAACTGAAAAAGTCAATACTTAGATAATTTGAAAATTTTCCTTCATATCTCTCAATCATTTAATAAATTTGTTTATGTTTTCCTCTCAATCATTTAATAAATTTAATATATATATTGTGCATGACATATGGCATGGATTTGTGTATCCTCTTCAACTGAAAAAGTCAATACTTAGATAATTTGACAATTTTCCTTGTCGCTCAAGAATTTCAATATATACTTCTACAATGATAGAAAAGATTTGAAACTACCACTGGTATATATTTATCTTATGTTTTGTTTATTAGATCATGAATTTCTCTATAGTATCACTAGATTCATTTCATCCTTGTTTTTGGGAAGTAGCTATCATTTAATAATAATGAAAACGTTGTTTGAATCTATCATTTTTATTTCCTATCGTTCAAATTGTTGTGAGTCAAAGTAGTTTGCAATTATTATTATTCTAGGATTCCTCCTACTCACAAGTTACCACACATAATGTAGTTTTTGAAACTACATCGTGTTAGTGGAGAATGTCTGGTTATCCTCACACAACAGTTTCACAATTAGCTTTAGAAGAAAATTTTTGATTTAAAATTATGGGTTACCCTAGAGCACAAATTGATTTTGAATAATGATTGGAGTGGCTTGGAAATTTACGGAATCCCTTTTTCTGTTTAGATCACAGACATGCATGGTTGCCATGCTAGTTCAACTAACTGAGAGTTACCATTTAGAAACTCCCTTTTCTTCTCTAGGAAATCTACTCTTCTAACTTTGGCAATAAGGAGATATATACCTGGTTTGGTCTCAGAAAACCTAGTATATTGTCATTAGCTGAATATACATTCTCATAAAAGTGACTGTTAAGCCAAATATACAATCTCATAAAAGAGATTGCTAAAGTGAGATTTACATGTCAACTCCCTTTGCTATATTCCATATGGACTCATTTAACCTTAGGTTTCTATACAATAAGTCTATTATCCTGTAATTACCATGCGGATTAATACCAATGCCCTACCAAACTTCCAAAATTCATAGTATATGTGTCCTTTTCATGGGACTTATTTTATCTCAATGACCATAATCTACAAACATGCATACTCGATTTCTAAAAAACGAGTAAATGCATATATCATATAGTGGTTACTGTATATGTATATATATATTATCAGGTATGGATTTACCAAAATTTAATATGCATAATCATTTCCCCTGAAACTATGAATTCCATCATTTCTCATCCTAGATATAAATGTATAAAGTGTAGGGATCAATTAATGTATATAAAGAGAATCACAGTAACACCAATTTTTGTATTGCATTCACTCATTCTTTTATTATCATTTTATCTATTTCATAAATCTGTTTAACTACGTATGTGCAAAATATAATCTAACAGTATCAAAGAAAATTTAAGAACTTTTATTTAATCCACATATTTCATACGCACCATAATTTAAAGTTTAGTAGTAAAGGAAAATATTTGACCGATCACTGTCGGGAAAATTCACTTGAGAAAAAAATTTCCTCCCAACCTTGATTTGAAGCCTCCAGATCCCCCTGAGATGAGATTTATTTCCCTCCAAAATCAACAACCTCTCATGATTCTAGACAAGGTATTTTTATGCCTTATGTCCCTAGTAGATATTTTTCCTATATTTTGAAAAAGTATCTCCCCTTTTTCGTTAAAGCCCACCATTTTCTTCTGCGATCCTTTATTTAGCCTTACTTGGTGTTTTTTCTACACTGAATGATTTATTAGAGTTTTCTATCCAATCATATTAAATATCATTAAGTAAATCCTAAGTATTTTTATGTGTTATTTTACGGAAGTTTATCTTGATTTTATCCATCCACATTGCTTTCCCGATTTGGGAAATAATCGCTTTAACTCAAGTATTTATTTCCCAAGTAATCTTTAGTTCTTTTTTCAATTCATAAAATTTATTTATTACATCTAAATCATACCTTATTTCACATTGGATTCATTATGACTTTCTATGAATCATAACTAAAAATATTTCAATCTAAAATAAAATATATTTACATGGAAACATAGAGGTATCACATACAGATAGGAATTGACACATCCTATCGTGAACGGTCATGGATGTTTAAGTGGATATGGGGCTTAGAAACTACATCATGTAAACTTTAGTTTCATCTCGTTTCATCTCTTATGGCCCTATTTTGTTCTTTTGGGTTGTTGGTTTTACAAAACAAGCATTAAAATTATATATATATATATATATATATATATATATATATATATATATATATAATTTGTTTAATTATTAGTTTTATATAACAATTAATTTATTAGTAATTATTAGTTTAATTTAATTATTAGAAATAAAGTTTTAAAGTTTTAATTTAATTATTCATAATTATTACATAAATATATTAATTAAAACATTAACTTAGTTTAATAATACAATATTTACTATACAATCATTATATAAATGTTTAATATTTAATATATTATTAATATTTAGTTGACAGTGATATGTTATCAAAGTAAATTACTATATAACATTATTACAACATTTAAATAGAATTAGTAAGAGTTTAATATAATATTAATAGAACGCTAATAATATATTAATCTACTCATTTATGATCTATTCAAACTTAAGCTGTATGATAAGGTATATTTTGAAGAAGGATAGACATACTTACAAATTCCCCCCATATTGTGTTTTACAAACAACTGCGTAGGAATTCTTGCACAACAACTGACTAATGTGGTTTGGCAATCTAATGGTGTAACGTTGCAGTCTCATAGGAATTTGATTGACCCTAGTCTATGGTATGTTATGAGTCAATCACTCAACATGACGCTTGAACTCTACAAAAGTCTCAACTATGTTGATATCCCGCATCTCCTCCTCTACTCATACAACCACTTGTGCTTCAATCTGTGCAAGTAGTGGCTCTTCACTTCGTTTAAGATAGGATGAGCCCACTAGTCGAATAGGTCCAACATTGAAATGTGAAATCAATAGTTAGCCTTGGATACATGAAAAACAAAAATAAAATTGTAAAACCTATAAGATAAAAAAACACTCAAAATGACTTTGTTATACTTATGTCAAGCCAATTCACCCCTTCAGGTAACACGAGCTTTAGGTCTCCTCAAAATTCCACCTTGATATATGGGTAGTCATCGATCATGTTGAACTGCATCTATATCCATTAAAATAAAACAAGAGTGAAACTCATGGAAAATGGACTTGCATGTTAAGACATTGGATCTACCCATCATCTCATCTATGGAACCCTGGTCCAGAAGCTCGAGCGCAATATGTTCAGGACATAGTAGTGGAATCCTCTTTAAGGAAAATGATATCAATATGGATCCATATCCATAATTATTCAATCATCTAACCTTTACTTTATTGAGTTGCACCTTCAAGTTTTCTAACACCCCCTCACTCCAATTGATAATAGTTGGTTCTATGCATTCTAATGTGTATCGCATTTGGGTTCTGGTAGGCAAATGCTAAGTAGCACTACCAACCAATCTAGCTATAAAAAAGAGGATTGTCATGAGAGGCATTTAGAATACATCCTTAATGTCGATTTTTCCATCTTTCGTTAGATGGGAATGAGGCCTACAGTGTGTAGAAACATAATATTTGACAATCTCACTGCACCTTCTCGAGCCAAATAACAAGATAGGACCCCCCCTCCTCAAAAAACTTGTCAAAAAATAAATACCCTCCACCTCTATGTTGAGGGTATGTGCACCAAGTATAAACCATTTTTATTTACATTAGGGGAATTTTGAGGTCTAAAACGGGTCTCCTAAGGAAATTATAAAATAATATTGGAAATAATAAAATAAGATTATATTACATCATCAAATTTTAGAGGAAAAAAAGAAAAAACCATGTTGTTGAGAACTTCTGGAAACATGTGTAATTTGATTGAAGAGCCCGAAATTTCGGCTGAACACTTCACACATATTCAGGAGGAATAATCTTAACATAATATAGGAAGAGTGCAGGGCCGGAATATATAAATAAGGAACAAATCTAGTCGTTATATATTTATGGAAATTATGATAAATTCTAAGAGAAATATGATGTTAGCTAAATTCAAAATTAAAAATATTAAAATTAGGTTATTAGTCGTTAGAGATTTAATGGAATAATTTGAATAAGTCCAAGAGATATATGAAATTAAGAATTAATTTAATATAAAATAATTAAATAAATGAACTAGCCATTAGAGAAATGGAAGGGAGCATTGATAATTTAACTAAGTAAAAAAGATGAATAAATTAAGTAAAAAACAAATTAAAATAAATAAATATATTATTCAAGAGGATTATGATAGGGGTATTCACGGAATGAAATAAATATAATTGGATTAAATTTGAGTTTTACCTTTTAATTTTAATTTTTAATTTTAATTTTAATGGATTATTTAAATAATGCATTAATGAATAAATAAAAAGAGGGAAATTTAAAATGATCAAAATTGAAAAGTGTGGGGTGTGGGGGGGTGCAGGGGAGAAAGCAGGGATGGGGAGAATAACATATTAAGAAGGGTTAGAATTGGGAATAGAGGAAAGATACTTAGATGATAGGAAATGGATGGTGGGATTCTAGGAATGACTTAATTGATAACCATCATCATAGTTAAAGATATTAGGATGGTTTTCAATTTCAAGGGCTTCCCGAATGACCTAGTTGTAATGAAAGGGATAGATGCTAAGATTTTGGATTTTTCAAAACAAATAAGGTGTTTGGTAGAATGGGAGTGCTAAATAATGGTATATTTTGAAATTTGGTTGTGGTTAGTGTCAACCATGTGTTCTTTCAACCCAGTTTTAAAGGATCTCCTGATTTGACCTATGTAAGAATTTCCACACGAGCAGGGGATGTCATAGACTCTAGGACCTAACATAGGGTCATTTTTATCCTTGGATGATTTGAAGAGTTGGCTGAGGGTTCTTTAGGGCTTCAAGAAGGTTTTAATGTTCTTTTTAAAAAGGATTCTGGAAATATGATCTGTAACTCCTTGAATGTAATGAAGGGTTACCTTGGCTAAGGGAGGGGATTTGGGAAGGTTTTTAGGATGGGGATGGATACAAGGATGGAAAAATCATTGAATTTAAGGAAGGGTTACCTTGGCCAAGGGAGGGGGGTTGGGAAGGTTTTTAGGACATGGATGGATACAAGAATGGGAGGCATTCCATTCTTGTATCCATCCCTATCCTAAAAAGCTTCCCAACCCCCCTCCCTTCGCCAAGGTAACCCTTCCTTTTAGTCAAGGTGTTACTGGTCATATTTCGAGAATCCTTTCTAAAAAGAACATTAAAACCTTCTTCAAGCCCCGAAGAACCCTCAGCCAACTCTTCAGATCGAAAAGGATAAAAATGACCCTATGTTAGGTCTCGAAGTCTATGAGATCCGCTACTCCTGTGGAAAGTCTTACATGGGTCAAACCGAGAGATCCTTTAAAACCCGGTTGAAAGAACACATGGCTAAAACTAACCATGACCAAATTTAAAAATATGTCATTACTGAACACTCCCATTCTACCAAACACCTTATTTGTTTTGAAAAATCCAAAATCTTAGCAGTTTCCCCCTTTCATTCCAACTGGGTAATTCGGGAAGCCCTCAAAATTGAAAAGCATCCCAATAAATTCAACCATCATGATGGTTATCAATTAAGTCATTCTTGGAAGCCCACCATCCATTTCCTATATTCTAAGTGCCTTTCCTTTATTTGCAATTCTAACCCTTCCTAATCTGTTATTCCCTCCATCCCTCCTTTCTGCCACTCCCCCTCTTTTTAAATTCCTCTATATTCCTTCTTTTATGAACATTTTACTCATTTTAACCAAAATTTTCATCATCCCCCCCCTTCCATTTCTCTAAAAACTATTTAATTTATTTAATTATTTTATATTAAATTAATTATTAATTTCATTTATCTCTTGGACCTAGTCAAATTATTCCCTTAAATCTCTAATGGATAATAACTTAATTTTAATATTTTGAATTTTGAATTTAAACTAACATCATATTTCTCTTGGACTATCTCATAATTTGCTTAAATATATCATGACTAGATTTTTTCCTATTTACACTAACATCATATTTCTCTTGGACTTTTTCATAATTTCCTTAAATCTCTAACAGCTAGATTTTTTACTTATTTATATATTTTGGGCCTAGATTCTTCCTATCTTATGCTAAGATTCTTCCTCATGAAGATGGGTGAAGTGTTCACCAGAAACGTTGGGATCATAAATCAAAATACATGGGTTTCCTAAAGTTCTCAACAACATTATGTCTCTGACTGTGGAAATGTTCATACCTTAAAAGAAAAAACTAATTTTTCAGCTTATCTCACTATGGGTTTACTCAAATTTCGAGCAGAAACACCTGTTTGATGCATAATTTGATTCGTCATCCAATGAGTACCTATGTTGCATAGTTTCGATTGACCTTGCTACATGAAATGTGATTGCAATCACATTTTTCATGAATTTCTCATTTTTTGTTTAGCAGGGTCCATCGAAAGTATGAAACATGGGTGCTCCTTAGATGAGGAATTAGATTTTGCATCCAACTAGTACTCCCACTCAAAATTTGAGTAAAACCTTAGGGAGATAAGTTGAAAATAAGAGTAGAAAAGGTAGTTATATTATTTTATTATCTTTTATTATTTTTACTTTTTACTCCAAAAATGGTGAATCATCCCCCATGGTTGACATCATCATCTTGAATTATATCGCCTCTTATAAATTTTATTTTTCTTGTACATTTTTCCTAAGAGGCTCATTTTACACCTAAAAATTCCCCTAATGATGTCCCATGCCCTGACTATATATTCCAATAATTCCATCTAGGCTCTCATGCCAGGAAGCCAAAAGAACTTGAGAATCCCACAATTTCTTAAAGCACTCATTGTTGTTGGATCATTGGAAACATCCATGTCATGGGAATAACGTTCTATTTATTTCTATTACAAGTCCATGTTTTCTCTGGTAGATACTTGTAAAACAATGAGAAAAAGATTTAGAACAAATCCCTTGAAAACATTTGAGAGAAATTTGGGTTAAAAATAAAAAAACCCCTTTTTGAAATGCACCCAACGCACCCTGGCTTAAGGGTACAAATAACTGTTACACTCCTTCCCTTCCTTGGGAGGTGCACTGAAGCACTCACCCCCATGTTAATTTATTTGTGCCAACACCCCTTTCAACATAGACAGGGTGCGATGGAGCTAGGGAAAAAAATTAAAGCTTAAAGGCACTTAAAACTCCAAAAAAATTTACATGAAATAAAAAATGGAAACCGTGAAAAGAAAGAGAAATGTAAAATCTCCTACCTGGAACTGACAACACTCAAAATGGTCCACCAGATTGGTCATAATCAGCTACTGAATTTTAGAGGAAAAAAACACTCAGAGCTCACTCAAAAAAGAGGTAAATTGAAAATGGTAAAAATAAATTAGTTTTTTCCTATTTATGGTCATGCTTATTATTATTTTATTATATTTTATTATTTTGACCTAAATTATACCTAATTTTACCATGTATCATGTATTTTTTAATCTTTTAATGGTGTTGTGAGCAGAATTAAAGTTGTTTGAAGGATTTAATGACATTTTTGAATGGAAAAAAATTCATTTTGACAAAGGAGAATAATTTTAACGCTTTTTTTGGCTGTAAAAATCATGAAAAAATAACCCCTTGGAGTCCTCTTTTAACTCTTTTCAGACTTCCTAAACATGAAAATATTTTCGAGCACTTGTCTTTTCAAACTCATTAAAGTATATGAAAATACGTCTACCCAGTGTAAGTTTAACCCTTTTCTGAACTAGGATAAACTATTTACATAAAAGAAATACCTTAATCAAACATGGCTAAGAGGTTCTCTTGAGTATCATTGCCTGCCTTTTCGGATTGAAGAGACAATTTTACGAAAAAAAACCTTTGGAGTTTTATTTTTTCACCTATTTTTCAAACCCTCTAAACATGAAAAGGAGTCAAGTTATAACTTCAGTGGACACATAAAAACATTGAACAACGACAAACTCATTGAACATGATGAGACCAAAACACTCCTTCTGAAGGTTCATTAAAAATAATCAAACATATTCATCTAATTGATGAACTTATAAATCAAGCATATGTTATCCTCTTCATGCTTGTCAAAATTAAAGAGGTACTCATCAGAAATGGATGGGAAAATAGGGAAAACAAGATACTTAACCTATTAATGGTAGTGATTCACACCTGAACATGACACTCTTCCACTTCATATTTGTGGTTGCTGGGTTGGGAAATATGCTTTCCTTTTTGGTTCATCATACCATATTAAAATCGCCCACATTCAGTTTTGGGTCAATGCTACTAAATCCATTAAATCTCATTGATATGTTCAAGAGAAGTCATTAAGTTACTATCTGCTACAATACTCCTAAGCCTTCATTCATGTCTGTCATTCCTGAACCAGTTTTACATCATTATTTCATCTCAAATCTTGATACCTGTTTCATGTTGTTGATGGGGGATACATCAAGGCCCTCCTGCGATGGGTCGCTTCTTGTTGACATTGGCTCATTATCCACAAAGTTGACTTGGAAACTCCCTTTGGTACCTATGAGATTGCATACATCAATGGAAAGTTTCCTCTCTTTCGGCAACAAGTCTTCATAATTGGCCTTCGACCAGAAGATTTTGTGTGATGTTCGACATCAATTCATCTATTCAAACCACATAGATTGGACTATAGTACCTTCAAATTCATTAACATTGTAGGTGGTTTATTACGTCTATGTTCGTGGCTTTTACATCATTGGAAGATAATCAAATGTTGTCTACCATGTTCAAATTCAACTCATTTATTCATATGGTTAGAATCATACATAAATCGATTGAGTGAACGAGACAAAAGACCTCAAATCTAATTTCACCCATCAAGGATGTGTTTCAAGATTCACACAAAATCATAAGGTATGATGGCTATGATCATACAAAAAATCATCCAAGCATGGGTCCACACCTTTCCATTAGTAGATTTTTTTTTTTTATAATTGTACATGTAATATGGGTTATGTGATGAGTATGGGTATGCCTCCCTTAGCAGTGATATCATGATGAAAAATATATTGTAGAAGATGATGATCTCAACTATTTTTTCTTGATCTGGACTTGTCACTAGGTAAAGCACTTCAATCCTTAGCCATTGCTTCTGACTTTGTACTTTAGGGGGAAATCTATTACATGCCTTTTTGTCACATATGTTAAATAGGTCAAAAAACTAGATCAATCAACATCCTCGAACACTTTTTCATAATCCCTTCATAATGCCTCAAGCATCACTTCTCCAAAAAGTCCGAGTTTCTTGGACAATTAGCTCAAAAACATTGTTTTTAGCTCCAGCACACCTTTTCTATTTAGCTATTTTCATTCAACACATGTTTCGTACCTGATATCCGATGGTGTTCATCACTTGTTACTCCCTTCTGCAAGTGCACTGATTATAGAAATTTGGGAAAAAAATAAATCTGAAGCTTCCTCTTCCAGAAGATTCCAAGGTAGTTTTAACTATTTACCATGGATATAAGGTTTGACTTCCTATATGATCCTATGTTGGAGAAAATATCTCTTATCGCCTGAGCTCATATTCCCCTCTTAAGTCGATCTCAAGCCTAGATTGGTAATTAAATCAGAATTTCAAAACTACCATGCTCCTATAAATTTACTACCTCCCATAAGGTTTGGGTTGGGTTTTGGAGATTTATAGTGCCATCATGTTGTTTTTTTAAACCTAAAGGAGTAGTCAAAATCATGAATTACGGTTCATGGTGACGTGTGATTTGTGACAAGGAAGGACAAGTCAGCATAGGTATACGTCTACAAATTAAATTATTATTTATGGTTGTTAACTCTCTCCTATATTTGTCAATACAAAAAGTATCTTATTTTCCTATTATTTTTGTGTTATGTTTGCACTCATGTATTTCAATGCCATGTTGATTCATTGAATAGATATTTTAGATTATGCTACACGGATCGTGGTTCCTTTTCTTGTTTTAGTTGTATGTGTAGGTTCTAATTATAGCACTTGGAGCTAGAGTTGGATCTTACAAGCAAGGAGGAAAGGAAGGCTTGATTCATATTCTGAGAAGGATTCTTTCCCAATCTCTAATTTCTTTAAGGGAAAATTGAATCATTTTGTCTCTCGTTATTCTACATCGGGCCACTAGATCTAGGGAATTCACCTTTGTCTGCAATCGTGAAAATTCTACATAACACCTTCAACAAATGTTTTTACCACATTTTAACATTCCAAAGTTTATTATAATTTTCATTATCATGTCATGTAGAAACATTATTAAATTTAATATTAATATTAAAAAAATAATAATATTATTGTTAAATTAAATTATGAAATATGATACTAATATTAATAAATTTTAATGTTAATATTATTCAATTTGTTAATTTTAGATTAATATAATATAAAATGTGTTATATATATATATATATATATATATTCGAAGAAAAATTACAACTTTCTATTGAAAAAATAAAAAGTTACATAAGCATCTGCACAAGTGCATTCATATATTGTCCCTGAGGACCAAGAGGAAGTGATTTAAGCACTCAGAGTATCTAGGCTACAAAAATAAAAATAAAAAATAATAAACATTTAGCCATAGATACTAGCTTTCTCTTTTTTGGCTTTTTTCTGTTAACATTTTGTCATACCCTAAGAGATAGGGTAGCCATAACAATTGCCAACTCATCATTTTTTTTCTAATGTTGACATTTCTTTATATGTGTCTGAGCTATCAGAAACATGAGATCTCTTTGTTCCACCTGGACCTTTATTTTTATTCTGTTCCTCGTGTTGAGATCCATGAATCTAGCTCTCATTAAGGCCATTAGGATTCTTTGTTTGTTTTTTCCCGATCCTTCAGTTTCTCTTATTCCTCCTTTTGGGAGCCTTTTTTATCACGTTCCTCTGGATTATGTTGTCTCTCATCCATTTCTTCATCTTATTCATCAGAAGAATGTGTATCTGGTAATTTTCACCATTTTTTCCTATGTGACCTTTTATTTGTCCTCTTTTTTGCTTGTGGGCATGTATTCTACAAGTTCCCAATTTGATGTTAGATTTGACTTGAAGGAAGTGTTTTCAAAATCTAACCATTGTTTCCACTTGAAGTCTTGGTGTGTCACGTGGACAGGATCTTGAATTCCTCTAATTAAGTCCATCTCCACACATTAGCGTCCAAAAGTGAAGATGCATTTTTCCATTCTTTCTAGATCTATCTTTAGAAATATCCCCAAGGAATTCCAATGCCTTCTAGAACTTGGTTGTAGAAAAACCACATTAATAAATGTGGTTGATGTACCTTGGTGGTGTGAGAAAAATATTTATTAATACAAAAATATTCATACAAGTTTACTTAATACGTTAATTTGATTTAACCTAATTTTTTTTATAAATCTACAATAATAAAATATACAATATTTTTAAAATCGTGAAGTAATCATAACCTAAAGCTACCTAAATAAATAAAACTTAAACAATTTAAATTGGAGGACATGAAGCGCTCTATGTAGCTGAAACATTAATATTTTGAAAAATTTTAGATAATATTTCCATGTAAAATTACCATTTTCTCTCTAGGTGAATGTACAACGCACATTTGAAATATTATTTTTTAAATATGTATGATATAAAAAAAAAATTAAGTTGTTGTATGACTTTAAAATAAAAAAATTATTTAAACATAATACTTTAATTGTAAAATAATTTAAAAAATTTTGAAATATAGAGGAGAGAGAGAGAGAAGGAGAGACGCGTAAGAGATAGAGAGGGGGACACAAATATGGAGAGAGGGAGAGGAGGAGAGAGTGGAGGAGAAATATAGGGAGTTCAAGAGAAGGAATTGGAGGAAATGATATGCAGGGAAGAATTTAAAGACATATAGAGAGAGAAAGGTGGAGAGAGAGAGGGATTGAAAAGGGATAGATGGAGAAACAGTGTGTATGTTTGGGGGTGATATATAAAGACAAAGAAGGAGAAGGGAGAGAATGGGGAGAGATAATTAGAGAGGGAGGGAGATATTCAACAGATTTGAGAGAGAGAGAGAGAGAGAGAGAGAGAAAGGTAAGAAGAAAGACATATAGAGAGAGAAATGTGGAGAGAGAGAGAAAGGGAGTCACAAGGAAGATAGAGAGAGAGTGAGAGAGGAGAGTAGGAGGGAAGAGAGATAGAAGGGGATTGAGAGAGAGAGTGTGTGAGAGAGGAGAGTAGGAGGGAAGAGAGATATAAGGGGAGAGAGAGAGAGAGAGAGCGAGCGAGAGCGAGATACATAGAAACAATGTCTATGTTTATGCACTGATATAGAGAGACAAAGTAGGAGAGATAGAGCTAGATATAGATATATATAGAGTAAGAAGGAGATATAGAGGGATGGAAGAGGAGATATATATATATATATATATATATATATATGAAGAGAGACAACATGTGTATTTGGGGGAGTGAGATAGGGAGATAAGAAGGAGATATGGAGGGATATATCGATATAGATGGAGCGGGTAGAGAAAGGGAATAAAATTTCTTTCACAAGATACATTGGTTTTAGTTTCGATGTTGATTTGTAATCCTATTTGATTTCTTGCATTAGATGCATTGATTTTTTTCTATATCTTGATTTATAATTTTATTTCATTTTTTGAATTAGATGCACTGATTTTAGTGTAGATGTTATTTCTAATCCTATTTGATTACTTGTAGCATTAGATGCATTGATTTCAGTGTAGATGTTGATTTCTAATCCTATTTGATTGTTTTCATTAGATGAATTGATTTCAATGTAAATGTTGATTTATCATGGTATCAGTGAATATGTCGATTTATGATTTGATGTAATTAGATGTATGTTGTACATTTTAATTTCAAAGTAATTATTTTAACATTGTGCATTGCTTTCAATGTAAGCAAAAAATATTATGGATAGCGTGCATTATGACTAAGATTTTGTAGATAACCTCAAATGAAATAAAATCGAAGAAAACTTATATTTGTGAGTTTTACATCTCCACATCTTTTAAAATTGAATAGAACTTATTTCAATCATATTTGAGATTTTTAAAATTGACTAAAAATTATTTTAATCATAAATGATTGATTGAAATACATGGATAACTAAGTAAATTTAGGAAAGTCGATAGCATTATATAAAATTATAGAAATGTTCTCACTTTTTTACCTATATATTAAATTTCAATAATATTGATTTATATCATGTTATGACTAATCTCTTGTAGATAATCTCAAATGAAATAATACTTAATAAAACCTATTTTTTGTTTGCATGACATCTTTTAAAATTGAATAAAACTTATTTCACTCCTATTTGTGTTCTTTAATTGGACATTGAAATAAGAGATTTGAATTTTAATTGATTGAAAGAGTTTTCCATGAAATGGTATATGGGTGGGTCACAAAAAAATTCATATAGTATATTTTTTATTATAATATGGATGCCTTTATAATTCAAATAATTTATTTTTTAAATTGAATTGTAATAACATTAATGTTGATTTCACTAAAAAAACACTTTCTACAAGCCAATATGAAGAACGATTGTAACTCTTTCCATGTTCAATATTAGATTGATACATAATATATTTTAGTTCATCTAAGTATCAAAGTTACTTGCATAATAACTTAAGATTGTACTTATTTTCTTAGTCTATGAAACTAGAAATCAAAATTGTTATATTTTGTAATAAATTTATAGTATATTGAAAAATAATTAAATTAACGAAATAATTTTAATAGATACATAAAATTCAAAAATTAATGAACATCCATAAAAAATATTAATAAAAATCCCTAAACTGATATAGTGAATGTATGAATAAACTATCCATATGAAAATAAATAAAAATTACAAATATCACATGAACATCCATAAAATTAAATAATAAGCATCCGTAAAATAAAATAATGTAAAGGTACATCAATAAATTGTACATTCATATACGACATTAGTCAATTGATGTAGAAGAATGCCCGCACACTCATCAATGAGTTATTCATGCTATCTGTAACAGACTCCCTAGTATCAGCACTAATTTGTGACAGCTCCTCTAGCTATGTTGGTAATACCTTGCTCTGAGATGGTAGTGGAAAGATTCTTGAAGCTTGTGGTACATGCCCAAGGTCCCTACGAGCCCCCTCACGCTCATATGTATGTCCCATAACGGGTGCATAGTAATAAGATCAGGTACTAGTGTAATACGAACTCATATGTAACACAAATTCTGCATATATATGCTTGGAAAAATAAACAACAACCTACTCATGGTGAGGGAACTAGCCCAAAGATCCGATGAATTGATCATACACAAAAGCAGTTGCATCAACATTCTTAAAATATTTCAGTGCAATCAGACCTTTATGTCTAGCAGGATGATCCAGAGGGGTGTCAAACAATCCCCATGAACATCAATGTTATTGGTGGCCTCGTTCACCATCTTCCAAGTATGTGGGCCTCTAACGTCATGCCCCTTAATTCTCTATATGGACTATAGGAGGTAACTATGTGGGCTTGAGCTCCAATATATTTTGATCAACTATTGATGTTATCCAACATCAAAGACAAACTACCCCTAGTAGGTGAATTTCCAGGGATGTTATTCAGATCTCTTCTAATCCACGTATGTTGGGACATAACATCATGGAATGTGATATGGGTTGTAGCATCATCCCATGGAGGGATCAATGGTGCACTCTGATCCTAAGCTTCCCCTTGTTGAGGGTTTGCAATGTTGAGATTCAACAAGATGATGAGCTTAGTGAAAATTAAGCACCTTCACTAAGTGCGGCTCGCAGGCTATTTTGTGGTGTATGTCTATTTTTAGACATGGTGAGCATATTCTATAAGTTGCAGGATGCTATTTGTAGATGGTTAGTCAAATGTGAAAAATATATGAAATTCTATTTTTAGAATATTGGGCGAAGTCTATTTATATATTTCCGATCTAAAAATAGATGCATGTCGATTATTATTATCCCTTAATAATAATCAAACTCTAAATATCAACTTATTCTCTTGGAGCACTTTATTTCAGGGAACAGGTGTGGCACATCAGTGGGTTGAAGGAATTACACAATTCCTAGGGTGGTTGGTTTCTCATGCATGGAGGACTCAGTTAGAACTGAAGTGGCAAAGTTATGACAGATTTGGAAGAGTAGTTCATGGAGTTGTTATTCAGTTTAACTCAGTTAATGGAGTTAAATTCAGTTGAGGTAGTTGTATCTAGTTTAACTGAAAGATACACTAGTGAGAGTTGAGTGAATTAATTAGTTAATTAATTCACAAATAATAACTCACTAATCAACTGAAAAAATACAACAGTTAACTACAGTGCATGTTATTTCCAATGGAGACACAGTGGAGAGATAGGTGAAAGGGTGAGATGGACTATCCATTGTGACTATAGTGATGCATTCAATGCATATGACACACATTCAAGTTGCCAATGAGGATTGTGCAGTCAAGGCAAGGACAATTCGAATTCATTCAGGGGTCTTCTTCAGTAGGGATTGTGCAGTGGAGGCAGGCTATCAGGAGGCAAGAAATCTGTTGATCATAAATTAACATCAGTCATTTTTCTGAAATAACCTTTGGATAGATAAGTGTTGAATGTTATGGCTAATAGTGAAACATTTAAAAGGTTTATTAAAGAGAAACGATGATGAGACAAGTATCACACTTAAAACGAAACATGTGTACGAGGAGGGTCGAAATATAAAGCAAAAGAGTAAAGGTAATGCAAAAAGCGCAAAGACATGGTGAAAAAGGCGCAAAAACAAAAATTATTAAAAACCTGGCTGCGTCCACAACGTGCACGTGAGGGAATTCTTCATGTGGGAATTTCCGTGGGGGTCAGGAAGCGGAAGAGGGAAGAGACCCATACCCCTGCGGAATTACAGTGACGTGCCACGGGGTGGGCCCAAGATAAAGAGTGACATGGCAAAGCAAAACACGGGCAGCGATGACATGGCAGAACGGAATGTAGGCCCTAGAGACTGGTATGCTATGTATTTAACCTATCTTGTGAATAATATGTTTCTAGAATCGTATGGTTTGTGCAGCAGAAAGGTAAGGTAAGTTTCTAGGCAAAATGGTACTGAGGGCCATACCAGTATTAAACCAAGCACGCGGTGTTCACCTGCTTCCAGCTGACACCCAATCCCTATGCGCCGCGTGCTCCACTGTTAGTGTCCTTACGACACTTCCTCCCTGTTTATTCCACCTCTCCGCCTTTTACCTCAAAATTCTCGGTCATAGATAACAGTCTTCCCGTATTTTACTGCAGTAAAATTCGCAGGGTTTCCAGCTACGGTATAAACTAAGTGGGAGCTAGTGCCAAGGTCTACCCAATCACTATCAACACCCCCGCATCGTTTTCCCGAGAAGATTTCCCTACTGCACAGGTATCCCGTCCCTCATATTCCCTCTGCTTTCCTTTCATTTTTAAAAGTTTAATATGTCAGTCATGGGGAGGGGCACACCCAAGAAAACTTAACCAAAGACTCCTTTGGCCCGCGAAACCAGAAACCCTCCTGGGTTCGAGCCTTTTATTGACCTACAAGCCGAAATCTGTGATCCCCGATACCCTTTTCCCATCAGTAATATAAAACCCAAGCTATTTAGGCGACCTGTCGAAAACAGAGATCGATATCAGGTGGTTGTATCAGGTCTATATAATCAGATTACCCCCCCAGTCTACCCGGTGGTCTATTTTATTTGCTGGCTTAGGGATGCCTACGATGAGCTTCGAGGCACGTTTACCTCTGCTCAGGGGAATAAGATTTTTTCTCTTTCTCCCGACATTATCAGACAAGCCCTCCGCTTTCCCACCAGCACCACCTATACCAGTTTTAGTGAAGTGGCTTTAACCTCCCAGCTCACCAAATTTCCATGGGAGCACCAAAGAGACTTCATTTCCTCTATAACTGGCTCCGAGGCTACGTCGCTTCCTTCTGCAGAGCCTTTCCGGTTGAGTCTATTCAAAGAAGACGTCTAGCCCATCCTTGCTCTCATCGCAGGTTTCTTAGGTGTAGACGGTTTGGGGGAAATTTCCAGGCCATGTGTTTACTTCTTGTGGTTAATGTCTCAAAAGGGGGTTGTTCTGTATATCCCTAGCTTCCTCGCTGCTAGCATTTGGACCCAGTTCCAAGAGCTCTTGGAGACCGGTCACTTCCACTTTTGTTCGATGGTCTTCTACCTCTTCTTATATAAGCATGCTAATAAGTTCAAAGATTTGGGTTTAGATAGGGTGTATGAGGTGAATTCTCAACCTCAACCAGTTTTAGACTGGAAATTTTCAGTACGCCAATTGCCAAATGGAGAGGGTTATTCCAGGCTCCTAAATGAGTTCATGTCCATTGCCTACACTATCATCCACAACTCACCCTCACCTAGGGTTTTTCCTGAAATGAAGAGCTGGATACAAGCCAGTAAATCCCAGAGCACTGGGGATTGGTATCTATTTGACAATTACACTGAAATTCGGGTCTATGGAGCCGAGGTTCCTCCTTACCAGCTACCTGTGTTTCCTGCTCAACGAGTTTATGCTCTGAAATATATTCGGCAGACTCTCAAGTCTGACCAACTCCACTTTGTCCCTGCAAAGAAGGATTTCATCATGAGACTCCGTATTACTATTGGCCCATTTATTGTGAATTCAAGACACACCCTTCCCATTGTTGAGAATTTGTTGCAAGGCATGGACCTAAGGCAGGGGAAGACTTGGCCCTATGATCCTTGGGAAATTATCTCAAACAGAAGAAAGAGGAACAAGTCCACTCCTTATGCACATGAATCAAGGTTGTTTATAGAGTGGTGGGCTAACCTTGAAACTTGGCCTTTGATTTTGCAAATGGATACAGATTCATCTGCCACAGGGGAAGGAGAAGACGTCAATAAAGGCCAAGGCGAAGAAGAAGTGGGTCCCTCAGGAGCAGGTTATCCCCTTCGCAAAAAGCAGAAAATAGCCTCAAGCGAGGCAGAAGTCATAGGGGAAGAACAGCTGCTTGAGCCGTTTGCAGCATATGGCCAACTAGACAAGAGAAAAGTTGGGATAAAAGTGCTGAGAGATAGCATCACCTCCTTCGACTTCTCGGAAGTCTCACAGGCCATCGGAGACTATACTTCACCAGTTACAGTTGAAAGGAGCCAGAGAAACAGAACAATCAGGGATAAGTACAAAGCCGAGCTGGAAGGCTACGTCAAAAAATATCACACCAGGGTTTCAACTTCCATGAATGTGGACACAGAGCACCTGGTATTGTCTATGGCTGAGGCCATCTTGGATCCTAATGTAGGTACCACTAGTTACAGGGTGCTTGAGTATGCAATTGATATGGCCAAGGTACCAGCACCCAACAAATGTAACATGTTTCAGGTGGTGGGTGATATGTTGAAGGATGAGGTAATGTGGGTCACCATTGCACTGAGAAAATTGGAGAAAAAGCATGATCAAGTGAGAGCGACCCTAAAGAAGGAACAGGAAAAATCTCGCGCTCTTTTGAATCAGGTACGTGGTCTCACAGAGTCAATCAAAGGAAAAGACACTGGAGACACAAATCCACAGCGCTATGTGATTGAGAAATTGCAGAGGGAGCTCTCATCTCTTAAACACAAGGTTAGCATACCAGCATTTCACCATGTGCAAACGGCTGAATTGGTGCAAGCAGAGAAAGAAAAAGCAGAATTGGCTGACACATTGTCAATGGAGAGGGAGGAAAAAGAAACAATGGCCACTCTTCAGATTAGGTTGACGGAGCTACAAAATACCTGGGACACGCACAGCTGCATGCCAACTACGACCACACTAGAGACTAGTTCACTGTCTGAGCAGCTGAACACAACGAAAGTTGCAAATGATATATTAGAAAAGCAGGCATCCACCGCGAGGCAGAGAATCACTGAGTTGGAAACCTCTTTGGCTGAAAATACTAGAAAAATAGAGACACTACAGAAAGAGATTGAACAAGAGAAGAAGGCAAGAGCCGACCAGCAGAATACCATCAATGATCTCAACACCCACCTGAAAGGTAACATCACCCTTAGGGATGGAAGAAATATTATTTGGTCAGAGATCATTTCAGCAGTAACAGAGCAGTGGGAGTTCTTGAAAGTCATCGAGGAAATAAAATCTTCTGTACTCTATCTCAGGAGGAAGTTTCAGGAATGAGATCTCAACTTGTCTAGCAGAGCCCGGCACGCCAGGGAATATGTTTCTTTCTTGAAAGGGCTGAGAGCTAGTTAGGCAGAGTAGCATGGCATAGCGAGTCGGTTTAAGGAAGCCATCGAGTGCCAAAATATTATTGATAAGGATTCGGCCCGTGTTGTAGCTTCGAGGGCCCTACAATAGTTGGCAGCCAGCATGGAACGGTTCGATGCAGTTTGGTCCGAGATCACAATAGCTGGACTCCCATCATGCTGGGATTCTACTACTCCCTCCATGCTCCGACCCTTAACAGAATATGAAGCACGTCTCTAGGAGGAAAGGGACCGAACAGATATCTTGTCAGACAAAACCGCTCGGTTAAAAGCTTAGACAATCATTGCATCGCTCCACCCAAAATTCACTCTCCTTCATCTGATAAAACATAAGATCCCCACCGAGGCAAGTTTCGGTGACCTCACTGAGGCCTACATCAAGGTGGAAGGATTCACAGCGATGCTTGAACCTTCAGCGGACATTCAGCAGAGGTGCACCCAGTTTGCCAGCCAGATCGCCAGCTCATCCGCAAATGTTCCTCCACTTGTGTCAGCAACCGCCTTGACCCCGTCTCGTCCATGAAACATTGTTAATTCATGATTCGGCCCTAGCGCCCTTTTTACATTTACTTTAGCTAGTTATTTTTAAGTTTCAAGTGGAATTTATATTTCACCTGAGTCTTTTACTTGCTGTCTAGACGTTTGTTTAAATATTTTGTTTCAAAATGGCCGAGTGCCCAACTACAAATGATGAGAGGCCTTTATTCCTCATCATAAGTTTTGATTATTTTGATAAGGACCTTTAACAAATTTTGGCATGCGAGGAAGATATTTTTCCAAAAAATATCTTCTCGCTCATGTATGGATGTTTCTATATAAGCAAGATCAGAAGAGGAAACCAAGTTCCAAATTTTCTGAAGAATTGACTGTAAAAGAATTTCTTGTATGCATTTTTGTCGAAGCTTTAATACAAATTTGAGGAGCCCGTGGGGTCTCAATGAGAAGGAGTTTTATATTTAATGAGGATTCTGACCTTGGTGCTTTACAGTGTGTAATTCTCTCCTATATGTTGTAGCTTAGCCGTTCATTTCATTTACATCCATTTATCTTGTATCACGTTCTGGAATGCGAGTAGCCCACTGGTTTTGATATAAATTTATCTTGGTCGATACTTATGCCATAACCTGTTTGGCACTTTAAATATGGCTCAGGTGTGATATGCTGTCTCATTTTCAATTCACCCGTACTTCTGCTATATTAGCTGCTATGAGATTTTATTTACAAATGTTGTTATCATGTGTGGATTCTTAATTTCGTAAGCCCACCACATGATGGTATATGTTTCTAGATATTGTCTCAATAACAGTTAGTATCCTCTTTATTCTACGTATGCAGTAGATAATTTACGATTATTCACCTCTGTGAAGTATTTAGAATCTAGCCCTCTTTGCAGTAAGATGCCTTTGAATTGTCTGATACATTCATGTTAGAATTTCGCATCTTGCCTCTGCAGTATTGCTTTCTTTGTATCAAGCTTCTAAAAGTTCTGGTTCCATTCAAATTAATCTTCCTGTTTTCAAGAAATAGCATGAGAGATTTTTTCTGCTAATTATCCCTGTCATATCATATTTCTCCTTGCTATATAAGATGTCCTACGCACTGGTCTTCCACAAATCAAGGCTGTCTCTAGGATTGACAACAAAATCAGTGCACGGATTTGCAGATTTCTTCACGATAGTGTGTGACGATTGTATTGTACTGAGAGATTGATGTACTAAGCTTTGTTGAGATTGTTACATGATCTCAATGATACATAATATATGATATTTGGGGTTTTTAGCTTCAGGATTTCCCATTAAACAACTATGTTTTGTGTGATTGCTTTTATTGCTTCATGTGTTTGCAATTGAGTTTTAAATTTCCACAAAAGATTAACAATGGAAGGATTCTACATTTAGCAAGAAGATAATATTGTTAGATCAGTAGAATCTGGATATATACATGCATATGTTATATAATTTCTACACGGTATCGGAGCAATGTTAATTCTGGAGATTGCAATTATGAAGAATTGCTGAGTTTTGTGCTGGTGGACAATTCGATTTTGCTGTAGAAATTTCTTGGTGCAACAGTTGAGTATTCATTGAAATGTCTTTCAATGGGTTGCGATTGAAGTATGCCCTTGAGGGTAGCTCTAGTTACATAGCCTAGAAGGATAGGATGGAGGCGATGCTTGAAGATAATGGACTAAAGGAGTTCATCGATAGTGATGTTCCTAAGCCTACTTCTAGTGATGATGCATTAATTGACGCATGGCAAAAGAAGGTAGCGAAGACAAGAAGAATTTTGTTGGAAGGTGTGAAAGACCATATTGTGTCAAGCCTTCATGGTAAATCCACTCCATTTGCAACGTGGAAGGCTTTTACAGATCTTTTCCAAAGCAGCAGTGACCATAGGAAGTTGGTACTGAAAGATAAGCTTAGAAAAATAAAAATGGAGAAGGGGGACAATATTCCAAAATATCTCACAAAGTTTATCCAATGTAGGGATGAGCTGGGGAGTGTGGGGATTATAGTTTCGGATGATGACTTGGTGATCTTGGCTCTCATTGGGTTATCGAAGAGTTGGCACAGTTATCAGGACTCTGTCAATGGACGGGAGAAACTACTGGATTGGGATTAACTTTGGTCGGATCTTGTGCAGGAGGAGATAAGGTGGAATACCAGGGATGGCTCTTCATCTAAGAATGAAGATGAAGAAAATTTTTCTTTGGCTGCTAAAGCAAGGAAAGGGAAGGGGAAGAAATTCCACTCAAAATCCAAGGCTAAAGGCAAGAAGCTGGATTTGTCCAAGGTGGAGTGTTTTCACTGTCACGAACATGGGAATCTCGCCACTAACTGCCCACAGAAAAATAAGAACAAGAAGGTTGCTGCAGCTGCAGCTGGAGAGGCCTTAGCCTCACAATTTGAACTTGATTTCTCTTTGATCGCATGCTTGGTTACAAGCGCAATGGGATCGGTGTGGTATCTTGATATTGGTGCTTCCTTCCACATGACGGGAGATAAGGAGTTGTTTAGTGATTTGGAGGAGAAAGATCTCCAAATGCATATAGATATGGGCGACGATGGTAGATACAGTGCGACTGGAATTGGAAACATTAACTTTGAAATATGTTATGCATGTTCCAGGTCTGAAGAAGAACTTGGTCTCAGTCGCAATGTTGGAGGACAGAGGTTATGATGTTGTTTTCAGTGATGAAAAACTTTCCTGCAACATAAAACAACCAGTCAAACCAAGAGGATAGGGATTCAAGTTAAGAATATCTACAAGCTAGAGGTAGATGGCTATGCTGTAATGATAGGCAAAGTAGAAGAAGTGGTGAACCGAGATGATGGCAAATTATGGCACAGGATATTGGGCCATCTTCACCATGGCGCCTTGAATATTTTGTAGCATATTTCTACTGGAATTCCCAAGGGTACTCTTGCGCAGTCAGATCAGTGAAAGGGATGTACTATGGGTAATTTGTGAAGACCACCTTTCATGAGAAGAATAATCGTGCTTCAGTGATCCTGGAGAGAATTCACACAGACGTGTGTGGACCATTCTTGGTTGCTTCAACAGGAAAACACAGGTATTATGTGATATTTTTTTATGACTATTCTCATAGATCCAGGATCTTTTTCATGCAGAAGAAGAGTGAAACGTTCTCAAATTTCTGTGAGTTCAAGGCATTGGTGGAGAAGGAGTCGAGGAAGAAAGTGAAAGCTCTACGGAGTTATAATGGTGGTGAATACATCTCGAGTGAATTCAAAGACTTATGTAGCAAAGAAGGAATTAGAAGAGAACTCATAGCACTTCATAACCCACAGTAGAATGGGGTCACAGAGAGGAAGAACATAATGATCATGGGTGTTGCACAAGCTATTCTTGAGAGGGAGCTAGACTTGCATGTAGAGGAGAAAGCGCCGGATTCACGAAAGATGAGCCTCCGGATGTGGATTAGCCACTAGAGGAGATTCATGTAAGGTGATAGTGCCTGCTTATGCGAACCAAACATCGGAACTAGCATGAAGCACTAGCGGAAAAGGCTGAGAGGCAAGCTTGATGTGGCACGAAATGTAGGGATCCCTACTTCACGGTGCATACGGAGACGATCACACAGTGATTTACTAGATACATGGCTCTTATGAGCAAGTGTGTATGTAATAGAGCCATATTATTTGAGAAGAAGCGATGTAGAAGCCCACATGGGTAGATGTCATGGTGGAGGAATGTGACTCCATTTGAAGCTTGAGTGATTGGGAGATTGTTCTAATGTCGGTGTATAAATCATTTGTAGGATCAAGATGGATCTACAAGGTAAAGCAAGCTACTGATGGGAGCTTCCAGAAGTATAAGACAAGATTTTTTGCTTGGGGCTTCTCACAGGTCGAGGGGATTGATTATGAAGAAACCTTTGCACCTGTCGCACGGTATTCTTCCATAAGGACCATCCTTTCTCTCTTAGCACAGATGGGTTGGAACATTCATCAAATGGATGTGAAGACTGTGTTCCTTAATGGGATCCTTGAGGAAGACGTGTACATTGATTAGCCTGAAGGATTCAAAATATTCAGCAGTGAGTCGCATGTGTACAGGCTCAAAATAGTGCTATATGGGCTTAAACAAGCACCTCGTGCTTGGTACACTCAGATCGACAACCATTTCACCGGACTTGGTTTCACCAAGAGTGAGGCGGATGCAAACCTGTACCAAATTGTGGTGGAGGGTAAGATTTTAATCATTTTTCTTTATGTTGATGATTTAATACTAACGGGTGATGAGCAGTTGATACACTCATGCAAGGTAGATCTTGCAAAGGAGTTTGAGATGAAGGATTTGGTCCTCCTTCATTATTTCCTTGGATTGGAAATATGGTAGTGAGAAGGTGAATTGTTTGTGTCTCAATGGAAGTATTCTCGGGAGATACTTGGTAAGTTTCACATCAAGGACTGCAAGCCCATGGATACTCCTCTTCCAGGAAATTAGAGGAAAGAGGATGCTACATCAACAGAGGTAGTGGATGCCACTGTTTATCGAAAGTTGGTGGGTTCGCTCATGTATTTAGTTAATACAAGACCAGACTATGCTATGCGGTGAACCAACTTTCACAAGCAATGGTTAAGCCTACCAAGCTCTTTTGGAAGGCAGGCAAGCATGTCCTGAGATATCTCAAGGGCACATATGAGTATGGCTTATGGTACAGACAGACGGATGAGGTGAAGTTGCATGGCTTCACGGATGCAGATTGGGCAGGCAGCCCATTGAATAAAAAGAGCACATAAGGAGGGTGTTGTCTAGGTAAATCCCCTCTGTGGACAGAGGTGATCCCTCAGAGCCAAGGAGAAAACCATAAGAGAGAGAGCTTTGTCCAAATTCCCGACAGGATTTGTTGAGACACGCTCCGCTACAAGCCCTACCGAAGGAATATCATAGCATTAGTAATCTCCCTTTTTGTCATCTATAATATAAGTAACTCTGATTTTGGTTCCATTCATGTGTCTACTCTTTGATGTAATGAAACGAACTATATCTTCTCTGACTGATATATAGTTACATGCTTTAGATATTATGTTGTATGTCGTCGTTTCTCTGCATGTGTACAGGTGTCCAGACATGGCGAATGGAAGGATTGTGATATGTCGAGAGATGGAAGCATAATCTCTTCTCCGACGACAAATCCGTGGGATTTGAGGTAGGCTACTTATCGCAATCTTTGTCTTTTTTGTAACTAGGAACCAACATCATTGTGTGATTTGATTGTTGCTAGACCCGATTTGGGCTAGTGGGATTGCCTCTGTCCACAGAGGGGATTTACCTCCACAACAGAGGGGTTTTTAGTATCAGATCTACAGAATTTTCTTGGTACAGCAGGAAACAAAGATTCGTGGGCACTCAATTCAGCAAGGTGGCGAGAATACATGGTAGCAATTCAAGCCGCATGTCGCTATCCGGATGAGGAAGACTGACTCGCTTGTTCGCTCTCATTTAGATCCTATAGTGATACTTTGTGATAATCGCAGTTGCATTAAAATTCGATTGATCTTTGTTGGGAAAAATACCGAGAGGGGGGGGGTGTATTAGTATTTAGGCATTACTCAAATCCTTTACTTTTCCACTCTCTAAAACCCATATGCTACTTTTGCCGAAGCCAACTAGCGTATACACGTGGATATCCTTCATAAAACTCGCTCGCATATACACAGAGATCCGATTATGTCATTAATTCTTCACTTATATCATTCCATCATTCATTCACTAGATGTTCAATAAACAAGAACATGTACGTAAGAATAGAGTAAGTCATCACACATAAGCAACACACATGAACACCAGGATTTTAGGTGGAAACCCAAGTCGGAGAAAACCACCGCCGCCGTTGTCTCACCCTTCAATATTTTATTATAGAGAAAACATCTTACAACTTATGTACCGGCGCGTAATTACACCAAGAGTGTGCACCCACCCGTGCTCGTTTACCGACGCCCCGGAAGGGAGCACTAACCCCCGCTCTCGTTTACCGAAATTTCCCCTCCCCGGAAGGGGAGCTACGACCCCCGCTTCTCCGGCGTACTGTGCCTCACCGGAAGGGAGCTACTACCCCCGACCGAAGGCTACAACCTCAACACCACCATGACCACGTTTCATCAATTTTCAAACTCGGATCCAAAAGCTTTTAGCACAACTTCGGCAGCTACTCTTCATCATATTTTCAAACTCGACCCACTCCATACATTTAAGCTCAATCATACATCAAAAAAGATACTTATCAATTCGTAAAACACAGACGATAGTAGTAACACAAATGTATCGTGTATCAGATATTTCATACTTCATCCTTCAAAGAAACCCTAGTTTTCATACACACTTTCCTTTCACTGATCCGTGTATATACGCGCCTTCGTCCATACAACCACGATACTTCGCACATTTGATGTAACTAATTTCATCGCCCATACGCACTTCCTTCAACAAACCCACGTATATGCGCGCTTCCTCTCGTGGCGAACTAGCGTATAGTTCTTCGTACATTTAGGTCATTTCCATTTCTCGTAATCGTATACATCACCGAGATTTTACCCTTTACTTCAAACGCATGTTCGCCTCATCTCGCATCTAATCATTCCATACACATACATTTCGTATCTAGATTCCTTCTTCATTATTTCTTCATAGGTGCATCATGCTTTCGCATCTATCATTCAACTCGTTACCCTTTCCATTCATATATACTTCAGAGAGAAGTATTCATTCAAGCTCAAACATCTTCGTACACATTTGCACAATGAATTTCTTCTCCTTTATATAGGTTTACCCTTTATCAATACCATGAGCCAAAACCACATTACTTTCGATGGTATTCCGGACGGGGTCACATAGACAAATCATTACTCAATACAATGGGTCAATACCATGGTGGTTACCCCTGGTTTTACATATTTAGAGCGCTTTGCCCATACGCGACTTGGCACGTTATTTCCGCGTGCATACGCTACTTTGTCTAGACAAATCCGCATATGCCTTGAGACATACTCTTTTCTATCATGTTCTAGCACATACCGACATTCCTTCCATCATAACCTTCTTTACCTATTGTATATATATTAGATTTACATCATTTAACAAGTTCATCAAGACATATTCCATCGTGGACAACTTCATCAAGTAGGTTGCCATCATCTTCATCAAGTGGGTTGCCATCAAGGACAACACTCTCAGCATCATATTGTCAACAATATCCCCCTTGGACTTGATGGCAACCACGATGGTGTTTGATCACCAAAAATCGTATAGATACATGAAGCATAACCATTATTCAAATACCATGACATTCTTTCCCCTTATTCAAACACCATGTCACTCTCCCCCTTTCGACATCATGGGCAAAGGGCGGATCAAAACCAACACAAGGTTTTTCTCCTCATGTAGACACTATAGATCCGATGTGCACTCGAAGTTACCATGCTCCCCCGAGTTCATGCCGAACCTACAAACATATTTTTCAATGAAGTACATGACTCTATGACCTTCCTATCACCAATGACTCATACTTACATCAAAGATCCATCCAAGTGGATTTACATATGAGACTCAAATACCCAACCAAGTGGTTTACACATCCTTAACTCAACTACCGAACCAAGTGGGTTTACAAATTCGAATCACTTACCCAACCAAGTGGGTTTACAATTCTTGACAAGTCCTTACATGACCGAATAATACAATTTTACATCATGGGTCTCAACAAGACCTTTTTATCGAATTACAAGTATGACTTTTTATGACCAATACTAGAAATACCTCAAGAGAGAGATCATATTTCAGAATCATCATAATGCCAACAATTCATTATACTCAAGAAGACTAGTGGATCCCCCGAAAATGTGCATCCAAAAATCCCTTTCCATATGACCAAGGCTCCTCCCAGCTTTCTGTGCAACTTGAACACCTTTCAGCAGCGCAAGTCATCAACAACACCAGATGATCTCATTCATATTTCTCGAATCATAAGACTTCCATCTCATCAAAATATATTCTTCATCAAATAGCAATCCAGGCTCATCCATAAACATCATCATAAGAAACCATGTATCATGTCATTATCATTAGTATAACCGAATAATGCTAACAATACAATCATTAGCAATGGGACCGATGCTCCCCCGAACCTTGCTCCCGATCTTCACCTCGTCATCCCAATTCTCTTTATCATCAATGCATACGCGCGACCGTGTCCGCCGGAACTCGCGTGCACCACGTGGATTTTGTCTACCAAACCCGCGTATGGAAAATGAAACATTGAAAACTTCACATTCCTTCATCTCCCCATGAAGTTGTACCACCTATACCCGTCTTCTTCATATCGATGATCCGTCGAAATAAACATAACCGTAATAACCAAAACAACTTATGAGAATCATCATACATTGCTTCCTATGACGATACATTACTAAGCTCCATAATGTATCTCACATCACTGGGCAGTCATTAAGAGAAGTAAGCTTCGAAGCTTCGATGACTACGTAGGGTCAATATTCCCTACGTTTCCGACCGGTCCTCCTTCTTTCAAATTTTGCTTGAAATTTCTAATTGTGTGGCCGGAAATTATCTAATTTCTCGTATCCGTTCATCCTACATTCTTTTTCCACATGTCCATACTTGTTACAAGCATAACATCTTATATGACCAGAGAAGTAAGCATAAGGACTTCAGTGTGTTTCTCTCGTTCTTCCTTCTATTGCAATCAACTACTTTATGACCATACTTGCTGCATGAAAAACAATATCCCTTGAAGCAACCAGAAAGTACCTTCTCGAATAGAATCCGTTTGATTGTGACTCAAATGATCTCGCTTCTACAATTTGCCGCAACATGCCCATAATTAGGACAATTAAAGCATTTAACATTATCGATACTTCTATAAATAGAGTGAAAGATTTCCTTTGAGAATTCATAATTGCTCTGCTGTCTCTTTGTCTCTTTCACTACTTCAGGTTTTTCTTTGACATCCTTTGAATCTTTAGCACTTCCGTGGACTAGATTCTCCTTTAACCGTTTCACATGAAAACCCGCAACCAAGCTTAATCGAGGGAGACCTTTGACTACTAAGAATATTGTCCCGTAATCTTAGTACCATTCGAAACCTCAAAAGTTTATCCTTTTCTTCTAATTTACCTTTGAGAATGTTTACCTCAACTTCCAATATTTGGAATTGCTTCTTCATACTTTCTTCGACCCTTTTTCCTTCTTCTACTTGATCATTCGTATTTAGAATTTCTTCCTTCAACCAATTTTTGTTTTCTTCACATGTTTGTAGCAAATTTCCTCTTCATTATTCTTATTTGATTTTTCCACATCTTCTTTGAGAGAGATAATTTCTCGCTTCAAGTCCTCTTTCAAATGATAGGGGTTCTTCTATTCTTCTTATTCGATGCTTCGAGATCTTCTTTCGCAGAGATGATTTCTCGTCAAGTACTTCATTCCTTTTGTTTGATTTTTCTAGATCTTCATTTAGATCGTTGATTTCTACTTCAAGTCTTTTATTTCGATTGCTTCCATAATTGTACAACCTTTGATACTTGTCTACCCGTCCATTCGGCATTTCTATCTCGTCCTTTCATTTGAGAGATCATCTCTTTGTAGATAGATTCTTGCTTATTAGATGATATTTGTAGTTCTTCAACTTTAATCTTGAGAGCTTCTTCTAGATCCATAACATTCCTTTCTTAATCGTCTTCACTATTACATGCAATAAGAAGGTGAATCACAAGAACAACAATTAGTACCCGTTTTATCTTCTCTTCATTTTCTCGGGCCGCCCATGTTTTCCGAGATATCTCCTTTCCTTGAGTAGCCTTCTTTCTTTTGCTTTGCCATGCGCACTAGCATCTTGGTCGAATCTTCTTCATCTTCACTCGACATTTCATCATTATCTTCATTTGCATAATAACTCTTTCCCTTTTCAAATTGTTTCCTTTTATCATGATTTTCTTTATAAGGACATTTAGCAAGATAATGACCCACTCTTCCAAAGTCAAAAAATTTGAAGGGAAGCTTACCTTTGAATCTTCCGCACTGGGTTGGAGTCTTCTGCAAAGTTTGCTTCTTCTTCTTCCGATATATAACTTGATTCCTTGACAACTTCCTTTTCTTTTCCTTTTCGTTACTAACGCCCTTTAAAAACAAATTTTCTTTGATTTGAGAGGACCTCCTTGTCTCATTTCATAAGCAACGTAATACTATGTAGTTTAACAATAGTAAGAGTTTTTAGATCTTGCCTTTCTTCAATACCCGATACTTTTGACTCAAATTTTGAAGTCAAAGATATTAAGACTTTTCCACCGTAGTAGTATCGGTTATGGTTTCACCCAAACTTCTCATACGATTTACAATATCATCTAGACGTAAAAAGAAACCGGCAATACTCATCACTATGCATCCTTAAATTTTCATATTCAATTCCGAGAGTTTGGAGTTTTGCACTTTTTACCTTTCTATCTCCTTCATAGCTTAGAATGATTTTGTCCCATATTTTTCAATAATCTGTACCGCATCACTTTAGCAAATTTGGTTAAGACATGCTTCCTAGTAAAACATTGACTGCTTTGGCATTGACTTCATATTTATTCCTTTCGCCGCATCAGCTTGAATACTTGGTTTTGATACCGATAACCTTCTTCCACGATTGCCTCATACTTCGCACCAAGACTTTGCGTATATGCTTTTGTTCGTATCTTCCAGAATAAATCGCATTATCTCCATTGAATAGAGGTGGCCTTATATACATTACTCCTTCATGACTTCCCATTAAGTAGCGTATGTCCTTCAAGCGATCAAGCTTCGTGCAAGGACCCCTTCCGATACCAATTGTTGGGAAAAATACCGAGAGGTGAATCAGTTGTTTAGGCATTACTCAAATCCTTTTACTTTCCACTCTCTAAAACCCATACGCTACTTTGTTGAAGCCAACTAGCGTATACACGTGGATATCCTTCATAAAACTCGCGTATACACAAAGATCCGATTATGCCATTAATTATTCACTTATATCATTCCATCATTAATTCATTCGATGTTAAATAAATAGTAAACATGTATAGTAAGAACAAGAGTAAGTCATCACACATAAGCAACACACATGAACACCAAAGATTTTAGGTGGAAACCCAAGTCGATAGAAAACCACCGCTCGTCGTTGTCTCACCTTCAATATTTTATTATATAGAAAATTCACAACTTATGTACTCGGCGTTGCACTACACCGCACGCCAGCACCCACCTGCGCTCGCTACTCGGGGCCTCTCCGGAAGGGAGCATCGACCCTCTCGCTCTCGTTTACCACCCTCTCCGGAAGGGAGCTATGACGCCGCTTTCCTCGCTATCACTGGGCCTCACTTGGAAGGGAGCTACCCCCCGACCGAAGGCTACAACCTCAAGACCACACCATGGACCACATTTCATCATCGAAACTAGATCCAAAGCTTTCTTAGAGCACAATCCTGTGCCACTTTTCATCATATTTTCAGACTGACCCACTCCATACATTTAAGCTCAATCATACATCAAAACGGATACTTATCAATTCAGACAACATAGATCGATAGCAAGAATACGAACCGATCGATAAGATATTTCATACTTCATCCTTCAAAGAAACCCTAGCTTTCATATGCGCTTTCCCTTTCACCGATCCTCGCGTATATACGCGCTCGTCCATACAAATCCACGCAGGCCCCCCCGCACACACGAACTAATTTCACCGCCAATACGTGCTTCCTCTTTCGAAAGAAACCCGCGTATATACGCGCTTCCCTCTCGCGGCGAACTAGCGTATAGTTCTTCGTACATTTAGGTCATTGCATTTCTTCTAACGTATACATCACTCGTATTTTACCCTTTACTTCGTACGGATGTTCGCCATCTTAGATCTAATCATTCCATACACATAAATTTCGATCTAGATTCCCTTCTTCATTATTTCTTCATAGGTGCATCATGCTTTCAGATCTATCATTCAACTCGTTACCCTTTCCATTCGTATATACTTCGTAGAGAAGTATTCATTCAAGTTCTATTACCTCAAGTAATGCATTTGCACAATGAATCTCTTCTCCTTATGTAGGTTTACCCTTTATCAATACCATGAGCCAAAACCACATTACTTTCGATGGTATTCCCGGACGGGGTCACATAGACAAATCATTACTCAATACAATGGGTCAATACCATGGTGGTTACCCCCGGTTTTACATATTTAGAGCGCTTTTGCCCATACGCGACTTGGCACGTTATTTCGCGTGCATACGCGCTTACTTTGTCTAGACAAATCCGCGCATGCCTTGAGACATACTCTTTTCATCATGTTCTAGCACATACCGACATTCTTTCCATCATTACCTTTTGTACTCATTGTATATATATTAGAGTTACATCATTTAACAAGTTCACATCAAGACATATTCTAGCCTGGTGACAACTTCATCAAGTAGGTTGCCATCATCTTCATCAAGTGGGTTGCCATCAAGGACAACACTCAACATCATATTGCCAACAATCTTGTGTTTCTTGATAGATCTAAATATATTGATATCCAGTATCATCATATCGAGCATCAGCAAGCAGGTCGATGTCGTTTCAAGATATCTACGAAGATCATGATGCAAGATATTCGATGAAGGCACTCAACAGAGCAAATTTGAATACCATATATAGGCAAGATCGAGGTGAAGGATAATCTTTATTTTGTTGAGAGGGGAGTGTTGAGATTCAACAAGATGATGAGCTTAGTGAAAATTAAGCAACTTCCTTCACTAAGTGGGGCTCGTAGGCTATTTTTAGGTGTATGTCTATTTCAGACATGGTGAGCATATTATATAAGTTGGAGGATGCTATTTGTAGATGGTTGGTAAAATGTGAAAAAATAGACAAAGTTCTACTTTTTAGAATATTGGGCAAAGTATATTTATAAATCGACGATCTAAAAATAGATGCATGTTGATTATTATTAGCCCTTAACAATAATCGACTCTAAAATATCAATCCTTATTCTCTCGCGTCTTGTTTCAAGTGAATGTGTCCGCAATATCTTGGGTCAAGGAATTATGAAATTCTCAGGGTGGTTGGTGACTCATGCATGGAGGACTCGCTAGAACTAAAGTGGAAATTTTATGACAAAGTTGGAAGAGTAGTTCATGGAGTTGTTATTCAAATTAACTCGCTTAATGGAGTTAAACTGAAGAGCTAGTTGTATCTAGTTTAACCGAAAGATACACTAGTGAAAGGAGTGAATTAATTAGTTAATTAATTCACAAATAATAACTCACTAATCTAACCGAAAAAATACAAAGTAGCTTAACTACAAAGGCATGTCGGGCCTAAGGAGACCCTATGGAGAGATAGGTTAGTGGGTGAGATGGACTATCTCTCATAGACTATAGTGATGCATTCAAGCAGATATGCACACACATTGGAGTTGCCACGAGGATTACGCAAGCCAAGGCATGGCCAATTTGAATTCATTCAAGGGTCTTTCAATAGGGATTGTAGTGGAGGCAAAGTTATGAGAGGTAAGAAATCAATGCATGGATTTGCAGATTTCTTCATGATAGTGTGTGGATTGATTGTATCAGTAGACCAGAGTTTGATGTATTAAGATATTTCTATGAGATTGTTACATGATCTCCACGATACATAATATATAATAGTTGGGGTTTTTAGCTTTCCGTGCTTTCCCGTTAAACAACCGTGTTTTGTGCGATTTTTTTATTGCATCATGTGTTTGAAATTGGAGTTTTACAAAGAAATTTCCGCAAAAGATTAATAGTGGAAGGATTTTGTATTTAGCAAGAAGATAAATATTATTAGATCGAGAATCCTGATATATACATGCATATATTATATAATTTCTACATCCAAATCATAAACATAATTTAACATATGTAATTAACAAACTAGAAGCATAATAAAAAAAATACATTAAATTTAAACACATTAGTTGAAGAAAATTTTAAAATTAAAGATAATTTCAAGACATAAATAGATAAAAATTTAAAGAGGATTTAAAAAATGCAAGAGGTGTACTCGAAACAAGGGAAGAAGGTCCATTGGAGGTAGCGTGATCGTTAACATAGATGGAAACACTACTCGACACTTCGACCGGCGTCAAAGGGAGGATCTATCGTGAACATGCACTCGGGTGGGTTATGTGATCTATCATGAGCCCAACCATGGCTATCAAATCCTCACACTCTCGATGGCCTACAATTGTGGCACACATATCATATGCCTTAGCATATTATATATAATACATGTAAACTAATCCAAGAAAAAATGTTGACCAAACTTATTACATAATACATATAAACTAATGCAAGAATGAATTAGAAACAATGTTGATAGAAAGTCCATTTCAAACTCAAAAGAGAATATTATAGCCTCAAGTCCTAAACTTCTAGAGTTCATTTATTGATAACTTATCGACCAAAGTATAGAGTTCCATGCAAACACAATCAAAATATGTCATCAAATACACCTTCACACTTTTTATCATTACTAAAAAATGAATTTTATTCATAGATCATAATATGTAAATATATATGTAAAAAATTGAAATAAACTTGTTTAAAAAACTAATAAAATTTCATGCCAACCAAATACTCCAATAAGACTTTAAGTTCCTATAATGTTTGAATTTGAAACATGACATGTACTAGGTGCAAGCACATGAAGACAATGTTTCAAAATGTATTATTCACTCTACCAAATGTAGTTTTTCATTATATTTAATGTATCAATCGATGATGCATAATTGAAACATGAACTTAGATGTATATGTGTGTGTGTGTGTGTGTGTGCACGCGCGTGTTCTGTTAAATAATTATAGAAATATGTTATTTTATAAACAATATATATATATATATATATATATATATATATATATATATATATATATATATATATATATATATATATATAACACTATAATATATAGGTATGTGATGTTATAGTTAAATAGAGTTATGTTATGTGATAGTTCTATATGTTATGTTATGTTATTATAATTATATATAGTTAAATATTATATATTAATGTGAAGTTGGGTTACATTTTTTTCCCTTTTTTTGAGAAAAAATATCAATTTTGAAGTTCTTCAAATTTCTATAAGTCAAAACAAATTTTTCCGTTTAGAATTTCATTTTTACGATAAAAATAAAACTTGTGAGAAATTTATTAGCTTTATATTACTTATTTTTTGGATATTCAAATTTGATATGTCAACTTAACAATTCTTTGAGTGTGTGTTCTTTAACAATAAAAGGATTCATAAAAATTCATGTTGAAGCATTGCCGTATTCTTTGAAAAACTTTGTGTTTTTGAGAAAAAAATGTGTTAAAATAATCTAGATTGAGTGTACTTCAATATCATTCTATTTACGAAACCAAATGATATATATCATAATTAACAGAATTTTTGAATCAACCAACATGAAAAAATCATATTTGAATATGTTTTTGGCCCATGTAAAAGTTTCTCAACGTATTAGTTATAAACTAAAACTAAAAATCATAGATTAATTAATTAAATGTAATGCACCATAAAAATTTCAATTTTTTTTACAAATGCTTATTTTGGGAGATAGAAAATTTTGATTTCACCGAATCATAATGCCCTTCGTAAATTGTTTGCACCCATTTTATTACCAAATTAATTAAAATTCGTAAATATCTATGGAATTCATTAAATTTATATTCCCGAAAGTAGATTGAATTATGAAATGATTGTCTTGGTTACGAAAGTTAATTCATAAAGTTTGATGGAGTTTAATCTTTCCAAAACCTAAGAAACGTGTCCAGAAAGCAAGAGTTGTAGCGTAGTTGCGTATGTTTAGTTTGATAAAACTTTTGTAATAGTTTGGCCGAATTTTTTTCTACTCATCCATTAGTTTAACGACAAAAAGTTTGAGCAAACTTATGCTTTCTATAAATTACGTGCTTGCACAGAAGAACTCATAGCTTTATGCTTCTCCATATTTCGCAACTATATAAATATCCGAAACCGAAACATTATTTTTGCACATTTCTTCATTTGGGTTGAATTTGCAAAGGAATTTTTTTGGGCTTAATTTCCAAAGGACATTTTTTTGGAGGTATTATTTAAAGTGACATTTTTTTAGAGGTTTTTTGGGCTTAATTTTCAAAGGACATTTTTTGGAGATATTTTTTAAAGTGACATTTTTTTAGAGGTTTTTTGGGCTAAATTTTCAAAGGAGAGTTTTCAAGAGATATTTTTTTAAAGTGACCATTTTTTTAGAGTAAGTGTTTTGGGTTGAAGTAAATAATTTATAATGATTTTTTAAAGTGACATTTTTGTGTAATTTTTTAGGCGATATTTTTTGCAGACTCGAAGGAAATGAGTCACATTTAAAATAAATTTTTTTGGCGGAATTTTTAAAGTAAGTGTTTTGGGTTGAAGTATGTATTTTGTGAAAAAAATTTAAAGTGAGTTTTTTTAAACTAAACCCTTTATGATGCTTTTTTAAATTGAGTTTTTGTCTAAGTTTTGATAGTGAGTGTTTTTTTACAAAATTTTGAAGGAAATTTTAGCTTCATACTAAATTATCATGGGAAATCAAAGAAATTGCAAGAAAAATTAAGTGATCGAACAAGAAACCCCGAGGCTCGTAGAGAATAGGGGAGAGAATATCATAGAGAGAATAATCCTCAATTATTGAAAGGGAAACAAACCAAGTAGACAATCAGTATGTAAATTTAAATATTATAAATGATATTTAAAATGTAACTAATTGTATTGTGAAACTTAATTTTTATTTGATGAACTAATTTGAAAAATATTTTGCAATGTAAACAGAGAGAGATATTCTCAAAACATTGATGATGAGATACAAAATTTGAAAGATAAAGTGAAAGAGATATTGAACCAATGATTGAAGATGTTGAAAAATGTTGAAAGAAATTCAAGTGAAGAAATTGAATCACCAGGTATGTATATATATGTTGAATGTGTATTATTGAAATTATACATATTTATTAATTTAATTATTTGTTGAATATGTAAACTCATTTTGTTCATTTAATTCTAATATGCACAAATGAAACTATCGATGATGAGATGTTGGAAAATGTTGACACTAACACATATGGAGATAATAAATATGACCATGTTATACGATATCATGTTAAGCACATCATTGATATGTTCTTAAAAGATAAAAATGTGGGAGTTAAAGCCCCAAATTTTTAAAAGTATCTTAACATCAAAGAAATTAAAGCAAGCTATGACTTTATTGGGTATTCAAAAATTGATAAAAGATATGAACGAAAATCTAATGCAAAATATAAATAGTGCTCTAAAGTCAATTGGAAGATCTAGAAAGAAAAGTGATTTAGATGCATGTAGAGCAATAAAAATGGTAGTGTTTTCATCAAGTACTAAAGAGAATCGTTTGCAAAATATATGGCACAAGCATTAGGGACCTCATGAAAAAATTTGCACAAAAATCAGAAATTTTGATTGCAAATAGATTTAAATGATGAACTAGCTTGTTGGATGCTTATTTGTAGGCAACCATACAATGATAGACTTGGAGAAGATGTTAAAAAAATAATATATGAATAATGGATGAAAAAATTCACGAGCCACCAAAAACAAGGGACGTGATGCAATGAAGAATAACACAAAATCAATCGAAGAACATGAAAAACATATCTTGGATGCTACTCAGACAGAGCTATTCAAAAAGTTAATAAAAGAGAATCGTGAAATTATTGTCTCAATCGGTGATTTTGACAATGGTATGTTAAACCTATCATTGTATGCAACACTTGTTGCTGTCGTTATCATGTGGAATTTCAATTATATTATGACACATTTCTTAATTTTGGTAATGAAATATTCACCTCCTCCTTCCACTATCTATGATTTAATATCTCAAATTTTATGTGTAAGAGAAAGTCAGAATTATTTTACTACAAAGAAATGTGTTGGTGTTAAAAAAAGCGATGATTGTGGAAATTTGACTTTGTTTGAAAAAAATATCATAATGATATAAATGATCAAACATTTTCAAACATAAAAGTGAAATGGAAGAGATATGAATATATTCATACATGGATTGGTTCAAGTAGTACTACAAGTACTAAAATAATTGATTTACAAGAAGAAGAAATTTTTTGATATAGTTTTTGAGAAAGTTGAGGAAGAAATTCTATAAATACACCAAACATTCCCATAGAGCTCGATGGTAGGACTTTAGTGATTCAAACATCCCATGAATTTTTTCCACTGTGGACCATTTTGGTCACCCACAGTTGATTTATAAGAGATCCACACATGTTGCATAAAAATAAATACATAGTGAAGACTATCATTTCTACCAAGTTCCCATGCTTTTCCATATTCTATATAGACACGTCAAAAAAATGTTGATCCTATGTTGAACCAAAGGAAATCGACAGTGTTATTAAAGAATGTCACTTTTATATCAGCGATGATCGTGCACATGGTACATATTTTGTACAACATTGTTTTGAAAAAGATTTATGACTGAAAGTTGTGAAATAAAATTCAATGAAAATTGGATATGGTCGTATGGATGCGTTAGGTCAATTAAAATATTTACAATCATTCTTTTGGTAGTGTCATCTTCATAAGAAAACCTACGAAACATTTTATAATTTCTTTGAGACTAGTCATGGAAAAGGAGAACATGATGGTGTAGGGGCATGTATAAAATGAGCACTTCGAAGATATCAAATGGACCACTCGCAAGCCAACTTTGTCTCAGCTTCTGAACAAAGTTGTTCAATGGCATATCGCCGCACTAAGCCATGAGAATAATCAGCCAAGGGAAATACGAAGCTACATGCACACACACACACACACACACACATATATATATATATGTAGATGTTTAATATAATGGATTCCACTTATTATATTTCTAACTTTAAACATTATTTATCACAATGATTATCTTTGATTGTATTTTGAATAATGTGATTACATTCTTGTTTGAATTTTCCATATAGGATTTTTTGGCATATCAGTCCAAGATGTAGATAGATCGACCGGAAACGACGTTGAAACAATAAAAGAGACTCGAAAAATTGCATTCAATTAAAAACAAAGCAAGATTTCAAATGTCTTTTTCATTTGATAAAAGAAAATATTCTTGTTTCTTACTATGTTTGCATAGACAAATACGTAATCCAATGATGTTTGTCAAAACAAAATGTATGTAAAATATTGGCAACATACATAACTAAATACAAAGGGTGAAATGTCCATTGTAAACTTTGAAGAAATGCAATCAGAGGAGACTATAGTATCATCTGAAGGTGATCGAGTTTCTAATCTTGTTAGAAAAGGTAACATTCCAATTGATTTCAAATGATACAGATCTAGAAATAGATACTAAAATCAAGTACACATGTTAATTTTAAAGTTAAATTTTCATGTTAATTATGATCTAAATTTATGTAAGTTCGTTTTATCGTAAGGTGAGATGTTTTTGGCTGTAGTTGCATGTTAGGTCCCTATATTACTAATTTATTCCCTTATTGTTATTAGTGTAACTCCCTTATTTTTATTATTAAAATTCCAGAACCCCCAATATTGTTATTATTGTGCCCTTACATTGTTATTGTTAGGTCGGCTAGGATTATATCAGGCCCGAGGACCTCATATATATAGAAGGAGGTTTGGTCATTTGTATCATCCAAGAATTGTTCATTTATGCAATGTATTGGAAGTTTCCCACTCGAAGTAGCTGATTTCTAAGGTGTTGATCTCTCTTTCTCTTATATTTCTAGAGCTTCGGTTTCATAACATTTGGTCTAAGAGCTTTGGATTCTAGGTTTTGCTACTCCAAACAAATATCGTGGAATTTTCTATAAATTTGTTTCTACAAATGTTCGTGTTGAAAGATTTAGAGAGCAAAGCCGAAATCCCGAGAAACATTTACAAAATTTCCGAGCTTCATTCGCAATATTGTCGAGATATGATTTGTGGAAGTTAGGGCATTTTGTAGGCTTCGAATTTAACCTAAACCGTCATTGTGAAAAATTTCACCATAATGTTTTTTCTACGAGGATTTAGAAGCTGAAATTTTTATAGAGTGAAGCTAAACTCCTAAGGAAACTCCTATAAAAGTTTCAAATCTTGGTTCACAATATTTTCTAAGATATGATTCGTGGAAGCTAGGATTGTTTCTTGTGCTCCCGAATTTCATCTCAAAGAGGTGACCATGGGAAAAAACATAATAACTCTCTCTCTCTCGAGCATCGGATTTGGATTTTGTAAAAAGTTGACACAAGTACATGGACCGCAATTTTATTTGAATCAATTTTAGAGATGAAGGAGGAAACAATGACACATGTGCCAAGTCATAGAAGGTCGCTCTACTTAACCGATAATTAGGTTATCATTGGAGATCGGGCATAACTTTCTCTTTGAAGAATCCAAACTGTGTCGACCCGTGGTATTCGGAAGAAAAATTTAGAGGGCTACTGTGGTCGAATTTTCGTATATTGAAGATCCTAACTCACATAGATATTTCAGTTTCCAATATCAAGCTCCTCAAAAGCAAGAAAAATGTGTATTTTTTTCGAATTACATAAGTCTCGTTTAAAAAAAAATTAGTTTGAATTTATTCCAAGGGAATATTAAAGAATAGATACGTATTGGGTTCTAAAATTCCCACTAAAAATAATTCAACACCCATTAAGCCTTCCGAAGGCTCTACCGTGACTCACGAGGACAAAGAAACACAACATGAGATATCAAAATTACAAGACCAAGTGCACCAAATTTCGTTATCTCAAAGAGAAACAAAAAATGAAATGGAAGTTTTGAAGAAAGGCATGGAAATTAATATGGATGGTTTGAAGAAAAGTCGTGGAAGCTAAGATGAATGGTTTGGAAGCTAATATTGATGGCATGGAAGTGGGAATGGAAGCTAAGATGGATGGCATGGAAGCTAAGATGGATGACATGGAAGCTAAGATCGATGAAAAAATGAAAGACAACATGGAAAAACAGAAGAACAATTTGAAAATTTGATACAAGAAACTCTTCCTAATGGCGAAAAGAGTAGAGGAAACCCACGATGAGAACAAAATAACCGAAGAAGGTAATTTCATGTAACCAATGTTGGATGGAAGAACCACCATATTCAAAAGATATGAGGATGTTTGATGACAAGGATCCCGTAACATGGATACTAATAGATGGAGCAATATTTTGATCTCAATGTGAAAATCACACAAAGGTATGCATCGCAACTTTACATTTGCAACAAAATACATTTCTATGGTATCGATGGCTTTTCTCCCGTAAAAAAATTGTCACTTGGTCAATTGTTATGGAGGAAATGATAGCATGTTATGAGGATACAAAAAGTAACACCTTCTTTAGCCAATCAACATAAATCACAAACAAAAGGGTTCATGGTGGAGCACATTAGTGACTTCAAAAATTGAATATATGGGTAACCGATATTCTAGAGGAACACAAGATTGATGTCTTCATAGGGACTTTAAAGGATAACATCCAACATGAAGTTGTGTTTGGGAACTCCGATTCATTGGAAAAGGTATCTGTGTTGGCAAGAAAAATTGAATGTAAAATTATGGCGACAAGGAAGCCTACGACTCACATATATAAATATGGAAGTGTTGCTACATCTAGAATTCCACAACCTACAAGGTTGACACCATAACAATTGAAGAAAATAGCAAAAAGGGTTTTTCTACACAGATATCAAATACACTAAAGCTCATAAGTGTGCTCAAGAAAATTATTTTACATAGATCAGAAGAGGAAGAAGAAAATGAAAAATAATCTTCAAAAGAAGAGGATATACACCGGGAACCAACCCTAGAAGAGGAATAAATGAGTTCGACCATATCGTGTAATGAATTGGCAAAGGAATTACCACTTCTCAAACTCTCAATATTAAGGACATATCAAGAAGAAAAAGGTAGTAGTGTTGATTGATTCGGGTAGTACCCATAATTTTATTCATTGGAAGGTAGCCAAGGAATTGAATTGTTTTCTATACCAACACTGCACGTCAAGTGATGGTTGCAAATGGAGTGAACTATAAATTTCTCTCAAAATTCCATAATATCAAGCTAACCATGGGGGAATATGTATTGAATATTCCAATGCTTTCAACCCTTATGGGAGGTGTCGATGTTGTACTAGGATTATAATGGTTACAATCTTTTCGGACAATAGCTTTTAATTTTCAAGTACTTTTCTTTGAAACTTTTTTCGAATGAAAGGAAGTCAAATTATGAGGTATCTCAAGGAAGCTGTGAAAGATAATAAGCCTAATGTCATGACAAAGCTTTTAAAGAAATAACAATGAGGCATAATTGCACAATTATGATCACTAGAAGTTCCGACATTAAAATCATTTATTTCTCACAGATCTCCAAAAAGCCTTGGAAAATCATTCCAAGGTGTTTGAAACTCCCAAATGACTCCCACCTATTCCCGTTCACGATCATGCTATTCATTTGATTCTAAGAAGTGTTCCTCCAAAAATCGTGCCTTATACATATCCTTATGTCCAAAAGAGAGAAATTAAATGTATGATTACGTAAATGTTAGAGGTCAGCATAATTCAACCTAGTCAAAGTTCTTTCCCCGCTCCAAAGAGTATGGGTGCACAAGAAGGGATGGATCATGGCACATGTGTCGAGATTATAGGGAGCCCAATAAGCTCACCATTAAAGATAAATTTTCCATTACCGTGATCGATGAATTATTGGATGAATTACATGGAGCAATTTATTTTACCATGTTGGATCCTCATTCGTGATATCATCAAATTAGAATAAATACCGAAGATATTCCAAAAACAACATTTCAAACTCATGAGTGTCATTATGAATTTTTGGTCATGCCTTTTGGCCTTACCAATGCACCTTCTACATTTCAAGGGTTGATGAATTCCATTTTCAAACACTTCATTAGAAAATTTGTGCTAGTATTTTTTGGATGATATACTATCTACAACAAAATCTTGGAAGGATCATATTCAACATGTTGACAGGGTGCTCAAACTATTGCAGGAGAAACAATAATATGCAAAAACATCCAAATGTTTCTTTGGAGTACAAGAGGTGGAATATCTATGTCATATTATATCTCACGAGGGTGTTAAGGTAGACCCTAACAAAATTAAAGCCATTAACGAATGGAAAGTCTGCACAACCATAAAGTGGGGCTTGCAAGGATTTATCGTGTTGGTCAGGTATTATCACAAGTTTGTTAAGAATTATGGGAGAATAGCAAAGACTCTAACAACATTATTGAAGAAAGAAGCATTTTCATGGATTCCTCAAGCAACTAAGGCCTTTTGAACATCTTAAAGAGGCAATGTTCCTAGCACCAGTCTTAGCTATGCCAGACTTCACAAAAACCTTTATTGTGGAATGTGATGCCTCGGGAAATGGAATTGGTGTTGTTTTAATGCAAGAAGTAAGACTCGTTTATTTTGAAAGTCTTACAATCAAAGGAAAGTATCTACAGCAAGCTATTTATGAGAAGGAAATGTTAGCAATGCTACATGCAATAAAGAAATGGAAACCTTACCTAATGGGAAGACACTTCAAGGTAAAAACTAATCATGATAGTCTTAAACACTTTTTGAAACAAAGGCTATCTTCATAAGAGTAGCAAAAATGGGTCACAAAGATGTTGGGTTATGACTTTGAAATAATCTAAAAAAAAGGGAAGCTAAATGTTGTTGCAGAGTGCAAAATTTCAAGAAAGAATGAAGAGGTGGAAGAATTGCTTTGTGCCATTTCTATTATCCAACCGGATTGAATAACCGAAGCAAGGGATGAATGGAATAAGGACGAAGAAGTGTGGACACTCATTCGTGTTACAAGCAAGATCCTAGTACATCCGATACATTTAGTTGGAAAACATTCCTTATGGTACAAAGATCGCTTATATATTTGTAAGAATTCCTCACTAAAACAAAAGATTCTTTGGAATTGCACACTTCTCCTTTAGGAGGACACTCAGGATTTTTAAAAACTTACCACAGGGTGAAGAAAGAATTTTTTTAGGATGGCCTTAAATCTGATATTCAAAATTTAGTGGCAAAATGTTTGGTTTTCCGGAAAAATAAAGTTGAGAATATTAAGACCCCAGGTCTTCTACAACCTTTATCCATTCCAAGTCAATGTTGGGAGGAGATTTCAATGGATTTTATCATAGGTTTACCTAAGTCTAAAGGAAAGAGTGTCATCATGGTGGTAGTTGATAAACTTACCAAGTATGCACACTTTTGTGGATTATATCATCCATTTAAAGCAAGTACAGTTGCTACTACATTTATGGACACAATTCAAAAGCTACATGGAAACCCAAAGCTTATTGTGAGTGACAGAGCTCCCATTTTTACTGGAAATTTTTGGACGGAGTTATTTTCTTGTTTTGGTACTCAATTAGCTTATAGCTCATCTTATCATCCTCAATCCGATGGTCAAACTGAGATATTGAATAAATGTTTGGAAGGATATCTTTGTTGTTTTGTATTTGATAAACAAACACAATGGGTCAAGTGGTTACCTCTCGCTGAATGGTGGTATAACACTTCCTTCCATACTGCAGCAAAAATGACCCCATTTATGGCACTTTATGGATGTCATCCACCATCCATCACATCATCTTTAAAAGAAAATTCTAAGGTTCGAGCAGTGGAAGATCACATCGAGCATTAACAAGAAGTTCTCCAACTCTAAAAGGATAACCTAAATGTGGTACAAAATTGAATGAAACAACAAGAATATCAACATCACAGCCAGCGAAGTTTTGATGTAGGAGACTGGGTATTTTTACGGCTACAACCATACAAACAAATGTCCCCCAAGCAAGCTAAGAAGGATAATAAATTATCTCCAAAGTACTATTGTCCTTACAAGGTGTTGCGAAATATTGGTACTATGGCATACAAATTGGAGCTTCCTAATTCTTCGCGAGTGCATCCAGTTTTCCATTTTTCATGCTTAAAGAAAGTTATAGGTGAAAATATTCCAGTTCAAACAATATTGCCAGAACTTGACGAGGAAGGAAAAATCATATTGGAACCTCAAGCGGCCATGGAAACAAGAACTTGACAGCTACGAAATCGATCAATTTCAGAGTTTCTCATCAAGTGGAAGAACTTACCCACTAAAGATTCTACATGGGAGGATGAGAATTTTATACAAAAGCACCTAGAGCTACTCAAGTGTTGAGGACACAAATTTTTTGAAGGAGAGGGGCATGTTAGGTTCATATATTACTAGTTTAGTCCCTTATTGTTATTAGTGTAGCCCCCTTATTATTATTGTTGTACCCCTGTAACCCCAATATTGTTATTATTATGCCCTTAAATTGTTATTGTTAAGTCGACTAGGATTATACTGTGGGCCCATGGACTCCTATATATAGAATGAGGTTTTGGTCATTTTTATCATCCAATAATTGTTCATTTATGTAATGTATTGGAGGTTTCCCCCTCGAAGTGGTTGATTTCTAAGGCGTTGATATCTCTTTTCTTCTATTTTTGGAGCTAGTTTCATAACATTGCACCTACTACCAACGTAGAAAATGTGAAGTATCATCTGATGCATTGCAATGAACAAAGATGAAATTGTTGGAAAACTATGATTATATCGGGTTTATATATGACATAGGGTCTATTATACTGAAAGGTTATTTTTTCCAACAAACTCATCAAAGTGAGGATTTTGTTTACTTTCAAGACGATGAACCTAATGTCATAAGTTGTCAATATAGTCACTTAGTGTGTGAAGCACGCATAAATTTGATAGAAGTTAAATAAAATAAAAAATGAAAAATTAAGAAAAGGAAAATGTCAAAAGACGATCATGAACGGATCAATGAAGATGGAATTCCATTAAAATTTTTTCGATTGAACTACCCAACAATTTCTTCTCTTTGGATTCATATTTTATAACTTGCATAACTCAACTAGAAATTGTAAGCCTTTTGTTTGTGAATTCTTAAGTTTTACATTATTATAATATGTATATTATAATTTATTTACAAGTGTTTGGACATGTACATTGTTTTGGCACATGCACAAAAGTAATTTATACACATGTACACATACATGTAGATTATCTAGTCTTAAACGATTTCATGCATTCTCTCGTACAATTTATGTCATTATGTCATTATTGAAAAATGTACATGTGTATCTAGCATGGTTGATATAATGGAAATTTTAAGTTATGATTTTGTTCTAGACATCTATTAAGCAAATCATGGTATTCATTATTGAATGCAAGATGTATGGTACATGTTTTGTGTTTTCCAGTTTACTATCAACTGACATCCATAGTAGCTTTTATATGTACATTAATGAAAAATGTTGTGTACTAGATATGTTTTAATGCAATTTTAAAATTTAATGATTGTTTGACACATCTATGAACACCTAGAATTTTATGATTGTTTATATATATATATATATATATATATATATATATATATATATTTTAAGACATTATAAAAATTATTTCAAATGCAAAATGTATGAATGAAATGAAAATTTTCTTTCATTGCTATATATTCATGATTGTTTTAAATGACACATGATCATGTGAAAAATGTACACCTAAATATCACTTTTAATAGATGTATGTCCTAATTATATAACATTCATACATGTTCAAATGCATTTAACATGTACCACATGTGTTTGTAATTTGGAATTTCAATCTACATTCATTTTAAATAACAAATGTCAAAACAATTTGAGCTTTAAAAACAAAAAATATAATCTAAGATTGAATCTAAGTTGACATTATAACAAGTCATAATGTATTCAAAATGTAATGTAACTAAATGCATTTATGTACTTCAATCTTTGTTACATATTCATGAACTTAAATATGTATTTAACCATCTATAAATGTTTTAAATGACACATGATCATGTGCAAAATGTACACCTAAATATCACTTTTAATAGATGTATGTCCTAATTATAAAACATTCATACATGTTCAAATGCATTTAACACATGTACCACATGTGTTTTTCAATTTGCAAGTTCAATCAAGATTCATTTTAAATAACAAATGACAAAACAACTTGAGCTTTAAAAACAAACATTTAATCTAATATTGAATCTAAGTTAATATTATAACAACATGTCATCATGTACATGCAAAATGCAACAACTAAATGCAAACGTACATCATTCATTGTTACATATATTCATGAACTTAAATATATAAAACCATATAACCATGATTGTTTTAAATGACACATGATCATGCAAAATGTACCTATATATCACCTTTAATAGACATATACACCTACTTATATATCATTCACACATTTTCAAATGCATAACATGTACCACCATTTTTTTGTAGTTTTCAATTTCAATATAGATTAATTTTCAATAACAAGTGAAAAACAACTTGAGTTTTAAAAACAAAACATAATCTAAGATCGTCTAAGCTAACATTATAGCAACATGTGATCATGTATGCAAAATTTAACAAATAAATTCAAATGTACTTCAATTATTTTTACATATTCATGAACTTAAATATGTAAAGCCATCTACTATTGTTTCAAATGATACATGATCATGCAAAATGTACCTAAATATCACCTTTAATAGAAATCCTAATTATATAACATTCACACATGTTCAAATGCATAACATGTACCACATGTGTTTTGTAATTTGAAATTTCAATCTAGACTCATTTTAAATAACAAATAACAAAACAACTTGAACTTTAAAAACAAAACATATAATATAAGATCATCTAAGTTAGTTCATTATAACAACATGTGATCATGTATGGAAAATGTAACAACTATTAAATGCATTTATGTACTTCAATCATTGTTATATATTCATGAACTTAAATATGTATTTAACCACCTATAATTGTCTTAAATGACACATGATCATGTGAAAAATGTACACCTAAATATCACTTTTAATAGATGTATGTCCTAATTATATAACATTCATACATGTTCAATTGCATTTAACATGTACCACATATGTTTTATAATTTGAAATTTCAATCTAGATTCATTTTAAATGACAAATGACAAAACAAATTGAGTTTTAAAAAGAAAACATATAATCTAAGATCATCTAATTTAGTTCATTATAGCATGTGATCGTGTATGGAAAATGTAACAACTAAATGCAAATGTACTTCAATCATTTTTACATTTTCATGAACTTAAATATTTAAAACCATGTATGATTGTTTTAAATGACAAATGATCATGCAAAATGTACCTAAATATCACCCTTAATAGACATCCTAATTCACACATGTTCAAATGTGTAACATGTACCACATGTGTTTTGTAATTTGGAATTTCAATATAGATTCATTTTAAATAACAAGTGACAAAACAACAAATTTAAAAAAAAAAAAAAAAAAACATAATCTAAGATAATCTAAGTTAACATTATATAACAACATGTGATCACATGCCAAATGTAGCAACTATCTGAAATTTAAAATCATTCAATAAAAGTAAATGTAGTTCAACTATCCAAAATATAAAATATGTCCAAAATTGATATCATGAACAATAAACGTAAATATAACATTGTATAGTGTTACAAGTATCAATTTATATAGAAAAGTAAATATGACTGCATAAATAAGACTATCCATATAGAAAAGTAAATAAGACTATCTATAAAATAAAATGTTGTGTGTGCATCAATAAAATAGAGAATTTGGCTGCAGTGTATTTTCCAGCAGCCTCCTGAGCCTCCTTGTGTTATCATCTGAAGAATGGGGAACCTACACAACGTGTAAACATTAAAATTTAATGTTTTAAAATTGAATGAGAATGTAGAACTTCATAAAAGAAAATTCATGCAATACCTCATGTAGTTCCGCTCCATTGTCTAGTGTTGGTCATCCATCAATGCATCCTCCATGATAAACTATACAATATACATGTACAAGTATATATATATATATATATATATATTAAAAATTTTCAAATGAAAATGCATAAGCTAATGCAATAATATTAAAAAAAAAGTTAGACAACTTCTTGTTCAAATTGTTTGGATGTTCCTATCTCCATCATACACTCCATCATTAAAGTCCTTGGAGAACAGAAATCATCTCCACAAACATAAAATTAAAAAATTAAAAAACTGTAAAATAACTCAAGATCTAGATCTCATTTTTTAATGAAACTTTCACTTCAATTTATAACTTAAACATAAGTGAAAAATTGAATAATTGTGATGGTGGATTTGGCACATCTCCTAACAAGCAAGAAGAGGGTGGCTCCAAACGAAAATCATCTCGAAAAACCTAAAATTCAAAAAAATTAAAACGGTAAAATAACTCAAGATCTAGATCTCATTTTTTTAATGAAACTTTCACTTCAACTTATAACTTAAACATAAGCGAAAAATCAAATACTTGTGACGGTGGATTTGGCACATCTCCTAATAGGGAAGAAGAGGGTGTCTTGTTAATTTTTGGAAACTAGGTCCAAACTCCATGTTGCACTACTCATATGACGATGGTCATATTTTTTTTGGATTCCTCTTTCGGAGAGGTGCAAGATTGATCTAAAGATCATCTTCATCAGATGAGTAGAACATTGATTTTGAATTTATTTTCCACATGTGCAAGGTTGGACAGATTTATCCAACATGCCTAAGAGATGTGTAACACACCCTCATTGATGAATATAAGTTGGAGAGACTTAGAGGTCATTTTCTCATCATCTCATCACACATTCTCTCATTGCAATCTGATTGGTTCGATAGTCATTGGAGGCCTTTTTCCCTCACACGTGTGGAGCAAAGCTATTATTTCTGCATTGATCTGTTTATGGCTTTCAATGTTGCAGCGTTGACTATAGTTGACGATGCTCAACCCTTGGTCATTTGACCTCAATATTCTGTAGAAATTCTAATTTTAGGAGGTCGCAGAGTGGGCACTAAAATCAAGTAATTCCAAGTTGTTTGACTGAATCCCTAGCTTGTTGCATTGACTTTTCTTAAGCTTCATACATTGAATTTACTGCGTTGTCCCTGGTTTGACTTGTATTGACTTGTGAAGAGTTGTCTTTGAGGGCTGTGGGTGTGACACATGAAACTATTGGCTGACCTAGAAAGGCTTTGCTGGTTGAAGCATCGTGTTGACCATCGTAACGCAACAATATCTCATATCTTTGCTAGACAAAACAAATTGTAAATCTGATCTATATTTGGCTTGTATTATATTTATCTATTATTGTGTTCTGTCAGCATTTCACTTTCAACTTTATGTGATTTCTATTTCGTATTGGGCCTAAGAAAGGTTGAAGTAAAAGTGCATCAAGCATAGAACACCGTGGTTATCTAAATTTATCATGGTATCAGAGCTGATGTGAAGAAAAAGTCCAAGAGTCCAAGCTAGTGTTAAAATCTATCTCTAAAGGAAGAAATCCCATTGAGGACAAATGGCCTCCTCAACATACAAGGGTTTCAAGGTTGATGATAAATTGACTGATAAGTTTGATTATCATGCATGGAATATGTCCTTGGATTTTGCACTAGAAGATCAAGATGTCATGGATTATGTAAAAGGAAATATTCAGGAGCCTCCTCAAATGCAGTTGTTGCCACGAAGATGAAGTATAGAAAAGGGGAAATCAAAGAAAATATTATTATCTGGGATTCTATTCATAAGCACTTGGTTGCTTACATTCCTGAGCTGAAGACATCTAAGGAGATGTATGATAAGCTAGTGAGCATGTTCAGAGCTAGAAATGCTAATCAAATCCTCTTCTTCAAGAATCAATTGAAGAATATCAAGAAGGGTAAGGATGAATCCATGCAATCCTATTTTATGAGGCTCACTGAAATTATGAATAACCTCCTAGCTATTTGGGAAGAAATATCTGATCAAGAGATGGTTCTTATTGCACTTAGAGGTCTACACCCGTGATTGGCATGTATTCAATACCACTATTATCAATAGTAATGTGATTCATGATTTTGATGAAATATTGATGAGTTGCACTCAAGAGGAAACAAGAATGATGGGGTATGCCTCTAATGGTAATGGAAGTGACCCTACTACCTTCACCGCTCATGCAAAGATGAAGAACCATGGTGGCCTGAGAAATAAAAACCATGGTAAAGCGGGGCCCAATGGAAGGAAGTCAAGATGTTACACTTGTAACAATACTAGTCACTATGCAAGAGAGTGCCCTAATTGAAGGGGCTCTGCCAGGGATGATGACAACCATAACTTGAGAAGGAATGGTAGGAACAACAGGTTCCAAGGAAAAAGGAAGGTTCCCTCTGATTGTAATGGAAATGGGAAACCTCTCAAGAGGTCAAGAAATTCTAGGTACCATGAGTCTAATGTTGTTGATAATCAGAGAAATGATTTTATTCTTGTATCTTCCCTCTCTATTACATCTCCACCAGACACCCTGGATGTCTAGTTAATTGATAGTGGTGCTTCAAGGCACCTCACTATTTATAAAGAAGCCCTTTTTTATTTGGTTGAGAAAGATACTAATATATAATGCCACCTATCTCGTGAAAGGGACAGGGACTGTGACCCTCCATTGATCTCAAGGTCAATTCATATGATTATAACATGTGTTGTATGTACTTGATTTGAAGAAGAACCTTGTGTCCATTTTGGAAATGGAAGACAAAGGGTTCAAGGTGGAATTTGTTGATGGAAAGGTACTTATCTAGAAGAAGAACTTCAAGGAAGCTCTTTCTATTTGTTTTAGAGTTGATACACTCTGCCATGTTGGAGGAAGTCCATTGGGGGCTATGACATGTGACACAACTCTTTAAACATAGTTATGGCAGTGAAGGTTTGAACACCTTCATTACAAAGCCCTTCTCGAAGAAAGGAAGGTGGTGACATGGAAGCCCAAATTGAGAGATGATCATGAAGGTATATGCCAGGGTCGTGCCGAAGGGAAGCATAAAAGGGGAGCATTCCCCTCAAGTTCCACAGAGACAACTGATATCTTATAGTTGATACCTTATGACTTATCTAGTATGGTTCCTGTGACATCCTTGGGAGGATTTTCCTATTACATGAATTTTACAGATGACTTCTTAAACAATACCTGGATATTTGTTTTTTTGAGGAAGAAGTATGAAGCATTCAAATGGTTCCATACCTTCAAGGCCTTTGTCGAAAATCAATCCGAGAAGAAAATCAAAGTTTTGAGGACCGACAATGGCACCGAATATGAGTCAAATGAGTTTAATGACTTTTGTATAGAAGCTGACATTAAGATGGAGACCACAACTGCATACACTCCTAAGAAAATTGGTGTTTCTGAAAGAAAGAACAAGACCACTGTGGAAGTTTCCCACACCATGCTATGTGACCAAGGTCTTCCAAATTTTCTATGGGGAGAAGTTGTGAACACTGATGTGTATGTTCAAAACAGATGCCCGCATTTTGCTCTAGAATTCAAAAGTCCCAAATAATTCTTCTCTGGTAAGAAACCTGACGTTTCTCATTTTATAGTTTTTTGTTGTCTTTTTTACTTTCATGTGCCAAAAGAAAAGAGAAGCAAGATGGATTCTTCTAGAAAGAAGGAACTATTTGTGGGCTATAGTGAAACTTCGAAAACATATAGAATCTATGTGCCTGGTCAAAGAGAAGTGGAGATATGCCACGATGTCACCTTTAATGAATATGTTTTCCTCAAGAAAGTAAGAAATATTCCTAGGTCTAAGGAAGACAAAGAAGATGAAGAAGCAGGGAAGTTAGAAGAGCCGAAGGATGACCTAATGCCGAATGTTCAAGGACCTATGGATCCCATTAATCCACCTCCTTCAAATAAGAGAATACCCTCATGTCTTATGGATACTATCGAATATTCTGAGAGACATATTTCCCCAAGGGGGAAATTCCGTGAAAGAAAGAAGTGAAAGAGATACCAAGGGTATCTAGCAGCCATGAGTACGATAGTACAATATGAGCGTGGAACATTTGAAGAAGCCGTAAATCTTCAATATTGGGAGGATGATATGCATGAATAATATGAGTCCATTATGAAGAATGGTGTCTGGGAAGTGATCCCAAGACTGGAGGAAAAATTAGTTGTCACCTCGAAATGGCTCTATAAGATCAAGCATCGATATGGTGGAAGTGCTAAAAAGTACAAGGCAAGATTCGTTTCTCGAGGATTCTCTCAAAAAGAAGGCATAGTTTATGATGATATATTTGCACATGTGGCCCTCTATACCACCATTTGATCTATTATTTCCCTTGTTGCTATGCAAGGATGGAGTCTACATCATATGGATGTGAAGACCACTTTTCTGCATGGATCTGTAAACGAAGAGGTGTACGTGGAGCAACCTCTAGGTTTCAAAGTCTGAGATAGAGACAGTCATGTATGCAGGTTGAAGAAATCCCTCTATGGGCTAAAGCGATTCCCCAGCTTTTAGTACGAGAGGATAGATAGCTAATTTATGAATTTGGGCTTCACTCGAAGTAATGTTGATAAAAACCTTTATTTTAAGGTTAATTAAGAAAGGCCGCTCAATTTGGTTCTCTATGTGGACCATCTCTTCTTGACAAGTGCTGACCCTCTCATTCATCAGTCTAAGAGGGAGCTAGCTTTCGAGTTTGAGATGAAATACCTAGGACTGATGCACTACTTCCTAGGTTTGGAGGTATGGTAGAGGCCAGGAGAAATTTTCCTTTCTCAAGGAAAATATGTCATGAAGTTGCTAGAGAGATTTGGTATGGTGTACTGTAGTCTTTGTCGAAACCGATGGAAATCAACTTTAATAAGCTGAGTGGAAAAGTTGTTGGGGCCCATGCTAGAAAATCCTACCGAGTATCAACAACTCGTAGGGGCCCTGATGTTCTTATTGAACTCTCATTTAGACGTATGTTTTGAAGTGAACACTTTGAGTAAACATATGGTTGAACCTCATTGCATTCACTGGATTGGTGCCAATAATCTGTTGAGATATCTTCGGGTCAAAATCAACCATGGGCTGAGATACATTGTTGGGAGTTTGAGACTCCGTGGATATACTGATGCCGATTGTGTTGGCTATTTGCTGGATCGCAAGAGCACATATGGATGTTGCTTCACCTTGGGTTCTGCTTCGATATATTCAATGACCAAGAAGCAGAAGTCGGTGGCTTTGAGCACCGCTGAGGCCGAATACATTGCAGTGAGTATGGCATGTTGTGAATTTGTTTGGCTGCGAAATCTCTTCAGTGAGATGTTTGGGCATGTGATAGAAAACACTATTATCCTTTGTGATAACCAGAGTGGGATTCATCTTTCTGAGAATCTCGTGTTCCATGATCGATCCAAGCATATTGATATGAGGTACCACTTTATCTGAGATATGGTATAACGAGGCATCGTAAGGCTTAATCATATAGGAACTGATGAGTAGGTCGCCGATATTTTCATGATGCCCCTGGGGAAGGTCAAGTTCCTAACCTTCAGTGTGAAGCTTGGAATCATGGAAAGACCCTATTCTGATGGTCCTGCTTGATTTGGACTATGAACTCTCGGAGCTCCAAGGGGCTTGGGGATAGCTTCTTGGAGTTATAATCACTCACGGTGCTATGCTTGTCGAACCATATGGTGATTATGCCCCACCATTATGATATTGAGTTGGTTCGCCTCTATCTGATGTGTGCCCCACATGCACCCTACCCATGGAGTTTCAGACTCATGGGAAGTACCTCTCATTTGGCCAATGAGGTGGAAACTATGGATAGAGACCATAGCATGATTGATGGATGAATCGGATATTTCTGTATACTTTATGTCTAGGATGGCACATGTCCAAGACCTTGATTTGGATCAAGTATGCTGATTTTTTATCCTCTAAACTGAATTCGGGTCAGTAAACTAACTTCAGGTTAGTATGAGACTCTTTTGAGTCTGATAGAGGTTTTTACCTCTAATCTAACTTCGGGTCAGCTGTGTGTGATGTATTTGTGACTCGCCTTTTGTTATGAAATAAAAATCCAACAAAGAAAGTTACGGCGGGATGACGCACGATGTTTGGTTTGGTACATGATGGCACTTGTTGACAGATGGAGTTCTCCCTAGTTGAGAGGGAGTGTTAATTTTGGAAACTAGGTCAAAACTCCATGTTTCACTGCTCATATGAATATGGTCATATTTTTCTAGATTCCTCTTTCAGAGAGGTGAAATATTGATCTAAAGATCATCTTGATCGGATGAGCAGAACATTGATTTTGAATTTATTTTCCACATGTTCAAGGTCGGCTAGATTTATTCCACATGCCTAAGAGATGTGTAACACAACCTCATTGATGAATATAAACTGGAGAAACTTGGAGGTCATTTTCTCATCATCTCATCACACATTCTCTCATTGTGATCTGATTGTTTCGATAGCCTTTGGAGGCCTTTTTCCCTCACATGTGTGGAGCGAAGCTACTATTTTCTGCGCTGATATGTTTAGGGATTTCTATTTTATGCACTGATCCTTTTAGGTCTTTTCTACTACAGTGTTGACCAGCATTGACCGTAGTCAACCCTTGGCCATTTGACCTCAATATTCTACAGAAATTCTGATTTTAGGAGGTTGTATAGTTGGGCACTACTTGCGTTGACTTGTGATGAGATGTCTTTGAGGGCTGTCGGTGTGACACATGAAAGTGTTGGCTGACCAAGAAAGACTTTATTGGTTGAAGCATCCTGTTGACCGTCATAATGCCACAATATCTAATATCTTTGTTGGACAAAAGGAATTGTAAATTTGATCTATATTTTCCTTGCCTTCTATTGATCTATTATTGTGTTCTATCAGCATTTTACTTTCAAGTTTATGTGATTAGTATTTTGTATTGGGCCTAAGAAAGATTGAAGTAAGAGTGCATCAAGCATAGCACACCATGGTTTTCTAAATTTAACATGTCTCCACTGTGAAAAGAGTCCTTGGAGAACGTAAATCATCTCCACAAACCTAGAATTCAAAAATTTTAAAACTGTAAAATAACTCAAGATCTAGATCTCATTTTTTAATGAAACTTTCACTTCAATTTATAACTTAAACATAAGTGAAAAATTGAATAATTTTGACAGTGGATTTGGCACATCTCCTAACAGGGAAGAAGAGGGTGGCTCCATTGCGAAAATATCATACGGAATTAGAATCTGTTAAAATATAATTATATACATAAATGTGTACACAATTACTTATTTTAAAAATATGTCATCATGATACTGATATAATAATAGAATAATAATTTTACATCAACATAATGAACACTTAAAAAACACTAACATCTCTCAACATATCATCTTGATTGTGACAACCTAAACCTTTTATCATGATGTTATCAAAATTTTCATTCATGAAGCGTGTTAACTGCAAATGGTGAGCATATGATACATTTTTGTTAGATTAACATATACAAATAAAAATGTATATGTAAATTACAAAGTACATTAAAATATTCACCCTAACCATTAGCACATATCAATCCCATGCCCTCTTCCTCATGAATAATTAAGTCTTGCCAACCATTGCGACAATTCTTTACATATGTTCTAAGCTCTTCAATAATCATTTTGTCTATCTTATCATCTATACTATACACAAAATTAACATGTGCATTATCTCGTGCTCTTTATCGATTCAGACCAATATCAATTCCACCAATTCTAGTCTAAACATTTTCTATGATATCATCCCTTGCTTTTCAACAAATTTGAGAAGTGGCATCCATATCTGACCACAAAGTTTCCACAAGAAGAGGTCGGATCACCAATGGTGGCTTAGGGTGAGGCAACTCAACATCATGCTTAGCGCCCCTACAGTCACATAATGGACCTTTCCCATGACCAAAGAATTTAGAGTGGAGGTCATTATAATTGGTTTTCATTCTAAAAAGTAATTCTTCATAAAATAATTTTTAAAATTAAAGAGGAACCTCTTTGTTCCATGGTAGCCTTCCATAGGCAACAAGGTGCATATCATACAAATGGCAAGCTATATCGGGGTGCTTGAAATATTTCACCTTTAGCATCTTTCTTTTTGGCCCTTCTTTGAAATTAAACATAGATTTTGTCATTTATTTTGTAACTTTTTTTGTAACATTGTCCCATGTATCAGGAGCCATCATTGTTTCATTTCTTTTCCTCATCACTTATACAAAAATATCAGTGGTTGGACCAACCTTTTTCTAAACATCTACTAGTGTGCTTAAAGAGTGCGTAACTATTTCTAAGTGTTCTCAACTCTCAGCAGGGAGTTTCAAAGACAGAAGATATTTCTTCAATTTTCAATAAAGATGTCACACCTTTGTAATGTGCATTGTTGGATGTTTTTTTCCCAAGGTAAATCAAAAATTTCAGAATGATAAGTCGTGGTTGGTGTACAACCTTCTTCTTGAATAACGCGGTCTCGCCTACATTTTTTTCGAGCAATATTTTGACCCTCTGCATCAATATATAAAAATTTGTATAAATAAAAAAACATGCGAACAAATTTGTACAAATATTCTTTTTAGCCATAAAAAAATTATATAAATAATTTAACAAATTAATAATTGAATGAAAATAATATTCAGATTGATGGCCAATTCTAGATGGCTGAGAAGCATCCTTCCCTGTTACACGTTATTTTGTCACCATGAAATTTGACTATTTATATAGGTTCATCACTACCTATATTTTTCTCCCTTAGAGGTCTTAAACCTTAAATTCCCTAAACCATGTCATGGAATTGGAGAAAATCTCATTAAAACCCTAAAAATTCTAGCTTCGCACTTTTCCTAGCTCTTGCATGTGGATCCATAGATATTTGTTCTATAGCCTGCGACAAATCTCGTACGTTATTCTTATTAAACCTGCGGATCCTCGTAAAAGGTAAAAAAAAAGGAAAAAGTAAGTTCTAGAAGCCCAGCTGGTCGAATATCATCCCAACTGGAACCTTCTAGAAGTGTGTTTAGTTTGAGCTTTATCCTCTACTCATGGAGCTCTATCCCTTCACTCATGGAGTTTATCCCTTGGTATATGGAGCTCAAATCCCTTCATGAGAGGAATCCATCCCAATCTTCATGGAACTGAAACTACCTCCATTTCCCTATAAATTGAGCTCATGTTTCAGTCTCAAGAGTAGCTTGTAGATGGTAGTTTGTAAACACACATATTGTAATTTCTGAAGAAATTATACTCTCTATACTAGGCATCATTAGTATGAGAATGATCACACACTCATATCCATAACTTCATGCTAGTTCAGAAAGAAGAAGTCTTGTCAAACCGAGAGGAACGATTGTTCAGGATCCTGGAAGAAACAGTATAACATCAAGGCAGTAGGCTGTAAGGTTACTTCTTATTATGCAAGTTAATACAAATGAATTTCATTTTCTCATTGAATTGTTCATGTATCTATTTGAGTAATTTAATTCTTAGATTCCTTGACCATTGAGATAGACTAGTGTTTTCTCAATTATTATATCTTGCAGGTGCTTTTAATCCTTTTCCTGTCTTTGATTGCAGGTTTCACATGCTGTAGTTACCTCTTTTGGAGAAATTGAATAGAAGATTACAGAAAGCATGGGACTTGAGGTAGGGGCACGTCCTCGTACTTTGTTATTAATAATTCTGAATAAAAAATGGTCTCGAGAAAATGGTTTGCATTTGGTTGTTTGTTTCTAGATATCCTTAGGATACTAGGGAGATCATTCTTATCCGCAAGAAGGATTTATCTACTTAACAAAATGGCGACTCCACTGGGGAAATGAACTTAGTTTTCCTTTTTTATTTTTCAGTTTGAATTTTAAAGAGTTTTCTAATTTTGATTAGTCTAAAACTGGGTTGGGTAGATAACTTATCAGAATCCCTGAAAAGAAAATTTGATTTTTTATTTTTTCTATGCTTTTCCTGGCCTCCGCGGTTTTTATTTAAAAATAGTGCAGTAGCCTTCGCGGTTTGTAGTTTAGAACAATGCGGTACCACGCCTTTCTCTATTATAACCTGTGGACCTATGGAAAATTTTTGAAAAATTAAGAACTCTCTTTTCTGGAACAAAATTACAATATTCTCTCAGTTTGCCCCAACTTGTCTTGACTATCAAAGTTTTATGTGTGAATTTCTTTCAGTAATTTTTGTGTTTGAGTGATCTTTCATGTAATTTGTCTTTTATGAGTGAAGTGTTTACCCTACTTTCTTGCTGGTCCATATCAGAAACTTTCATATACCTTAGCTGACTGGTATGTTGTCATTTTCTTGCTGAGCCATTGAACTGGTTACAAACCTTGCTTTTATGAAAATTGAATTTTATTTTCATTTGCAAATTTAGAAGAGATTTTAGCTTGATAAGGCTTGAATTTCACATTAAAACCATTTTTAGATGTTTTGATTTTTGTTGAGATAAGCAAAAATTATTCTTTGTTCGACCACAAACTAGGCAAAACATCCTCAAAACTTTCTAGATAGAGTTCAAAATTAGCATTTTCCTTTTGGTTTTGAATTTTATGTTTTTGGGATTTTTTAATATAGTTTTATTTTTGGAAATAGTTTGTTAAATGATTTATAGTCTCTGATCTGATTGATAAAGGATTTCATTTTGAACGAGTAATTGATCATTTTATGAAATTGATTTCTCCAAGAAATCGTCTTCTTTTCAAAGATCTTTTTTTATGAAAGATTTGGTGCTTTCAAAGTTATTTAAATCTCTCAAATATTTCCCTTAAATAAGTTTGATTGAAAATAAAAGAGTTTCACTTTAATTTAGATGCATATTAGCGTATTTTTGATCTGGGTCATTAAACATCATTGAAGTTTCACTTCCATACCTTCTGTCTTAAGAAACAACCAAATTAAAAACAACGCTTTAATTAAAATCAATCTAAATATTTTACATTTTCTAGGGCTCTTTTCCACCAACATAGCTTAGGCTAGTGTCTTGGAACAGGTTCTAATTAACATTCCAAGACAGTTCAAACAAACAAGTAGAAATCTTGTGGTAGGAAAAATCCAATTGTAGCATGTATGCTTTGGGAAGCTCTTCTTAAAATAGTCAAGCACGAGATCATATCCGAACCAGTGAGGGAATCATACCTATCTCATTGGGAAAGATAGCAGATGTGCACGTATTAAAAATGGTAAACCTTAGATACACCATTGTCGAGGAGCCTGGGGTCACTTTTCGGTAAACCTTGGATTATCTCAAGGAGCCTTCAAGGGGATTGAGCTAGTTACTCTTCCCTTGTGTATATGTCGGATCGTAGACTATTCCCCCAAGTATAGTTTTTCCCGTTGGTGACCTTAGTGGCTATAAGCTTTAGGATTTTTTCCCAAGGTGATGGTGGAGGGAAGGTCCCACTGTACCTAGAGCAGACGTCGACTAGACTCACTTGGACTTTCCAGAGGGTTCTCTTCACTTCGAGATGGTTAAGTGGAGAAACTTTCACCAGACTGTTTCATTAAGCAGGTTGTTGGGGTAGCTGTTCCAACCCCCATTTTTGCATTAAAATTATACAATGTTGGATTTCATCACCAACTAATGTTTTTAGCGTGTGAATTTATAGTTTGTGTGTGGATTGATCTCTTAGATTTTGTAGGCGTGTGATCAATTTGATTGTTTCCTTAGAGACTTTAGGATTTTTTTTTGAAATTTTATTTGATTGCATGTGTTAAGATTTTTAATCGTGACTGAATTACCTAGACAATCACGTAGAATGTAGGGGAAACCCCCTGGGTACACACCAAGCTAGTTAGAAAAGCTCAAATATGAGAAAGGACAAACATCAGGGAGTAGATAAATTAAATACGAAGAAACATCAATAATTATTCATTTGAATATGAAGTAGATCAACCTCAAACAACAGAGTTCTCCAAGGAACATTTTAATTTCTGAACTTGTTGAACTTGCTTCTACAACTAGTGAATTATCAGCTACTGAGCCTGAAATTTCTGAACCAGAAACTGAATTTTCTACGTCGGATCCTACTTTAGAATTCATCACTCCAACCCCTCGTTGTCCTGATTCACCTATAGTAAAGTATCGCATCACTAAAAATCTTCCTCCTGGTCTCATTAGTATTGAAGAAGTTATTGATGAAGAAGAAGAAGTTGTTCTTCCTTCACATGAGGAATATTTAGATCTTAGGCCACGTGAATTGATTTACTATAGCCCTTTCAAACAAGATCCTTGGTATTCTCAGTTGACAGACTTTCTACACAACTCTGGTCTAAATTATTCGCCACCTCGAATTCCTTTTTACAGAGGTAGTTACAGACCTTCTTTCAACATGTCTACTGAGTCATACATGTTTTCTTCATCTCCAGAAACATAGTTGTATGGCGGTCTATCTATTCCTGATGGATACCAGTCGCTTTCTGGTACTTTTTCAGGAGTATCTCCTTCTCTCAACAAACTTATATCATCACCTGGTCCAAATGAATCGCATACCGAAAATTTCAACGCGGAACAAGTTTATATGATGTTTGGAAACATTCCTAACCCTGACCCTGAAGGTAGTAATTTACTGCCTAGGGGGCAACCTCAAAGTAGTAATTTACTTCTTGGGGGGAAACCTCAAGGACAGTACATACCTCAGGGATAGTACATACCTCAAGGTCAGTACATACCTCAAGGACAATATCAACCTCAAGGGTAGTACTCAGTTCAGGGTTTGCAACCTCTTTCGGGACAGTACCCTACATTAGGGCAACCGTCTTTCCAAGGACATCAACCTCCTTTAGGGGCACAATTCTACCTAGAACAAAAATTGTTTCAGGGAGGTGGGAATTATCCAGTTAATTATCAAACATACGTTCCAAATTATCAACCTGGTTATGGTCCATCTTATGTAGCACAAACTTCAATGGGACCTCCATATTCTGGAGTAAACACGGTGTGGGATCCATCACAAGTTCAACAAAATTTTCAACCTAATGTGAAAATACCCTATAATCAACCTGGTCATCCAATAGGTTATAGTCAAATCCAGCAACATGTCCAACTAGCACTGCAAGTTATACCACCAGTATCTACACCTAGTACTGTTCAGCAGCCTGGTCTGAGTACACCTAGGATTCCAACTCAAACTATTGCACCAAAATTTGTTCAAGATACCACACCTATCCCTAGAATTTCTGCAGCTCCTGTTTCTATAGCCCCTCAAGTATCACAACCAATCCTTGTAGCCACTATACAACAACCTAGACCCACAGTTCAGACCATTGTTCAGATACCTGCGGGACAACCTGGCATAAGTACAGTTATAACAAGCCAACCTTAATTTTTTTATCAATCGTATCAAGGGAAATATCAATATGGTCCTATAACATAAAATCCAGTTTACCAGCATCAACCATACCCTGGGTACACATATCAAATACCAACTCAAACCCAATATGGCTCGACTAATCTTGGTTATCCAGAAGGCATTCCATTTCTAAATGCTCAGGCTATTGCAGGATATCCTGGATATCCTCCTCCTGGTACTAGTATAGTTCCACATGGTTATCAATTTACTCAGCAGGACCCTAACCATCAGTTGCCATTCATAGCAACTTTGGATTTACCTAATTTGTCATGCCTAACGAATGATCCAATCTATTATCTTCTGTATTGGCCGCCAATGCCGAACAAGTTTCCCAGTGATATCCCTAAGTTCAAAGGTAAATCAAGAGAGGACCCTTCAAACCATGTTATGACTTATCACCTATGGTGTGCATCCAACTCTTTGATTGATGATTCGATTCGATTACGATTTTTTTAGACAACACTGATAGGTTTAGCTGAAAAATGGTACATTGAATTACCACGTGGCTCATTCAAAAATTTTAATGCCTTAGCAACAACTTTCTTAACCCACTTTCAGTTTCCAATCAGATACGACAATGGCACAGAACTATCGACTTCATTAAAAAAATCTACATATACATACATCTCAGATCACATACATGAATGGCGACGTAGAAGACGTTTAGTAAAATTCTTTATTCCAGATCAGATGTTGGCAGAATGGTTCATCAAATCATTACTTCCCAATATCACTGAAGATGTGGCTAAGGGAGGGGTTATTACAAAATAACAAGTCATTTCTCAAGCTCAGTACTTAGACCTGGTATATACATAGTCCGGTACTTTATACGAGAAAATTCCTAATTTACCATGTCCTGGTTAGATAACTACAACTCCTTCAGGGTCTCAAGCTACTGACGGTGTGATTGGTTTAGTTAGCATGAATAAAAGTTATAAGAAGTCTTCAAAAACTACTTCTCCTATCATGACTTTACTAGAATCATATTTCTGGTTTTTAATGGCAAAGATTTCTGAGTTTTTTAAGTGAAAATTTATGAGTTTTTCATTGAAAAATCTCTGCAAGTTTCAAGATTTCTGAATTCTGTTAAAGTCTGAAATGGAGTAGATTGCTATATATTTGGAAAACTCTGCTGTTCTGAAGACTAAAATTCTGAAGTTTCCCTCATTTCTGGACTTTCTACTGCTGCTGGATTTGTTCTGTTATACATTTGAAGAAAAAAATTATGTTCTATATTTGAAAGAAGAAAGTATTCTACTGCTGCAATATTTCGTGAAATTTCTGCAATTTTCTGGAAAATTTCTAATATTCTGCTGCTGGAAGGAAAAATCCTCTGCTATTGCTATTCCTCTCTACTGTTTTAAAATTAAAACAAAAAAAATAAAAATATAAAAATAAAAATAAAAAGTTTAGTTCTTGGCCTTTCGACCTTCCCCATCCCTGCTATCCTCACCTCTCAACGCCCTCACCACCATTTTGGCGCCAGCCCCCCTCACATTCAAACCTCGCTACTCCCTATCGACTATCGACTCTGCACCTATCCATTTCCTACGCTGCTCGAGCCCCCTCGAGCTCCCCTCTCACAACTCTTGTGCTCCTTTCCACACTCATTGCTCCCTCCCTTGTATCTACGCCTACCACTCTCATCTACGCCTACCACTCCCGCCTGCTACCTAGACCCACAAACCCGACCCCTCACCTCTCCCTACTTCCCATCGCTCTCCCCTAACTGCTGAACACCGCCCCCACGCCAGCGCTCCACCACTGGCTCCCCTACCCTACGGCTCTCCGTACCCTTACTACGTAACTCCCCATTCACATTATGAACTCCCCTCTGCGCCATTAAAAATCGATTCTAACTCCTCTCACAACCCACTGCTTTACACTCACGCCTGAACCCATACCCCTGAACCCTCACGCACAGCCCAACCTCACAACTCTCAACGCACCCACAGCAACTAAACGCTTCTCCACCTGCGCCTTAAACGCCGACCCCCCTCGCTCTGCAGCTCTGCAATACTCCCTCCCGCCATCGCTTCTCCACCTGCGCCTTAAACACTGACCCCCCTCGCTCTGCAGCTCTGCAATACTCCCTCCTCCCAGGCGGCCACTTGGCCTCCCTCCCTGCACGCACAGTCCATTCCACGTTTTTCAATTTTTTAAAATTTTACTTCTAATAATATTCCCCACCCAAGTAATTATCCCTCCCTTACGTATATCATTTCCATCTTTATTTTTTATTATTAAAAGTTCCCTTTCCTTTTTTTAAATTAATTTCCTCTCCATTTTCATTTTAATTTTTTATTATTAAAAATCCCTCCTTTCTAAATTATTAATTCCCTTTTCTCTTTTTTTTTAATTTATTTTAATATACCCATCCTCCCCATATAATATCCACCCTCCCTTCCCTTTTAACTAATTCCCATTATCACAATTCCTCTCCATTATTACAATCAGCTCCCTATCTCCCTAATTTTTTAATTATTCCCATTTTTTAATTAATTTTTAATTATTAAAAAAAAAAAAACAGAGAGAGAGGAAGGAGAAGACATGAACAGTAGAGAAGAAGAGAAAATGACATATAAGTGAATGGACAATATATATAGAGAAAATTTGCAGATTTGACATTGTGTGATTTGTGGCATAAGGGTGATTTTCTGAAGAAATTGACATTGAAGAAGAATTTAGCTGCCTTAAAGGCTTCTTGCACGTGTTTTCAGCTACACATTTACAAATATTTTGCAGAGATATGTATTGAGCTGACATTGTATTTTGAGTGGAATTTGTAGCTTCTTCATAGTTGCAATCAGTATTTGAGTTGTTGGATTGTTGATTGCCCTCCGTCATTTGAGGAGCACACTTTGTACTTTGAGATTTCCATAGTTGGAAATTCTTTGGAGTCATTTGTATTTGTTGTGGAATCACATTGTAAATGGGTGCATTTTCGGTTGAAGCCGACACCCTTCATTTTTTGAGCCTAAGTTGTTGAAATGGCTAAAATCAATGAGGCATTAGTGTTGTTGAATAACCTCATTCATTCCAATGTTGATGACATGATAAAAATGAGCAAGGATGCCTTGTAATATTCGGTTGTTTGCTAGATGCACAAGAAAAGATTGAGGCTTTTGCGCTTGGAAACTCAAACTTTCATGAAGATGAACTTCTCAAGAAAAGAGTCACTCATTCGAACTTGCTTCTATTCGTAAGATTGTGAAGGACTCTACCGTAAGAAAGAAGATAAATTTCCAATTGATTCCCCATTCGCCTCGTACTAGAGCGTATGCACATGCGTATGCACTGCCCGCACTTCGTTAAGCCCATCATCGACTGGAAAGAGCTTGTCCACAACAAGCATCGAACCGGTCTTGGATATACAAGGATGTGACCTTTCATATTTAAAGGCTGATCTCCGTATCGTCATCACCTGCAGCTGTTCCAGATCCTGTTCCACTTCCACAACAGATTGAGAAATGCCAACACTGTGATCGAGTTGGCCATATGAAAGATCATTTTTTTGATCTTCATCCATGCAAGCACTGTGGTCGGCACACACATTCTTCAGACAAATGCTTCAGAAACAAGCCTCCTACAAGAACCAAGATTCATCTTGGATGGATCGCTTCTTGGCAATGGGCATCAGCAGCCAAGAAGATGTTTACGACACATGTTAGAACTTGTTCACGGATATTGAACAAACTTGCAGTTGAGTTTTCGCCATCATCTCACCTTGTCCCTGACAGGGGGAAAATGGTGGTCATGTACAAGCTTCGACGACAGATCAAGCGAGCCTGAGCCACAATCTCTCATTCCATGTTCAGAGTTGTAGCCAGCAGTTCAAGCGAGCCCGAGCCACAATTCGTCATTCCGGATTCAGAGATGTAGCCAGAGACACGGATGCCCATGAGCATGCCTTTGGTTGGTGGACAACCTTAAACCATCATCTTTGGTTGGTGGATAACCTAAAACCATCACAAGGTAGTAGACCTCCCTTCTTTTAGGTCGAAGGTCTCCCTTTCATATATGAGGAACACTTCCTCTAGCAGAAGCCTTCAGCTTAGCAGCCTTCAGCTTCTTGCCAGCATTGGTTGAGTTCCAGGAAATGCTTCAAGAATTCCAGAGTTGTTGGTAATCCTAAAACCATCACAGGTAGTAGACCTCCCTTCTTTTAGGTTGAAGGTCTCCCTTTTTTATGAGGGACAATTCCTCTAGCAGAAGCTTTCAGCTTCTTGCCAGTTTTGGAAGAGTTCCGGGAACTGCAACAAGTTTTGCGTTCCATTGTTTGTGGTCATCCTAAAACCACCTCTTTTTTCCAACATTTCAGAGAGTTGATTCAGCCCAAGTGCTGCCATGTATACTTTGCAGATTTGTATTACAACTCTTTTCTGGGACTCACACATACCCCTTCGGATTAAGGGGGGATGTTGGAACACCTAATCCTACATGGGTAGGTGTGGAATGCGAAAAGTCACAATGGAGTCCAAGTGACCTTGGAATATGAAACCAAGAGTCACACCATTGTACTATAAATGTACATCATGTATAATGTAAAAATAAGAAAGCCTCACGCTTATCTTTCATTGTGTGTTGAGTCTCTTGTGTGTGTGTGTTATCTTTCTCATACACCATGTGTGTGCTTCAACATGGTGTTTAACAATCTCTATCGTACCTGGGATAGATAGTGCTCGCAGTGAAATACCAGCTCCTGATAGTAAGATCGGAGATGAGGTCAAACCATTCCTACAAGCATGCATGAAGCTACTGCACAACCATTAGGCCATACAGAACCTTCAAGCCTTGCTCGATGGATGCGCAGATAAAACCAACCTCGTCACATAGGTTAAAGATGTACACAAACTGTACGAACAAAAGAGATGCACAGGTCGGGAGATGTTGTTGACTGCGCAAATTGGGAATTTTGAGATGGATCAAGTGGTTCTTGACTTAGGGTCCAATGCAAATTTACTCCCTAAATAGACTTGGCAGGAAATAAGCGAACCTAATCTCGAATGGTCCACTATCCAACTATGCATGGCGAATCAGCAGAAAATAGTACCGCTAGGAAGATTGTCGAAGGTGGTAGTAGACACCACTGGGGTTAAGGTATGAGCTGACTTTGAGGTTATTCAAACGATGGAAGATGCAGACCCATACCCAGCACTCCTAGGATTGGATTGGGCCATTGATATGGGTGATATTATCAACCTAAAGAAGAGAAGTATCGTATTTGAGAATGGCCGGATACAAATAATAGTCCCTTTGGACCCTATAGAAGGAGAAAGGTATACGGAGACGGTGTGCAACGACAAGGAGGTAGATCACCTCTACAAGATAACCACACTAAGGCAGATAGTATGCTCTACTGGGAAAAGGATAGCGAGTACCTCTCTGACTCAGACGGGGAATTAGAACACTGGAGAAACCGGTTACAGGATATATCCACGCTACGATGTCTCAGAATTACAAGGGATTTCCTATGTATATCTTCCAAGGTAATAGATCTACCCTACTTTGATGGTTATGGCAATATTAAGGAATTCTTACAAGCATTCGAAGCTGGGGCTCCTAGGGAACGAAGGCTTTAGGCCCTCAAGATAGCCCTACAGGGCACTCCTGCACACTGGTGGAAGAAACATGAGGAGGTGTTCGATGAATGGGAAGAGTGTCGGGACATGATGATCCTATGATTTGAGGCCCCGGCTGACATGCGAATTAAGACATTCCTTGGATCGGAAGACCCACGCAAATATTTGTCTACTTGGATAGAACAATGGTGCGATAGGCCTACCACATAGATGGTTCATCTATTTATTCATGCCCTGGGACCATTTCCCACCACATGGTACTTAGATGCAGAGATCCATCAATGCATCCACCACTGGGAAACATTGAAGGATGAATTTCTGGGAACATTTGGGCTAGTAGGCAGAACAGAGGCACTTGACGTAGTTTTGCGGGACACTGACAATACAGTATTGGGGTGGATCACACCTATATACTGTACCTAAGGTACCCAGGTGGGAAACATGGGTACTATGTATGAACGATTACTACAGCCTAAACCCAAAAGAAGGAAAGGATGATCCACAAGATGTGTCTAACTCAAGATTGGATGATCTACGCACAGCTACTAGGCTGCTTAGGCTGTGCACAAGTAATGCTAAGACACACCCCGCGATAACTCAGATTGGGATTATGGACACCAAAGGCCGAAGTATCATAAATAAAGCAATTTCTAATACGAAAGACCAGCTGCGTTCAAACCTGAGTTACACAGGTCATTACCGGAAGTTTGTGCGGAGATATGCACTGATCACAACACCTCGAAAAGACTTTCTTATGGAGAAGGCACGGTTCTGTTGGGATGACATGGGTAAGACATACATGTATTTGGTCTTGAAGTACCTAGGGATCAAGCCTGTGTTGGGGGAGGATGCGTAGGAGGCGCAGGTGTTTGACTCCAACATGGCAGGAGTGCCAAGCCCATAGCTGGTGCAAAAACTAGCTATTGGTACCATAACTTCTAGTAAAAAGCAGAAGTTACCATTGAAAGGCACGGCCCGCTGACACTTAACGAGGAAAATATTGGGGATTTTTATTCGTTTACCTGATAGCAAGTTCTATATGAAATCTACCCGACCGTTGGACGACCATGGGCACTATAAAAAGAATGGGATAACTCAGATGAGGGTTCCATCTCACTTTCATAGCGTGTAGTTATCATTCCTTTATCCAGCAAACTTGAGCTATCAGAACCTTTGGTTCTACACTATTTTTTTCATTTCTAATAAACCTCCTCCTTCTGAAAGTAGCCACCCAAAATTGGAATTCATTTTCTGCACTAGAATGACAACTACCAACGCTGCTGAATCCTCGATACATACAAGCCAAGATAGTGAGGAAGTAATGGAGATTGGGTCCGAAGATGCAGAAGTGCCTACAACACCGATTACAAGGAAGGGCAAAGAAATTTCCCAAGGATCAGGGAAGCCCCCAAAAGCTGTGAAATGGGCTGCAAGAAAACCTAGGACATCCCCAAGATAGGCCAAGTCACCTCGCACCATGCCTTAGACTCAGGATGTGTCGGAAGAAGCCCAACCAGCCAATCCAATCAACTGGTTACCTCCATTTATCTGACCACAAAGGCCTTTGATGCACACACAAAATAATCTTGATGGCCTGATTACCTATCTACAGGCACCACTAACCCCAGCAGAGGTCCTTGTCCTTAGTGACCCTTATGTAAGGCTCCATGAGATCAAATTCGATGATCATGACTTGGAAAACTATGAGGCTTTACCTTAGATGGCCCTTGGGTTGTACTTCGAAACAGTCTACATGGATGAGGGGGTCATAGTTGTCCCTCAGCGCTAGGTATTTGGATTGGCCGGATCTGGGATCCTGAACCTGCTACAAATGCCTTACTTTGGACACTACAACAGCACGGATCGGCTGGCCCGATAGCTGCTCGCCTTAATTCATGATGGTTGCTTATGGATTCGGGACAGAGTCCCTATTAATGTTGCATTGATTCACAGAATTACAGGCCTCCCCATGAAAGGGCCACACCCCCTGGAGTGTGTGGGCAAGAAATATGAAGGGGAAACCACTGACTATGTGTGCACAACCTACCATGTGCAAAGAAATACACAGGGCTTCATCATCAAATCCATCAGTGATCCTGCTATCTGGATGGGTACCCTATTATTAGCATGCAAGTTAATGCGAAAGTGCCAGGTTGCAACTGTCCCTATGTATGTCATTCGGTTGGTGGGTCAATGTGCGAAGGGGGTCTGCCTCAATTGGGCCCAATATTTACGTGATGAATTTCTGATCAATGTCCATGAATCGCAGGAGAAAGGAAAATCCTTTCGCTATATGTGGATAATGTTCCTTATAGCCCTAGTTGCCTCGGAAGCACCTGCGGGGTCAGCCATCCCCAAGCTCAACCCCAATATATGCGAAGGGGATCAGTATGCCCATTTGTGGGATTCCAAGGAAGCACAACACTTTGAGGATAACCAAGTCTTCTGGGTCCTCTTACAGAGTAGTGTGGCAGAAGTAATCAATTCTCGACCTCGGCTGTCCCCCACAATATATGATAGATACAGAGGTATCGCAACATTCCAAGTTATAATGCACCACATCCAAATCCATAGTCACAAGGATAAAACATGGATAACACTTCCCTATATGGTAGCAGATGAGGATATTTATAGTGTGATTACACGATGGCCACCTGCCTAGAAGATAGGCTTGAAAACCAATGTGAAGAGCACAGCAGGCACTAGCATAGATATTAGAGGACCAAGCAGAAGTAAACGGAAGGATTCAAGCGCAGCCGCAAAAAAGGACGCACTACCAAAACAGACCACCAACAAGGACGCCAAGGCAGGAAACTAGGATGATTCATAGCCAGATATGGATACAACGGATACCAACATCGGGGGTATCGAATGAATAGGCGAGCCTCTAAAAGGGGTCCGAAAGAAGCAACTTTCCCAACGAAAGGAACGAGATGAGACGATCACATCAACTGAGGAGGATCTCGAACAAATAGAAAATGTAGTCACACTAGCTACAGAAGAAAAGTTGGTAGCTTTGGAGGAACAACACAAGGCTACGATCGATGCCATCCAGGTCGAGCTACGAACACTGCAATTAAAGGTAGATAGCTTACAGACTAGCGTAGCTCAAGGACGAATTCCCGTACCATCTAGTGGTCCAGTGCTAGTTACAGAGGAAATACATCTCTATTCATTGCCTAGCAGTGCCCTTATCTTTAACACCTGATTAGGGAATACAGCTCCAAGATGGTACAGGGGTATAGTTGAACCTCACCCAGCTACCTCATGAAGCATTGCGGGATCTCCACACCGCTATGTGTCACGAGATTCACCATCGGGACCAGAAAATTAACCAAAAACTTTGTGTGGCCTAGCAAACTATCACGCAACAGAACACGGAAGTGCTTCTTGCTGTCTCACAGCAAGAGGAGCTCAAAACAATGATCCACTAGCTCTACACGGAAGTTACAGAGAAGATCCCGGCTGAAGCCACCCCCCAGGCTAAAGTTGAAGGATTGGTCACAGCGTTAAAGGCTTCCAGAATGGAAATTCAGGTCATTAAGACACATCTGGAGTAGCAAATCAGTGACCTACAGGCCAAATTGAAACCCAAAACACCCCTGGAGGTACAAGCCCAATGGGTTGCGTTGGTGACTGCAGTTACGAACACCATTACAGGATAGATTGCTCAGGGCGCCTAGTTGCTAGAATAAACCTTGTAGCTATGGACCAAGGTTCAACATGATGTGATTCTCCAAAAAATTACTCAGGAACTGCGGCAAAAAGAAGAAGATTTTGAGCAGATCAGAGCAACCTTACCTACTTTGATCCCGGCACAGTGCCTGGACCATTTGAGGACCAGCGAATCCCTCCAAGTTGAGATTGAGGAACTCCATCATAAGAAAGACGTCATCAGAAAACGATTGAAACCATGGGCTACCACAACCCTCCAGCTATCCCAGGATGCATATGCTGCTGTGAAACGACTCAATCAGACACTAGAGAGCATCACCGCTGCAATAGAAGGACCGACATCACAAAAGCTCATGGATATAACACAAAGCATTGCTACTAAGAGTCTAGAAGTGCTGGCCCCACTGGTTATAGTCGTCAATAAACTATGTGCACAGGTGGAAACCCCACCATTGCAGTGACTCAGGATGAGTCACAAGATTGTGTTGGGGGACTGTTGGAACAGGGTCTCCTACAAAGCTATGAATCTGGTCCATTTTGTATATTTTTTATTATATTTAGTCTATTGCAGGGGTTCTGGGGCGGTCCAAAGCCCCTAATGCATTGTAAGAGGGTCAAGGGTAAAGCAAGAGTCCGTAAACCATGGTTTGCGGACCATTGGATGCATAGGCTAAAATAGTATAAGTAGTTGAACCTTTTTGAGTTGATAGGTAGGATGGAATAGAGATTGATGCTAAGTGCAAACTGTTAGATTTGGGTTGTTGGGTATTAGGTTAAGACTCCTCCTGGTTGTGTGAAAGGAGATCCTCTATCCTACTGTGTGCGGACCCTACTGGCTGTGTGCGCGGGTGGGATTTGGGGTATGTAAGAGGCTTTTTGATAAGTAATATATGCGAAGTATTGTGGATATCTGATATTGTTGATCTATCTGGTTATGATTAACATGGACCTGGATTATATGTTGATTCTGTTGCAAGTTGCGAACTATATATGTTATGTGCTGCAAATTATCTGTGTTATGATATATGTCTCTGCGATCTAATTAAGTCTACTCCGAATATCTTGTTTTATGCTTATGCTTGACTGTCCGCATGTGGATGCAAATTCTGTTATTTAGATCTGATAATGTTGCACCCTGATTAGTCACTGAATTCCCTACGAACGACCTCTAATTGCATAGATCTGATAATTACCAATCAGTTTGACTTACCTAATCTCTCTCTGGGTGCGGAAACATGGTTCCATCACCCTCCCATACTGCTTCAAGTGAGACTTTGGCCTACGCAAGTGGGTCACTGCCAAAAGGGCCAGTAGTATAGGGGTTTGTTGGCAAACATTAACCTCCGAACCTGGGTCAGGACCCCTTGAGCCAGCACACATTTAGCTAAAAATTTTATAACTTGCCCAAAGACATACTGCATCTATAACCAACTTAACTGCTAAGAAATTCAAAGTTCAAACCTACTAACAGCCTGCATTTGGTCTAATTGATAGGTGGAGAGTTTTAGTCTCCATAGGTCTCAAATTTGAGAAGTACACCACCGAATTGTGAGCAGAGTCCTATGGAATGTGTCATACATTTCATATATTGAAACATAAAACTTGCAAGTTTGACAAGTAATTTCATATATCGAAAATAACTTTGCCGCATTTGAGCAGTAATGCTAATTTCAAATGGATTTTTAAAAGGAATGGTAATTTAAAGGCAATAATTTTGGATGGATGGTGATTTTATTGCTTGGTTTTTTATATTCTCCAGTGTTTTTTCACATGGTGTTAAAATTTAGAGGTGCATGAGTGAGCATGAAAAAAGGGATTAAGCGAATAGCATATTCAACTCTGCAAAATATAAAAAGATATAATTTCTTTCCTTGGCCAAGCATTAGCTTTGTTATGTATAATACACTCTTCTTGTCAGTTATGAAACATATATGGTATAATTTGGTGTCAATATCAAGATCATATAGCCTCTCAAATGTTCTTTTAGTTGGTACTTGGAATCATATTCTCTGGTTTACTTTCACAGATCGTAAAAATATAGAGTTCCATGAGTGAGCATGAAAAATTAGATTAAGCAGAGAGCAGAATAAAATGGTAATTTAGGCAATAATTTTGGATGGATGGTGAATTTTTTGTTTGGTTTTTTATATTCTCCAGTGTTCTTTCACATGGTGTTAAAATTTTGTAATGTTCCCAATTTTAGCCTCAAGCTAAAATGGAACATTATAGTTGCACATTTTATTTTTGATTAATAAAATGGGCAAGGAGACACCTTAGCCCATTTTTAGATGAAGAAATAACACTCCTAATGTGAAAGGGAGGTGAATAAAGCAGCTAAAATAAATACCAAGGGTGTAAATGGAACCCAACTCACTTGATTAGTCACCTTTGACTAAAGTCAATAGCGCTGCCCAAGGAGGAAGAGGCTTCCTAGAGAAGCTGTGCAGTTTTGGAGGGAAGAGATTCACATGAGGGTGGAAACCCTAATTGGTGGGACCTTGGTGGAGAATATTTCCTTTTGTTTATAAGGAGGAAATAGCAGCCCATTGCATACATGTTATGGTTTAGAGTTTCAGACTTGGGTCTGCAAAGCTTGCATCCCCGGGCTATTCAGTAGGGTGATGGTGCCCTTGGGCACTAGGGTGTTCCCCGTCGGGAATCCCTACCTCTTCCTCAAGGAAGGATGAGGATTGAGCTGATTTTCCTCAATCCGGCATTGGCCACAGCTACTACCATCAGCTACAGCGTTATTTTTTTAGCAGAGAGGACGTTGTGTTGTTGGGGGTAGCAAAGGAGGAACTCATGGAGTATTCTTAGCTTGTTTTCTTCAACGGTGGAGGGATATATTCATTGAAGGAGCTGCAAGGAGGATTCCCAAGCATTATTTCAGATAATTTGGCATGGGCCAACATTCCATCATCTCCCACTATGCAGTCCATGGAGGAAACTGTGTTATTTTATGTAGGCAGTGAAAGAGGGTTTCATAGAGCTCATCAGGAGTTTCTTTTGAGACAAAGGGATCAGCCCTTTGTATTGGAGGCATTATCAGAGGAGGGAATTTATATTTCAGATCTGCCATGGCCTCATTTACATTTTGCATTAGTTGCAGTGACAACTTGGTTGTCACATTTTTGTATTCTCCGGCATTTCTAGCAATCTCTCCTAGATTGGCTAGAAATCCTGTATTTCAGCCCATTTCTTTGTCATTGGGATATTTCTTTTCATCCTACAGCCAAATTTGTATTTCATTTATATTCATCAGCTCATACCTTCATAGAGACAGCACAGTCACTTCTCTTTGGCATTTTGTGGAGTTGCAGCAACTTATGTATTTCAGGTTATGATCACTTGGAGTTTGGTTCTATGGTATGAGGGGCTATTCCCTCTTCTATTTCTTGTATATTTGCTGAATAATATCATATTTTTGGCTGAATATCATTTCCCTCTTATGATGTATTCATATTTTTAGATTTTAATGGTTATGTTCACATATTGTTGTAAGCTCTCTCATTGAGCATTGTTTTAGAGATCTAGTTTGGAGAGATTTGTATATCCCTTCTAGAATCATTTCTTTCAGCTCATTTTCTGCAAGGGAGTTATATTATATGTGTTCTAGGGAATCCCAACATTTTTTGGCCTTATTTATGCAGTGACTTCCTTATACAGCGTCTTGAAGGACCCTGTAGCAGAAATTCCCGAAGTGGAATATTGCATATCCATAGGCAGAGTCTGTGAAGGGCTAGCTAGCCTTAGGATCTCTCCCTTCTTTGGAAGGAGACATATCTTGTAAATTCCCCAACATTAAATCTCTGAAATGGACTTGTGATAGCTCACTGAAGAAGGAATTGGAATATCTGAACATATTCTCGGTGGAGCAGCAATTTCCAGATTTGGAATATTACAGTGGTAGCAAAGCATGATCTTGGCTCATCTTGTACCCAAGATCTATTTCCATCAGCAAGAGGAGCTTCTCTCCAAGGAGAGGATATTGACAGAGGAAACAAGGGGAAAGGAATGAAGGAAGAGGAGGTTTCCCTTCTTCTTTTCCAGACCATTGAGCACACCATTGAAGATCTTATGAAAGGGAAAATTTGGGGAAATTTTCTGAAAGGGGTTTGTGAATGATCAAGCCCTAGATATTTTCATGAAGGGTGTGAGCATTCATCCACACATGCAGATCCACAGCGCAGTACATTGCCCATAGCTACTGCAAGAAGGATGGAGGGAAAGAGTTGAGGCCTTTAGAGGAGCAGCATTGCAACTCAAAGGTATGATTCATGATGGTTGATTTCAGAGTTCCATTTCATGTTTTCATGCAAATGAGAGATCATATGTTGCAGTCACAAGGAGTTTTGCAAAGGGGATTGATGAAAACCAATGTGAAACATGGAGTGACAAAACTTCAAACACTTTGCATGCATGGAGGGGAACCATGAAAAAAAGATCATTCCATCTTTCTAGAGGGGGGAAAATCAGGAGAATGACTTGCTAGAGGCAAGACCCCCATTGTATAAAGGGAAATATTCTATTTTTGAGGGTGTGGTGATATTTCTCTCTAAGGAAGGCCAAGGCCTCTCATTGAGGAGGAGACACACTCACATGTTGGTAGAGAGGAGGTGCATAGAAAAACCTACAGTGATGTACCATTGGAAGAAGAAAGAGAAGAGCAGAAGGATCAGCATGAAGGGATGATGGGCATTCACCCTCATCTATTTTCAGAGATTCTCTTCACATAGGAGGAGGACTGCACTGCGCAGTAGAGGGAGAGGAACTTTCATTCTTCTCATACACACAGTCCACTTCTTCTCTTGATGTCTCACTTTTTGAGGCTTTCCACCTGGGAGGCCATTTGATCTAGAGATGATGAGAGGCATCATGCTATTTGGTTCACCACTCTTGGATTCTGGAGGGGTGGATACATTAGAGGATTCCATTACAGTGTAGAGAGTTTGGGGATTAGCACATGGAGGGGGGATACACTCTCTCATTTTCAGTACCACCCATTCTCATCAGTCTTACTGCGTAGACAGAGTTTTTGTATTGATGGAGGATAGAATATTCATGATGCATGATGACTGCTCCATGGATTTGGTGAGAGAGAGGTTAATTCCTTTGGGGAGGGTCTCTTTCATGCATTGGAGTAGATGGAGGCCACTCATGCTTACATTTCCCAGGATCGGGAGATTCTTTGGAGGTGATAGTCTCTCATGGGAAGCTCATTTTTAGAGAGCACCATTTCTATTTGAGCATGAGTAGCTACATGATGGGCATGGAAGCAACTTGGAGGATGACTTTGGCATGAGGGGATGTCAAGGTAGCAGGCAACAGTGTGATGGAGCACCATATTGCAGAATACCCGCGCTGTCTATGTGGAGGATTGATCCAGGATGGAGGACTTAGCTTTGGTTGAGTATTCCCTAGGATCTTGGTGCATGCATGATTCTTGGATGGCTTTGATGGAGATGGTAGATACTTAGTGGATGATATGATCATCTATCATCATGGCAGACTCTTCTTGACTAGGGCTTCTAGTCTCAAGGAGACACTATTGCATGTAGCATATGAGGACTTCCTAGCTATGCATTTGGATGCATACTTTGCCTTGCTAGAGGAGTTCACTTTGGAGGGCATTCATCATGATCTTCATCATCATATGGATAGATGCATAGCTCGGATGATTTTGGAGAGGTTGGCACAACCATTCCCTTACTCATTGGAGGAGAGGGAGGATATTCAGTTGAGCCATTTCAGCTCAAGAGCTCTAGTGCATGATGGAGGAGGTATAATTTCATACTTTGTATTGTACTTATTTTCATTGATTGAGGAGGATGATATATCAAGGAGTCTTGTTCCTTCTTTCATTTTTCATGAGGATGTACTTGCAGCTACTTGTAGCCTTGATTTTGGCTATTCTTATGATGGGTTGTGGGGGAAGCCACATGTTTCTTGGTGTGCACAATTGACACCAATTTGTATTCTCATATTTTATTTTATGAGGATATGTTGTGGCAGCAAACAAGTGTCTAGTTCAGCACTTGTTATTTTGATTCTGAGGCAGGCCAAGGAGGCACTGCGCAGGTTCCATGAGTGGAACTTTGAACCACTCTCCGGTTGTCATCTGGCAACTTGATTTTATTGTATATTGCTCCATGTATTTCTGATGTTTGTACACTCATGAGGAGCACTATTGGAGATTTTCTTATGTACAGCCCATTGGGAGCATGATTCTCCCCATTGTATATTCTTTATCTTGTAGGAGACACATGGGCAAACCATGATTGCTACATTGCTACTTGTACCTTCTTGTGGGAGGGACCACTTGAAGAATTTGCAGAGGCATATCATGGCTGATTTTTCTTGATGGGGTAGCTTGGGCCATTCTTGGAGGCCATAATTTTCCATCCCAAATACAAATGCACCCCCATATGAGCAGCATATGGATAGAGGACCATCATGGGAAACCAAAAAAACTCTCCATTCTGCGCCAACTCATTGCAGAAATCAGGGGTGATATTTTCATTTGAAGATTGCATGGATGAGAGGATCATCATTGGGAGCATAATTTTCCCATGCATATCATCACTCCTACCTTAAGGAGGCCTTAGCATAGTAGGGAGGATTCCACTACACCTTCTATCTTTCCATGAGGAGCATTGTTATCAACTTGCATACTTGGGAGAGAGCATGGGAGGACAGATTCATTGTAGCATATTTGAGCAGTGGTGGGACCATTGATGAGGAGGCCACAAGAGAAGAAGGGGGAGAAGATTGTGTTCTCTCTATGTAGTTTCTTGAGGGCAAGCAACATGTGGGAGGGGAGGACTGTAATGTTCCCAATTTTAGCCTCAAGCTAAAATGGAACATTATAGTTGCACATTTTATTTTTGATTAATAAAATGGGCAAGGAGACACCTTAGCCCCTTTTTAGATGAAGAAATAACACTCCTAATGTGAAAGGGAGGTGAATAAAGCAGCTGAAATAAACACCAAGGGTGTGAATGGAACCCATCTCACTTGATTAGTCACCTTTGACTAAAGTCAACAGCGTTGCCCAAGGAGGAAGAGGCTTCCTAGAGAAGCTGCACAATTTTGGAGGGAAGAAATTCACATGAGGGTGTAAACCCTAATTGGTGGGACCTTGGTGGAGAAGAGTTCCTTTTGTTTATAAGGAGGAGATAACAGCCCATTGCATACATGTTATGGTTTAGAGTTTCAGACTTGGGTCTGCAAAGCTTGCATCCCCGGGATGTTTAGCAGGGTGATGGTGCCCTCGGGCACTAGGGTGTTCCTGGTTAGGAATCCCTACCTCTTCCTTAAGGAAGGATGTGGATTGAGCTGATTTTTCTCAATCCAACATTGGCCACAACTACTACCATCAACTACAGCATTATTTCTGCAGCAGAGAGGACGTTGTGTTGTTGGGGGCAGCAAAGGAGGAACTCATGGAGTCTTCTTAGCTTGTTTTATTCAGCGATGGAGGGATCTATTCATTGAAGGAGCTACAAGGAGGATTCCCGAGAATTATTTTAGATCAGTTGGCATGGGCCAACATTCCATCATCTCCCACTGCACATTCCATGGAGGAAACTGCGTTATTTTATGGAGGCAGTGAGAGAAGGTTTCATAGAGCTCATCAGGAGTTTCTTTTGAGACAAAGGGATCAACCCTTTGTATTGGAGGCATTATCAGAGGAGGGAATTTATATTTCAAATCTGCCATGGCCTCATTTATATTTTTTATCAATTGTAGTGACAACTTGGTTGTCACATTTTTGTATTCGACGACATTTCTAGCAATCTCTCCTAGATTAGCTAGAAATCCTGTATTTCAGCCCATTTCTTTGTCATTGGGCTATTTCTTTGTATCCTATAGCCACATTTGTATTTCATGTATATTTAGCAGCTCATACCTTCATAGAGACAGCACAGTCACTGCTCTCCGGCATTTTGTGGATTTGCAACAACTTATGTATTTCAGGGTATGATCACTTGGAGTTTGGTTCTATGGTATGAGGGGCTCTTCCCTCTTCTATTTTTTGTATATTTTCTGAATAATATCATATTTTTGGCTGAATATCATTTCCCTTTCATGATGTATTCATATTTGCAAATTTTAATGGTTATGTTCACATATTGTTGTAAGCTCTTTCATTGAGCATTGTTTTAGAGATCTAGTTTGGGGAGATCTATATAACCCATCTAGAATAATTTATTTAGGTTCATTTTCTGCAAGGAATTTATATTAGATGTGTTCTAGGGCATCCCATTGTTGTTTGGCATTATTTATGCAGTGACTTCCTTATACAGCGTCCTCAAGGACCCCGTAGCAAAAATTCCCGAAGTGGAATATTGAATATCCATAGGGAGAGTCTGTGAAGGGCCATCTAGCCTTAGGATCTCTCTCTTATTTGGAAGGAGACATATCTTATAAATTCCCCAACATTCAATCTCTAAAATGGACTTGTGATAGCTCACTAAAGAAGGAATTGGAATATCTAAAGATATTCCTGGTGGAGCAGAAATTTCTAGATTTGGAATATTACAAATTTAGAGGTGCATGAGTGAGCATGAAAAATGATATTAAGAGAATATCATATTCAACTCTGCAAAATATAAAAAGATATCACTAATTTCAAATGGATTTTGAAAATGAATGGTAATTTAGGTAATAATTTCAGATGGATGGTGATTTTGTTGTTTGGTTTTTTATATTCTCCAGTAATCTTTCACATGGTGTTAAAATTTAGAGGTGCATGAGTGAGCATGAAAAATGAGATTAAGGAGATAGCATATTCAACTCTACAAAATATAAAAATATATCATTTCTTTCCTTGGTCAGGTATTAGCTCTATTATGTATAGTACACTCTTCTTGTCACTTATGAAACATATCTGGTCTAATTTGCTGTCAATATATAGATCATGTAGCCTCTCAAATGTTTTCTTAGTTGGTACTTGGAATCATATTCTCTGGTTTACTTTCACATATGGTTAAAATTTATAGGTCCATGAGTGAGCACGAAAAATTGGATTATTCAGAGAGCACATTCAACTCTACAAAATATAAAAAGTTATAGCTAATTTCAAATGGATATTGAAAAGGAATGGTAATTTAGGAAATAATTTCGGATGGATGGTGATTTTTTTGTTTGGTTTTTTATATTCTCAAATTTTCTTTCACATGGTGTTAAAATTTAGAGGTTCATGAGTGAGCATGAAAAATGAGATTAAGCAAATAACATATTCAAATCTACAAAATATAAAAAGATATAATTTCTTTCCTTCGTTGGGTATTAGCTATGTTATGTATAGTACACTCTTCTTGTCACTTATGAAACATATCTAGTCTAATTTGGTGTCAATATCAAGATCATATAGCCTCTCAAATGTTTTTTTAGTTGGTACTTGGTATCATATTCTTTGGTTTACTTTCACAGATGGTTAAAATTTAGAGGCCCGTGAGTGAGCATGAAAAAATAGATTAAGCAGAGAGTACTTTCAACTCTGCAAAACATAAAATTATATCATTTCATTTCTTGACCAAGTATTATTTCTCTTATGTATATTACACTCTCACTCAATCTAAAAAAATATATAGACTTGAGAGCTACTCCAAATGCATTTCTTTAATTGAAAAAAAATCAATGTTTTCTAATACAAAATTATGTAAATATATACAGACATAGCCACATTTCACATAGATTAAATAACAAGACTATGCACCAAGAGATTAATAGAGCTTCAGCAGATAGGCAGAGAGCCACATTTCATAGAGAGATTAATCAACAAGACTATGCACAAAGCTGATTTTCTATACAAGACCAAGTAGGTTCCATGGTATATTACACTCTAGCTCAATCCGAAATTATATAGACTTGAGAGCTACTCCAAATTCATTTCTTTAATTGAAAAAAAAGCATTGTTTTCTAATACAAAATTATGTATATATAGACACACAGAGCCACATTTCACGAAGATTAAATAACATGAATATGCACAAAGAGATTTGAAGAGATTCAACAAACAGAAAGAGAGACGCATTTCACAAAGATTAACCAACAGGACTATGCACCATTCCATATTAGTTCTTATCCATAGGTTCAAGGGACGGGATCGGTGACCACATCTCCATTCCCCTACCTCCTATGGTAATCATCATGGGACTGGGTGTTTCCCTTCCTATCCAGGTTCGGTCAGAGAGAAGAAACTAGGAATAATGATTAAAATAGAAAATGAATGAAAGTTAAGTACATAGAGGGAAGAAACAAGGAAGAATGTTTCAGAACAAGAGTAATACTTGGGGAAAATTATTGTTTTCACCGAGAATTTTTGGGATGGGTTTGCACCATTTCTTTCTCAATTTTGGAAAACATGGTATTTCATGAACACAATGGAAAGTTATGGAAATTTATTGCTTTCACCTCGAAGAGGAGGGGATTTACGATCTGGATAAAAATAAATTAATAGGATTTAGAAATATTTGGTTTCGATATTGACCCAATCCAATCTCTCCCCCGTTAGACTTGTAAGAAGATATTGGGTTAAGTTTGTAAGTATCTGGTCTTGATTTGACCTAGGGAATGGAAAGATGAATCTAGATGGTTAAGGGCTTAATTCAATTTGTTGATATAGTATATCGATCTCTAGAGATAAGTAACTAACGCTCTTATTTATGTTAACACCATCTAAGGTCTCTCCTCCATATAGTCTTTTGATAGATTCTACGATAAGGTATTTCATCATGAACAAGAATGATGTGATGTGGTATTTCTTCCTAATAAAAAACAGTTCAGAGTCTTTCCCCCTAAGTGATAGCAAATGGATGGATTGATTAGACAATGAGTAAGTAGGAAAAACCGCACCTCACCTTTGACTGGATAGATTGAATTGACAGCTCAGAGTAATTGGACTACCTAAAGACTAAACCACCTTCACTTAATTATGGAATTGTGAATATAGAAACAGGAAGATTATCGGTCAAGACATAATGGAAGGGGGGCAACTTCCAATATGTGAAAAATAAATATGAGAGGAAATCATTAGTAGTAAGTAGTTTCATCCATTGATATTAGAGAACCATATCCTATTACTTATATATAGGTAAAAGGAAGGAAAGGCCGAGCCAATTCGAAAGTGAGTTAACCTGCAAAGAGCCAATTAATGATCCCGCAAAGTCAAAGCTAGAAACAGAGGAAGTTGAAGCTATTGATCCATAATAAGTAGCAGAAGTATCCTTAGCATTAGTTTGAACAAAATATCAACAATGGAAGCACCCCCCACCTATATAATAGGGAATAGAGTCATCAAAGCCAGCATCTGGGCCAATGCCAACATTATAAATATACAGCTAAAAGGAAGGAAAGGCAGAGCCAATATGAAAGTGAGCTAACCCGTAAAGAGCTAGTGAATGGTCCCACAAAGTTAGAGCCAGCAACAGAGGTAGTTGAATATTGATCCATAATAAGTAGCAGAAGTGTCCTTAGCAATAGCTTGAACACAACATCAGCAATGGAACCACCCCCTGCCTATATGATAGGGAATACAGTCTTCAAATCAAACATCTAGGCCAATGCCAGGATTATAAATATATTGGAAAAAGGAAGGAAAGGCAGAGCCAATTTGAAAGTGAGTTAACTTGTAAAGCGTCACTGAGCGATCTGCAAAGTCAGAGCCAAGAACAAAGGCACTTGAATCTATTGATCCATAATAAGTAGCATAAGTATCCTTAACACTAGCTTGAACAAAACATTAACAATGGAAACACCCCCCACCTATAGGATAGAGAATACAGTCATCAAAGCAAGCATCTCGGCCAATGCTAGGATTATAAGTGAAGTCATAGGGTAAATAAGGTAAGCAAAGGAAAATGATAAAAAATTTCGATAACTAGGGTAAGCCTATGGTTCTATCCCGGGCTTATCTCAGGGGTGGTCTAAGTGTTGGGGTGAAATAATCTCGTGGTATGTGTAAAATGAGTGAAATGTATTCAGAAAAAAGACTAGGGGTAACTAATATAATAAAGGTAGTGTCTATGAGTATGTTGTTGTAAAATATCGACGATTCTTTATAAGTGTCTGATCGAGCGCAGGTGAATTCTCTACTCTGTGGAACATCGTCCATCAAATATTACAATTAAAGTCTGTTGGTCCAGAATTTGGTAGTTACTTACCAATGATGCGAGCTTATAAAATTGAAACCGTAAGCTAAGGAATTGAAACGTAAGCTACTGAAGCTATGAAAGTTGAAAACGTAAGCATATGAAATGGTGGCTGTGAAATATCAGTGATTCTCTATAAGTTAAGGCAGAGGCAGTTGATCCACCACCAGTAAAGTCAAGGTAAGTTATTCGAAATCGTAAAGAGAAAGAAAGCCCTATTGGAAGCGAACTTATATTGTTTTTTCTTCACAGGTTTGCACCATTTATTTCTCAGTGTTGGAAAACCAAAAATTTCTTTCCATCTTAAATAATATATATAAAAAAATTACATTACCATCCTAAAAACTAATTCTCATAAACATTGGAAATTATCACTTTTACAATCTGATCTGAAAGGAGTGTATTAGTTGTGTTGTGCTAAGTGTCCTTTCAGTTAAATAAACATGTACAAATTGTCTCCATAAGTTTTATTAAGGTATGAGAGTTTTAACCATGAAAATTAGATGAATTAGTGAAATTTAGGCATGTAAATATGCCCTAAAAACATTGAACAACAGTGCATAAGAGAGAAAAACATTCATACATAAGTTTTACACAGTAGGCATGATGAAGCAGTTCACCCCTTCTAGAATACATCTTCTGGTCCATCTCCCAATGACATGTCCCTCTTTGTCATTATGCTAAAAATTTTAAATTACATATTTTTTCAGGCCTCTAAAGGTTGTTTTTCCTACACCAATGGCTCCATAATGCTAAATTTAGTCTAGGTAGACTCTTGTTTCACCAAAATTGGTCGAAAATTGACCTCCCCATGTATTTTTCCCAATGAAAGCTAGAAAAGCTCCAGTAAATGTGGAGACTGGCAGTTAACTACAAATAAATTGATGGTTTATCCCTAAAATTACCATGCACTCCAAATATTTTGGGCAGTTAAGTCCTAACATTAACTATGAGTGGCGGGGTGGTCACATGCCATCCTTGCCATAACTTCCATTAACGGTTTGAATTCCCTCCGCATACAATCGAACCGGGAGTATGGTTCCATAACATTATACCATCGCAGTAAATGTTGAACCCACCATGTGAATGTTCTTCTCGCTGGAAGTTAGAAAACCTGCCAGATGTGTTGGAACCTGAAGTGCGATGTTACGACCTTAAAACCGTCGCATTTAACTTTAGAAAAACCCACCATGTGAATAGCGTTGGAAACCTACCGTCGGTTTAGATTTGATGTTGCAGTTTAACAAGAATTCACAGTTCTGGCGCTCGGGTCACATGTGAGGGGGGCTGGCCCTTTGAGGCTAGCCTCCCAAGCCCTCAGCATGATTTTTAACAAAATTTAAATATGACTTTGCACCGTTATATGTTAAGAAACATGTATAGGTGGATTGGAAAATGGTCTTGTGGGCATAAAGGAGGTCGTGGGTTTGACCCCCATCAACTCCACATAAATTTTTCAACATTGTTGTGAGGACACATGGCAGCCTGTGGGATTGGCACGTGTCACTCAATCATTCGCCCATCTAAAAACTCATCCAACGGTCTAGATCAAATTCGTACCATCACATCCAATGACCCACAATGTGCCACGTGGTCCCATACCGTTGGCTCATAAGAAAATGGAATATTCTAAGAATATTCTGCTGATTGTACCTACAAGCTGACTGGGCATCCAGTTACCAAAATTTTGTTGTTTGGGAAAACAAACAGAATGTGATATCTTCCTCATGTGACATCGATTTTTCGAACCATTTACGGTGCTGGAATCACAACGTCGAGACCTTGCCAGTCGCTCAAGTTTGGACCTGTTTCAAGCACTTTCATTTTTGAGCATATGACTTGATCTCTTGATCACACCTCCCCATTAGGAAGCTTTTGGACCCCAAAATACTTTAATCACTTGTTAAGAATATGAGGGAACATCTCTCTCACCTTTGCCACTTCCATCCACCTTTCCTTACTTGGTTTGTTTCCCTTGAGCCCAATCTAAAGATAATCGACACTTCCCCTTTTAGAAGCGTGTGTCCTCCTGTCAAGGATGGCATCCTCCTTGAGCTCGTCCAGAAGTTATGGCGAGAAATATTCTATTGATGGTAGTTGAATGTCACTCCCTTGACCATCAGTCAATGGAGGCTCATACAAACGTAAATTCTCCACATTGACAACGGAATACATTTTCATATATGAAGGAAAGTCAAGTTGAAATTCATTATTACCAACTTGTTTAATAATCTTGAATGAACGATAACAAATAGGCTTGAGCTTATTACCTTCTCCTTAAATCCTTTCTTTCCTTATGTGCAACCATACTTCATCTCCTTCTTGAAACTTATGATCAACTCTACGTTTGTCATGCCTCTCCTTGTACTTGCTCTGGCTCTTCTCAAGCTATTCTTGAACTTGTTGATGAATAATTTGAATTTTCTCAATGAAATTTTGAGCCTTTTCAATATCACTATGCCCATAAATTGCAACATACTTCTCAAATATTATGTCTAATGGTGATTTCGGCAAATACCCAAAACAAGCTTTAAGAGGTGAAGTATTTGTAGAAGAGTGCTTGGCCCAGTTGTAAGCGTGATGAATGTAATGTAGTTATTCATCCCACAACTTGGGATGCTTGGTACAATATCTTCTCAATATATGCACAACGGTTTTTTTCACCACCTCAGTTTGGCCATTAGTTTGCAGGTGAAAAGCAATACTCTTTTTCAACTTTCTGTCCATCATCTTCCAAAGATTGGACCAAAAATTCCCAACGAACCTGGAATCCCTGTCACTAACAATAGAAGTTGGAAAACCAAAATGAATCCATGCATGTTGAAAATAAAGTTCAGTCGTTTATTCAGCAGTAATGGTTTTCTTACATGGCATAAATATACACATTTTACTGAATCTATCCACAACTACATAAAGATAATCACGTTTTTTTCTTGACATAGGTAGACCTCCAACAAATTCCATGGAGACACTCTCCCACGGTCTTGATGGAATCGGTAGTGACGTGAGCAACCCAAGCTTCCTATTGCTAGGCTTGCTTGTTGCACACATAGAACATCCTCTTATAAAACGTGACACACTATCTATCATGCGAGGCCAATAACAATACCTTTGTAGGTGCGCCATTGTTTTTCTTACCCCAAAGTGACCAGCAATAAGAGATGAATGAGCCTCTCTCATGACACTAAGTCTCTCTCCTTGTGGTATACACAACTTTCCCAAATGAAACAAAAAAATTTTATGCAAGTGATAATCATTTTCCTCAACTTGATTCCGTTGACTCAAACTAGCATACACATCTTTAAAATCAGCATCAAATTCATATTGTTCTATGTAACTCTCATGTACAATAGAATAATTTTTAAGCAAAGTAGAAGCACTTATAATTGGCCTTGAAATAATATCAATAAATTTATTGAAAATACCTTTCTTTTACCTTATAACCAAGTGAAATTGTTGAAGAAATCCCATCCACCTGAAATGTCGTGATTGCTGCAATTTTGTTTGCGAATGCAAGTACTGTAGCGGTTGGTGATTGGTATGAATAATTGTCTTTTTACCCATCAATTAGTGCTTCCACTTCTTGACGCTTTCTACCAACGCATACAGCTCTTTTTAATATGTTGGATAATTGATTGTAGCACCATTGAATGTTTCAGAATGAAAAGTGATAGGCTTACCATGTTGCAAAATTATTGCACCCATGGCATAATCACTAGCATAGGTCTGTATCTTGAATGGTTGTCTTAAATCCGGTAATGCAAGAACCAGAGCTGAACTGATCTTGTATTTTTAAGATTCAAATCTTGTTGTTGTTTGCCTCCCCATTGGAAGCCTTTCTTCACACTTGTCACTGCATGCATAGGAGCTGCTATGGCAGAAATGTTAGCAATAAACTTTCTCCAATACTGAGCTGCGCCTAAAAAACCTCTTACCTCTATTATTGATTTGGGAGTGGGAAAATTCATAATGGCTTCCACTTTATAAGGATCAATTCTCAATGTGCCTCCTGCTACAAAGTGTCCCAAATAAACCAAATATTTTTTCCAAATTCTCACTTATACATCTTAAGAAATAATTTATCTTTCTTCAAAACATCAAGTACCCTCTTTACATGCAAGACATGATCTTCTCTTGTTTTGCTGAAAATGAGTATATCATCTAAATACACAATCACAAATTCATCAAGAAATGGACGCAAAACATTATCCATCAGATTCATGAAATTCGTTGGTGCATTACACAAACCAAACGGCATAACCAACCACTCAAAGAGTCCTTGTTTGGTTTTGAATGCAGTCTTCCATATGTCACTTTATGAAATTCTTACTTGATGATATCCACTTCATAAATCTAACTTAGTGAAACACTTTTCTTCTTTCAGTTGATCTAACAAATCATTTATCCTTGGGAGAGGGTATCGATTCTTTACCATTATCTTGTTCAAAGCTTTCAAATCGACACACAAGCACCAAGTCCCATCTTTCTTCGGAATTAGAACTATAGGTGAACAGCATGGAGAAGTGCTTGGCCTTATGATTCCATTTTCCAATAATTCCTTTATTTGCCTCTTTATTTCATCATTCTCCATTATCGACATGCGATACATGCCGATGTTGGGAAGAGGATAATCTTGTTGAAACTGAATCTCATGTTGAATCTCCCTTTTAGGAGGCAATCTTGTTAGCTCCTAAAACATCTCATGATGTGCATCAACTACATCATATAAATCTGATTTCAACTTAGGATCACAATATTTAAATGATTCATTATTAACATTAGCTTTAGGCTTAATCATTAGAAGAACAAAATTCTTACTTGAATTCACCAGCCTTTTTACCTGTCTAGCATTTACCATTGCAATATTTGTCTTCTTGTGATGTGCTCTAACAATGTACTCCTTTCCATCTTTGAATAAATGGTATTTTTTCTCATGGTGATGGAAGATATATTTCCTTTCATACAAGTAAGGATTGCCAACAAAACACCTGTAATATCAAGTGGAACCACATCTAATTCAACTATGTCAACAAAATATGCAGTTATTGAAAAGCGCAATATGCACTTCTTTGAAACCTGTAAATTTGCATCCTTACAAATCCACCCAAGTGGATATGGTTTTGGATGTGGAATGGTCTCAAGATTAATTTTCTTGACCAAGTCTTCAGAGATTAAATTCGGTTGTGAACCACTGTCAAACAGTGTATCAATCTTGGTATGTTTGGATATGACCCTCACATGAAACAGTTCAATTCTCTCTTCTTCATTTGGAGCTTCTATGTGACAATTTGAAGTACTAGTACTGGGTTTTGTTTCAATTTCTTTCCCCTTTATGTTCTTCAATCCTATGGTTTTAATTTTATTTTCATTACCTGAATATTCTCCTAAGTCATGTTGAGTTGTAGCTGCAGTTTTTTGCTTCCCTTTATTATTGTTAAATTTGGGTCTCTTTTCAGGATGTATTTTCCAACAATTTTTCTCTTCATGGACTTCTCTTGAACAATGTTTAAAAACCACTTTCTCTCCCTCTTTCTTGAAATATGCATTTTTTTTTTCGTTTTTATTTTGAGGTCTTCTCTTTTTTCCCCTTAAAAGGCTTGTTTCTACCCTCTGCAAAATTATTTTTCCCTCTAGCTTCTAAATTTGTATCTTGAACACATACGTCATCTAGGATTGTAGGATTAAACATGAGGATAGTATGTCTAAGGTAGCTATGTAAGCCCCCTACATAGTTGAGAAAAGTATCTTGAATCTGAAAATCTACCCCTAATAAGAGATCTCTTCTCCTAAATTCTTGGGCATATTCTTGTACATTTTGTCTTTTCAATTGTCTAATATTTTTCCAGATCATTATGTCTTTTTGCATGTGAGCTAATGGATAAAACTATTTTTTTTATTGCAGTAATGAAATCAGTCCATGATAGAATAATCTTACCATGTTTTTTGATCTCCTCCTTTGTCTTGGCTTCCCACCAAACAAGAGTTTCACCTTCCATCCTCAATGAAGCTAGTTGGATTTTGGTGTCATCATCATGAAGGTTCTGAATTCTGAAATAAACCTCCAATTGCCTAATCCAATTTTCAAGCTTTTCTTCATTGACTTCACCATTAAACATTGGCAATTCGAAATTAACATCAAGTTTTAGAAAATGACTTTGACCAGTGTTCTTTGACTTGTGTAACTAATGTACTAAAGATGAAGTAGAGGATGATGATGATGAGGGTGAGGATGGTGACTTTCCACTGCCTCCATTTTCTCCATTGCCCTTCTTTGATTTTCCTTCATCATTGTGACCTCCTGATGATCCCTGACTTTCCTTGTGAAGTTTGGATCCAACTCCTTCTAGTCTTTCATTCCTTTCTTGATAAAGGACTCTCACCATTTCAGTCATGTCAATGAATGCTTTCCTGAACACTCTTTCTTCCTCTTTGGGATACATCTCTTCATGGGTTTCTTCTTCTCCTGGAGGCATGTTTGATGTTGCTACTGCTTCTCTTGGAGGTGAAATAGGTGGTGGAGAATGTGGCAATCTTGCCCTCATTTACTTTGGCTCACTTTGAGAACCTCTTGCTTCCACCAATTTACCTTCTCCTCTCTTAAGCTTGAACCTAGTAAGCATGAAAACCTTTGAAAAAATTTAACAAATACTTGCACATAAAAACACCAGAGATAAAACTCTAGCTCTGATACCAACTTGATCTGAAAGGAGAGTATTAGTTCTACTGTGCTAAGTGTCCTTTCAGTTAAATAAACATGTACAAATTGTCTCCATAAGTTTTCTTAAGGTATGAGAGTTTTAATCATGAAATTAGATGAATTAGTGAAATTTAAGCATGTAAATAAGTCTTAAAAACACTGAACAACAATGCATAACAAAGAAAAACATTCACACATAATTTTTACACAGTAGGCATGATGAAGCAGTTCACCCCTCCTGGGCTACATCTGTTGGTCTAGCTCCCAATGGCATGTCCCTCTTTGTCATTATGCTCAAAATTGTAAATTACATATGTTTGTGAGCCTCTAATGGTTGTTTTTCCTACACCAATGGCTCCAGCCATAATAAAATAAAAATAAAATTTTAAATAATAAAATAACAAATTAAATTAAATTAAAATTAAAATAATGTTTTTTATTAAATTTAAAATAATAAAATAAAATAAAATTTATTATTCAATAAATAGTGGTTCACCATGATGAATCATATTCATCATATCAATCTCAAGCTCCTAATGTATTCATTTATTGGTTATAGTTTCATTTTTTTTGTTTTGGAGTTTTTTATGGCATATTTTCGATCAAATTTGTTAGAGATTTAGAACACATTTTAAATAACAAAAAAAATTGAAAATTTATTTCACAAAATTCCTAAAGATAAACTTTAAAACATAAAATAACTAGAAAATAATGCTTTGTTCTGTTCAAAATCAAAAAATATGCATTTAATAATCAAAACATGCTACCATTGCAATTAAGAAGAAATTTAAAACCTAAATTATAGTTTTTTTGGTGGTTTCGAAGCATTTTATTGGTTTTTTGGGTGGTTTTCTAAGTTGTTTTGAAGGGTTTTTTTATGGTTTTTTGTGGTTTTCTAGGTTGTTTTGAAGGGTTTTTTTCATGGGTTTATAAATTTTTTTAAAGGTTTTTTTATGGTTTTCATGGTTTTTGTATGGTAAGTTTTTTTTTTTTCAAATTAATTTGTTTAATTTTGCAAAAACAATTAAATAAAAAAGACAAAAATGATAGAATACCTACCTTTGTTTGAGCCTTTGGGATGTTAGCGGGGTTGTTGGCATGGTTGTTTGGAATGATCCATCCTCCAATTTCTTGATCAAGCTCCAATACTCGCACTGAAGTTATTCAATCACTCTCAGTCGAGATCTCAAGCTCTCAATTGTCCTACGGTCTGTGAAAATGGTGCACACAGACCACAAGCAACCAATTTAATAGGAAACAATAGTTTGATCAAGCATTAGTGCTGATAAAGCCTTGAATATTTATCGAGGGTTTAGTTTTAACCCTCGATCAAGATATTTTTTAATTTTCCGAGGAGCTCAATCAAGTGTTTAAAATGGCTTAACCGGGTGCTTAAATTCCTTGATAGAGATATATCTTTTTCCACCTTAACACACCCTCTCTTACTAAAAACTGTATCCCGCCTATATTCTATCACTCAATGTTACATTACATTACAATTTATTTAATGTCCCCTCTCAACATTACAAAATTAGGGTTTAAAATCTGGCATTTTATTATTGGGTTTCATAGTCGGTTTATGAAACCCAATATGAAATCCCTTGGGTTGCATTATCACATTAGAAAATCAAGATTTAATATTAGATTTTATAATGTTGGGTTAAATATTAGATTTTATAATATTGGGTTTAAAGTTATGGTTATAATATTAGGTTTAATGTTAGTGTTTATAATATTGGTTTTATAAAGTTAGCGTTTATAATATCTGGTATAACATTATGGTTTAATGTTGTGAAATTTGAATGGTGTAGAAATCTATCCAATGTCTAATTATGATAAACATGGTCAGAATGTGACAATAAATATAACAATCATTTTTGAAACCTTACATTGCATTGCAACTTTTTCAACGTCACATTGTGACATTGTAATAGGGCTTTGTATTGTGACATTTGCATCGTACAAAAATCAATCCAACGTTGCATTGTGAAAAGCATTGTTGCTATATGACAATTATTTTGATAAGCATTGTCCTAATGTTACATTACATTCCAATTTATTCAATGGCGCCTCTAAACAATACAAAATTAGAGTTTATTAATTATTTGGGTTTATAATATTAATCCCTTGGGTTTTTAATCCCTAGGGTTTATAATATTAATCCATTGGGTTTTTAATCATTAGGGTTTATAACATTAATCCCTTAGGTTTACTAATCCCTTGGGTTTATAATCAATCTCATACTCATTGTCACAATCTTACATTACATTACAATTTATTCAATGTCCCTTCTTAATGTTAAAAAATTAAGGTTTAAAATAAATGGTTTTAGTATTGGGTTTATGAAACCTAAAACGAAATTCCTTAGGTTGCATTATTGCATTAGAAAATTAGGGTTTAATATTTGGGTTTATACTGTTGGGTTAAATATTAGGATTTATAATATTTGGTTTAATATTATGGTTGTAATATTGGGTTTAATGTTAGCATATAATAGTGGTTTTATATTTTTAGGGTTTATAAAATTTAAATAACATTAATAAGAGGTAATTTTAGTTTACTATATATATTATAGTATATTATATTATCAAAACCAAGGGATTTATATTATCAAAATCTTGGATAAATGAGGTTGATTGTTTTAGGCTTTATAATATTTATACATTAACCTACGTTAAGTATGGTTGAATTTTGTTAACATTGCTAACTATAGTCAACATGACAACCATGGTGAACGATTGTGACAAATATTGTCACAAGATAATAATCAATCTGATACTCATTGTCGCAATGTTACATTACATTACAATTTATTCAATGTCCCCTTTTAATATTACAAAATAAGGGTTTAAAATTAAGAATTTTAGTACTGGGTTTCATATTGGATTGATGAAACCCAATATGAAATCCCTTGGGTTTCATTGCCGCATTATAAAATTAGGGTTTAATTTTAGAGTTTATAATGTTGGGTTAAATATTAGGGTTTATAATATTGGGTTTAATATTATGGTTATAATATAGGGTTTATAATATTGGGTTTATATTTTTAGGGTTTATAATATCTGGTATAAAATTAGGGTACGATGTTGTGACATTTGATTGGTTCGGAAATATATCCAGCGTCCCATTGTGACAAACATTGTCATAATGCGACGAGCAATATAAAAATCATTGTTGGAACCTTATATTTAATTGGAGTGTTTTCAATGTAACATTGACATTTGCATGGTATAACAATCAATCCAATGTTGCATTGTGACAAACAATGTCATAAGATGACAGTTAATCTCATACTCATTATTGCAATGTTGCAACACATTGCAATTTATTCAAAGTCGCCTCTCAACATTACAAAACTAGTGTTTATTAATCCCTTGGTTTTATAATCCCTTGGGTTTTTAATCCCTAGGGTTTATAATATTAATCCCTTAGGTTTATTAATCCATTGGGTTTATAATAAATATGATACTCATTGTCCAAATGTTACATTACATTACAATGTATTCAATATCACCTCTCAACATTACAAAATTTGGGTTCAAAATTTGGGTCTTTAGTATTGGGTTTCATATTTTGATAATAAAACCCAATATAAAATCTATTGGGTTGCATTGTTGCACTAGAAAAATATGGTTTAATATTGGGATTTATAATGTTGGTTTAAATATTAGGATTTATAATATTGGGTTTAATATTATGGTTATAATATTGGGCTTAATATTAGGATTTATAATATTGGTTTTATATTTTTATGGTTCATAATATCTTGTATAACATTAGGGCTTAATGTTGTGACACTTCAATGGTGCAAAAATCTATCCAATGTCGCATTTTGACAAACATTGTGGCAATGCGACAAGAAATATGACAAATTTTTCAAGATCACATTGTGACACTACAGTAAGGCTTTGTATTGTGACGTTTGCATTGTACACAAATCAATCCAATGTCGCATCCTCACAAACATTGTTGCAAGATGAAAATTAATTTGATACTCATTATCACAGTGTTACATTACATTGCAATTTATTCAATGTTGCCTCTCAACATTACAAAATTAGGGTTTATTAATTCCTTGGGTTTATAATATTAATCCCTTGGGTTTATAATCCCTAGGGTTTCTACTGTTCCCTTGGGGTTTTAATCCCCAACGTTTATAATATTATTCCCTTAGGTTTATAATATTAATATGTTGGGTTTATTAACCCCTTACATTTATAATATTAATAATTCGTTCAGTTCATTAATCACTTGGGTTTGTAATATTAGTCCATTACGTTTTTTAATCCCTTCGGTTTATAATATAAATCCCTTGGGTTTTTGACCCCTAAGTTTTATAATATTAATCCCTTGGGTTTATTAAACCCTTGTGTTTTTTTATCTATTGGGTTTTTAATCCCTATGGTTTATAACATTAATCTCTTAGGTTTACTAATCCCTTAGGTTTATAATCACTATGATATTCATTGTCACATTTTTACATTCCATTACAACTTATTCTATTTTACGGAAATCAAACCTATGGATAGATATGTTTCCCTAAGTGTGGTGATCACACTTAGAACAATAGATGAAAGACACTTGAACTTTTCCTTAAGATAAAAAAATTATAGAATAACACCTACTTGTGATCTTTCGCTATTCCTCATCTCCCTTTTGTCACTTCCATCACTCTCAATCGAACTGAACTCGCTTGATTGATACCTACAATGGCTAACAGAAAACAGAAAACGACATAAAGGCGTATGATCTATTCAAATTAATCAAACTGAATAGATTACATTTGAAAATACACATATTAAATCATGAACACATGTATTAGGGAAGGAAAATCTCTCTTTATTATGAAGTATAAGGAGAAGTTATAACCAGTTGGATCGATTCGATGTCAACTCGCTCCAGCTTCAGTCCTATCCACATCACAGCGACAACATCACTCCAACAGCATAACATTACATGCAAACAATAGCTCCAAGAGTTGTGATCTTACCAACATAACTCTACTAATTGAAATTATTTCTCGCTTGTGCACTATGATCAGTGCTCAATTTATAAGTAGTGAAGGTTGTTTGACATTAATTAATCAGTGAATGGATTTTCCAAAATTGGATGAAGAGGTTTCCTTGTTCATTGGAATAGGAGGATAAGAGGTTCAATGGCTCCATGGTGTTAATATTCGAAGTTATCAGATGGTGTGATAGCTGGAACAACTTCTAGAAGCCACTAGAAGGCGGGAAGATTCCTGGAATCCTATGAACAATTCGCTCCCAGTCGACCAATGCACTGTCAAGTGGGGCCATGTGATCTACAATGCTGCCTTGCAATGGAGTAGATGCTCTCGAAAGCACTTACTGCAGCCTAGGGGTGCATTGATGGCTCAATGGAACACTTCAACTAGACTTCAAGCAATGAAACTTTCATCGAGGAAACTGATTTAGAGTATGATAAAACCTAATTTATACTAATATGGCTTTTGGGAATGATGCCCAAATTGACCTATAACATCTTCCCCCTAAAGCATGAAGTAAAAAATGATAATGTTGAATGATAAGCTTTACGACGTGATGAGTATGATCTGAAGCGGATGGTGACCTGCATCAATTACAATACATTAGGTCATGATATATTTTTCTTCTTGGACATGAATTGTTGAGGGAGGCATACCCATACTTAGCACATAAACTATCATAACATCAGAAATTATTCTATAGATACAGACCCTTGATAGGATGACCATTTGTGTAAAGACCATCCTATAGATGATGTGGTACTACTCTTGAAATCGCATCCCAGATGGATGAAACTAGATCTGGGGTCTTCTATCTCGTTCACTTGATCACTCAAGTATGAGTCTAACCATGTGAATATTTGATCTGAAGTCGAACATGGGAAGACACCGTTTGATTACCAGCCAATGATGTAAGTTTTTAACATACGCGAGAAAAACCATCGATGATGATAATGGCTCTTGTTTATTCAATTTAGTGTCCTAAATAGTTAACATAAATTATCGACCAGGACTAGTAAACTGATGAAGTGTAATGCACTATATGTGCCTAAGTATCCCTTTTTCCTACTTCATTGTTTTAAGGTTTTATTGATGATTTTGGAAGTTTTTATATTTTTATTCTTAGCATTCTATGAAGAAGATGAAATTAATCTATTTAAAAACGAAGGAAAGAAATTTTTTATCAAATGAATTAAAGTAGAATTTTATTCACAATTTTTTGAAGTTTATTTTCTAATTAAGAAATGGTGAAAACTAGAAATCCTAATCCATGGATATTGCAACTCAATTGAGAATTCAAGAAATGAAAGAAACTAATAACTCAAACATTACAACTGAATCCAATTCATTTAATTGAGATTTATTGGAAGAGCTTCTGAAAAATATTAAGTGTGGTGTAATGAGGATATCCTATAATATGAAATGAAATACTAAAACAATTAATAACTCAAACCTTACAATTGAATCCAATTCATATAATTGAGATTTATTGGAAGATCTTTTGAAAAAGATTAAGTGTAGTGTATGAGGATCTCCTATAACATGAAATGAAATAATAAAACAATTAGTAACTCAAACCTTACAACTGAATCCAATTCATATAATTGAGATTTATTGGAAGAGCTTTTGAAAAGGATTAAGTGTAGTGTATGAGGATCTCCTAGACAATTACTGTATCTATAAGTCACTAACCATTTCAATTTAAGATTTAGATTGTCTTTACTTGGTCGAGCACAATAACTATTTAACCATGAAAGACAAGAAATGAAACCTAAGTAACTACTGCACCTATGAGTCACTATCCATTCATTAACATACTTTAGTCAGTTGGATACAATAATTGCAATTTATGAAAGTAGTAAAGAAAATACAGAGAAATGCTAAGCAGAAACTATAATGAACTTATCTAGAAAATGCATGAAACCTCCTCGAATAGCAGGGGTCCTCTGCTATCAATTCAGTGCAATCCTTTAGCTCCTTAAAATTTTAATCATAATAGCATCAAGTTTAATCTCCTTTTATCAAAACAGTGCTTGAAAAACAGAGTATCACTGTGATTCTGAATGAGTTATTAACTGTCCTTTCTCGGTTCTACAGAGCTTAATTTATATGCAAATTCATAACTAATGTTTGAGAAAAAATAAGTCCAGGTGTATTCTTCTAATCAAAATTGAATTTAGACTCTTTTGAGACTTGTGATTTGCTGCAAATTAATTCAAGAGTCCTAATTCCTGTAGAGGACAGTCTCTTTGACTCTCGCTTTGAGCATTGGAACAGACACCTCCAATTGTCGATTCAGTCCTCGTGGATAGGAAGGAATCATGTAGGGAAAATTTGTGAACTACCCATGTGTGTATTTTCTCCAATTGACATTTTCATCATACTTAAACACAAAAACAGCTGCGAAATGCTTGACTAGCTACAGAATGCCTGTATTCTGTGGCTAACTGCTCAAAATTATTAAGATAGCAAAAATCACGAAAATAGAACATGTTAATCATTTGTATGTAGCCTTTAAGAAATCTTAATCATTCTTCATTGATTTTTAGGCGTATGAAGTGATAAAGAAATGATGGAATGAAGTGAAGGTTTGTAACAGAGAAGATAATTTTAGGGCTCAACATACCCCCACTGCAAAACTATTGCATGTCCTCATGCAATTCCATCAAAACTTTATTCCATGGGCTCTAAAACCTCCTTTAGAACATCCAACCTTATTTTTTTGCTTCTTTTGGTGGTCAGTGTCACTCTGGGTTTTCTCATGAATAATTTGAACTTAAGATTCATGAGGGCCCTGCTCAGTTTCTTATTTCTCTTCTTTAGCTTCCTATTTTCTTGATGCAGTGTACCCAATTGCAGAGTGAAAGTATCATTCATAGCATTCTTCAATTTAATTTGTTCTCTCAAGATTTCATTCTCATTTTTGAAATGTTCGTTCAGTATCTCCAATTCATAGTTATCTTTTCTTAAGGTTTCTATTGGAGGTTCTTGTGGAATGAGGGATCTTCCTTGATTTTCTGAGGCCTTTCTTTCCAGAGATTCCACATAATCATAGATTTTTTGTTGAGCTGGGTCTATATCAGGAGTTCTTATATGAGGGTCTTCTTTAAACTGATGTAAAGGAGATCTATCAACTGGTGTTTGAACCAGAGTTTCTTCATCTTCAATATTTATAATTCCTGTGTTTTTAACCAATGTCTTTCTCATTATTCCTTTGAGTCTCGAAATTCTTCTTAACTTTGGTGAATTTTCATTTTCTTCATCAGTATATTTACTTGTTATCTTCTCTTTTCTCTTGACCCTAACATGTTTCCTAATTTTTGCCAACTTTTCAGAAATCAATTCTTCACTCTCTTCTTGTGATAATGTATCATGTTTATTTTCAACAGCCTTATCAGCTTTTCTTCTCTTGATTATTCTAACAGTCTCTCCTTTAGATGATGTTTCCTCTAGTTCTTGAAAATTATTTCTTAAAAGAAACTCTTCCCAGTTATCTCCTATTTTCTTCAAATTGAATTCAACCAAAACTTTAACTAAACCATGGTGGTATAAAGTAGTTTCTAGAAATTGTACCCTTTTCTGAACATTGGAAGCCATTCTTTTCAAGCTATTAAGCAATAATAAAGGTAGATTTATTTCTCCATCATTTAATAAATCCATCAACGGCCCGATATGATAAACATACATTGTACGAAATCTACCTTCACATGTTATAATTTTTTTCAAAATTAATAACATGTTTCTCCATTTACTTTTTAAAGCTGTGCTTAGAATTCCTTTTCTAAACACTGTAATGTCCATACCTGGGTTTTTCAGCATTTTTTTCCAATACTCATTATGAAACTCCTTATTCTTGAACCAACGTTCTCCTTGTCTTGGAAATTTCGTGGCTTCAGCTACAAATGACTCTGTTATCGTAAACTTAATGTCTCCAATTTCTACTTCTGATCCATCAAATGATCTAGCAAATGATTTTGTAATTTATTTATGGAACCCATTGAATTTTTCTACAACACTCAACCACCCAACTTGCTGTAATAGCCCTTTAACTTGTGGGTATCCTTCTAAGTACTTGACTCCAATTGGTTATGTTCTCACAATTAACCCCATTTATTTTTTGCTCATATTACTTCCTTCTCTGAGCTGTAGTGTCTAATGCTCTGCTTCTGATCCTGTGTCTGAAGAAAAAGTAGTTGCTGAAGGATGTTTCACCCTTAAAATGACTTCTCTGTTTCTACAGATGAACTAACTACAAAATATAATGGTAGTGAGTGAATGAGGTGGTGAACAAACAAAGTGATGGGAAAATGATGAAAAATTTTGAGGGTTTTATATAGAATGAAATAGTTGCGAAGAGATTTATGACAATCTTCGGAATCATAACTAAATGATACAATATTTTAAAGACGTGGCCTATTAGGTCACATCTAAGATTCTAACCGTTAGTCATTTAATTAATGATGAAATTTTATGGTTCATAGTGTAAGGGATATGGTCGAGTGTTTTATTATGAAATAAGATCAACTCGAATGATAGATTTACTTAGGAGACATATGATTAAGCATATTGTATCTTTTTCATGTTTTTATATTTTTACTATCAAAATAAATTTTCACAATTTACCTCAGACCTTTTTTGTTTTGCTGCTTGTTGTGTTTGTCCTTCATTTTTTGATATTATAAGCTCCATAGTCTCCTTTGATTATCATCCTTTGTTTTATTGAAGTAATCTACAGAGTCAAGTTGGCTACAGAACCAACAACTGCAGAATGTGCCTATCAGAAGATTATGAAATATGGATATGGAATGGAATGAGATGGAACATGAATGTGGAATGAGATGGAATATGAATGTGGAAGTATGAAACGAAATTAAATGTAAGTATGGAATGGAATGAAATATGAATGAAGTGAAGTATGGAGTGAAAAATGAACCTGCAACTTGTGATTTTGTGAATACTTGGTTGCAAAAAAAGAAAAATTGAAAGTAAAGGGTGTCAGAAAAAATCTGATTTTCACCCTGTACTTTCTACATAAACATGTCAATCACTGATTGGTTTTAATATTTATACCTTTTTATTTTTATTTTTATTTATTTATTTATTTATTTATTTTTTTTTTTTTTGTAATCAGAAGAAAAATACAAACTAAGTTAGTGAAGAATAAGGATTCTTCTTCACTAACTTCTTACCAATGTTCTCTTGGAATTTTCTGACAAATTATTCTCTTGAAAGTGTTTTATGATACAATTTCAGCCTGTGTCCATTTACAAGAAATGATACCTTGCCTTCATCTATTGTTCTAATCTTTATTGCTCCATTTTCAAAGATTTTCTCAATTTCATATGGCCCAAGCCAATGGGTTTGAAATTTACCTTGAAAATCCTTGAATTTTGAGTCAAACAAGAGTGACCAGTCACCTTATTTAAATTTCTTTTCTTTGATATATTTATCATGCCATATAACCCTTTGTTGTTGGACTATGCTTGCTCTTTGGACTTCATCTTGTCTGATCTCATCCAATTCATTAAATTACTCCAACCTGTGCTTATGTGCTTCAGTCAAATCAAGTCCTATTTGGATTTCCATCTTGAAAGTTTGGATCTGAAACTCTATGGGAAACAGGTTTTATTTTTCATAAACAAGTTCATAAGGAGTGTGCCCTGTTGTGTTTCTCCATGTAGTTCTGTTGGCCCATAAGGCTTCAGGAAGCCTTTCTGCCCAATCTCTTCTATGTAAATGAACAGTCTTTGTAACAATCCCTTCAATCACCTTATTGGTAGATTCCATTTGGCCATTTTCATGTGGATGGTAAGGAGTAGATTTCCTATGCCTGATTTCGTACTTTTCTACCATTTTCTCCACTAAATTTGATGTGAATTGAGCTCCTTGATCTGTGAAAATTTCTCTTGGGACACCAAAATGAGTAAAAATATCCTCAAAAATAAAATTAACTACAGATACTTCATTAGCTGAAGGTAATGTCTTGGCTTCTACCCATTTTAGTGACATAATCAATGCAGACTAGGATATGCTTCTTTTGTTTTGATGGAGGATTAATAGGTCCTACAAAATCCAAATCCCATTTCTCAAAAGGTTCAATATGTACCTGAGGTTGCAATGGAATTTCACTTGAAGGCGAAGGTTTCCCTACCCTTTGGAAACTGTCACACCTTTTGACATATTCTTTAGCATCCTTAAATATGGATGGCCAATAATATCCTAGATGAAGGATTTTATAAGCTATCCTCTTGTCAGAAAAATGTCCACCACAAGGTTCATCATGACATGCCTTCAGAATCTCAGGCTTCTCATCTTCCCGAACACACCTTCTGATAATAAGATTTGGACCTGTCCTGTATAATTCATTAGCAATCCATGAAAATTTTTCACTTTCATAAATGATTTTTCTTTTGTCTCTTGCATTCATAATTGAAGGAAATTTTCCTTAAACAAAATAATTGGCAATGTCTGCAAACCAGGGAGTTTGAGTAGTTATTGCAAAGAGATATTCATCAGGGAATTTATCTTCAACTAGAGTATTGTGTTTTGGAGTCTAGATAGGAAATCAGCCACTGTATTTTGTTTTCCAGGCCTATCTAGAATGGTGATGTTGAATTCTTGTAAAAGCAATAACCATCTTATGATTTTTCCATTAGTGATTGATTTATTCATTAAATACCTAATTGCAAAGTGATCTGTGTGAACAAAGGTTTCATAGCCTGTTATATAATGTCTGAATTTATTTATAGCATGAACAATAACTAAGAATTCTTTTTTAGTTACAGTATAATTCAACTCTGAATGAGTCAAATTTTTACTTGTATAGTATATAGCATAAGGAATCAGGTCTTTTTGTCTCAACACAGCTCCTAGGGCTATATCTGAGGCATCTGTTGAGATATGAAAAGGTAATTTCCAGTTAGGTCCCCTTAAAATAGGTGCTTCAAATATTTTTGTTTTCAAGGTTTCAAATGCTAACTCGCAGTTAGAATTCCAATTGAATTCACAGTCTTTAGTGAGTAGTTTGAAAAGTGGGGATGCTATCTTGGTGAAGTTTTCTATAAATCTCCTATAGTATCCTGTAAATCCTAGAAAAGTCCTAACATCTTTTTGACAACTTGGAACCAATATTCTAGAGATGAATTCAACTTTTGAGTCATCAACTCTAATCCCATCTCCTAAGATATGATGTCCTATGACAATCCCTTCAATAAACATCATGAAACATTTTTCATGATTCAATGAAAGGTTTGTTTCTTTACACCTTTTTAGAACCTTTTCCAATTTTTCTAAGGCTTCCTCGAATGTATTAACATAGACTATGAAATCATCCATGTATAATTCTACACAATCATGTATTAGATCTGAAAATATTCCCAATACTTCCCTTTGGAATGTTGCAAATGCATTGCACAATCCAAAAGGTAATACTTGGTAGGCATAAGTTCCCCAGTTGTAAAAATTGTTTCAATTTGGATTGTGTTAGCATTAGTTGCTTTACTTGATTTAGAATTACAGCAACTAGATGTTAAAACTGCATTTTTACATGGAGATTTAGATGAGGAGGTTTACACAGAACAACCAGAAAGGTTTGTTCAAAATCAAAACAAGAAATTTTTCTACAGGCTCAAGAAATCATTGTATGTTCTAAAGCAATCGCCTCGACAATGGTACAAGAAATTTGATTCTTTCATGATGATTCAAAATTATATAAGAAGTGAATATGATCATTGTGTTTACTTTAAGAAATTAAGTAATGGCATGTTCATTATCTTAGTGTTATATGTTGACGATATGCTTTTAGCAAACAAAATCGTAACAGAGATCAATAGGTTAAAGGCTCAGATGGCTAGGAAGTTTGATATGAAAGATCTAGGAGTAGCAAGAAAGATTTTGGGCATGGAGATTTTCAGAGACAGGAGCAATGGTAAGCTGTGGCTATCACAAAAGAAGTATATTGAGAAAATACTCTTGAGGTTTGGTATGAACAATGTGAAGCATGTTTCAGTCCCTTTTGCTTCCCATTTTAAGCTTTCTTCAAGTTTATTTCCTAACACAAATGAAGAAAAGGAATATATGTCTTGAATTCCATATGCCAATGTATTAGGTTGTTTGATGTATGCGATGGTTTGTACTCAACCAAATATTTCACATGCATTTGGGGTTGTCAGCAGGTATATGGAAAATCCAGGAAAAGAACACTGGTCAGCAGTGAAATGGGTGCTTCGGTATCTGAGAGGCACAAGTGATTATTGTATCGGTTATAACAGAAGTAGTGAATTTGTTTGTAGTTATGTTGATTCCAATCTTGCGGGTGATTTGGATAAGAGAAGGTCAACTTCAGGATATGTCTTTACTCTTGTAGGTGGAGCTATAAGTTGGATGTCAAAGCTACAAAGCATAGTTGCTTTATCCACTACAGAAGCATAATACATAGCTGCTTCACATGCTTGAAAAGAAGTGGTTTGGTTGAAAGGTTTGTTTGGTGAGTTTGGTAGGTTACAGGACAACATCAAGTTATTTTGTGATAGTCAAAGTGCAATTCATTTGGCTAAAAATCCGCCTATCACAGTAAATCAAAGCATATACCTATCAAGTACCATTTTGTAAGACAGGTTATCACTGAAAGGGGAGTCTTTCTTGAAAAAGTGCATACAAAGGAAAACTGTGCAGACATGTTCGCGAAACTAGTTTTGTTAGAGAAGCTATGATGGTGTCTGGCTTCTCTTGGCTTGCAGAAAAGATAAAAATAATAATTGAAACAAGATAGTGTACCTAAGCTTCAACACATTCAGTTTGAAACCAGTTCAAATAATGATGATAGTGCAGATCATGAAGAAGTTCCTACAGATAATAATCGGAAAATTGTGGAGTTATTACATCCTATATTTTTTGTGAGTGAATTTATGATTCAGTTTCTACTCCCAGCTATAAAATGTAAGCCCGTAGAGGCAAATGAGCATGAGGGATGTGAGGTGAGTGGAAGAGCATATGAGAAACTCTGTTGTTGTAATTCTCCAGTTGATGAATGAGATTGTCGATGCCCTGTTTGGTGGATGTAGCCCAGATTGGTTGGGCTACTTAAAGTGTTTTATCCTCTAGGTTAAAAGAGGATTGTGCATGCTTGTCAAGTTCAGAATCTACAGGAATTTGGTATATTGATAGCAGGGCTTCACCTCATATGACTAGAGTATGAGAATATTTCTTGAGCTATAGGGAGGAGCAAATGAACTTCCAAATCACTATGGGGAATAGCACAAAATGCACTCCAGTTGGGAAAGGAGCCGTAGTGTTTCATACGGAACCCAGAACCAGTGTCAAGGTCACATATATACTACATGTGCTAGGACTTGGGATGAATTTAATCTCAATATCCCAGTTGTAGGATAAAGGGTATGACATACACTTTATCGGGAAGAAGGTATATGTCAAGCATCCAAGTTGGAAGCAAACAAGGCAGATTGGAGTTAGAAGCAATAGACTATACAGGTTACAACTTGATTCTCTGATGGCACTAATCAGTAGTAATATTGAAGACAAGAAAGGGTTGAATGAACTTTGGCATAGAAGAATGGGGCACTTGCACCATGCTGCATTGAAGATGCTCAGAGAAACAATTGATGGGGCACCTGTTCTCAGTATGGAGCATGATGATGTATGTCGAGGATGTGTACTTGGGAAGTATGCTAAGGCAAGCTTTCCTAGAAGTGAAAACTGAGCAACAAGCATATTAGGACCGATACACTCAAATATATGTGGACCAATGTCCACTAACACTCTCAAGGGTGGCAAATATTTTGTCACATTCATCGATGATCACACCAGGAAGACCTGTATCTACTTCTTGAAGAATAAAGATGATGTTTTTGAAAAGTTCAAAGAATTCAAAGCTCTTGTTGAAAATATGATAGGGAAGAAAATCAAGACGTTGCGTTCAGATAATGGTGGAGAATACATAGATGGAGAATTCACAGATTTCTGCGCAAAGGAGGGCATCGGGAGGGAGTGGACTGCGCCATACAATCCCAAATAGAATGGTGTGGCAGAATAGAAAAACATGACAATTGTAGGTGCAGCCAAGGCCATGTTATTAGACATTGATTTGCCCAGATATTTATGGGCTAAACCTTGCAACACAACAATGCACATCCAGAACAGGACTCCTCATAAAGCATTGAGGAAGAAGACTCCTGAAGAGGTTTTCATAGGGAAGAAACCGAAGGTAGGGCACCTTCAGATATTTGGTAGCATGGCATACTATCATGTACTGAGCAAGAAGAGAGGCAAGCTTGATCAAACTGCAGAAAGGGGCTATCATGTAGGATACAGTGAAACCTCCAAGGCATATATGATCTATATTCCTAGCAGCACGAAGGTTGTGATAAGACACGATGTTAAGTTCATGGAGGATAAAGCTTTTCAAATATCGTGTGATATGCCGGCAGAGGATCAAACTACAGAAGTTCCCTTGGTTCAAGAGTAGCAGAGGCACCAGCAAGAATAGGCAGAAATACAGACTTTGGTACCTAGTACAGGTACTAACGTTTTCACAGAAGAAGATCAAGAGGAGACTCAGTCTGAGGAAAAACCAAATCAGGAGGAAGAGTTGAGAGAACAACCTTCCACTAGTGGTCGGATCAACAGGGAAGCTCAATAGATATTGAGGGACGAAGAAGAATTTATTGGGACTCCCAGGAATGGGAAGAGACAGCGTAGACCTCCTGAAAGGTACTAGGCTTTGGTTGCCTAGGTAGAGGAACCTTCCAACTTCCAAGAAGCTGTTCAGCACTAGGTATGGGTAGATGCCATGATAGAGGAGTATGCCTCTATCATGACAAATGATGTCTGGGAAGTTGTGCCCAGACTGCAGAGTAGATAATTTGTTGGATTAGAATGGATCTACAAGATCAAATATGCCACAGATCATAGCGTAGAGAAACATAAGGCAAGGTTCGTGGAAAAAGGGTATGCTGAGAAGGAAGGCATTGACTATGAAGAGACCTCCACACCAATTTCCAGATATACCTCCATCCAGATAGTCGTATCCTTAGCAATGCAAATAGGATGGGAGATTCATCAAATGGATGTCAAGACAACGTTCTTGAATTGAGAAATTGAGGAAGAGGTATATATCAAACAGCCAGAGGGTTTTGAGACTGATGAAAGGAAGTCTCATGTATGCAGATTGAAGAAATCCCTATATGGGCTCAAGCAGGCTCTGAGAGCATGGTATGGTCGAATAGATAGCTATTTGCAAAAAATGGGGTTTGTCAAGAGTGACGCAGATCCCAATCTTTACTATTTGCTGGTAGAGGATGAGCCCTTGGTATTAGTACTATATGTAGATGATATTTTTCTCACTAGATCATCTAGGCTCATCAAGGATTGCAAACGGAATCTAGAAGTTGAATTCGACATGAAGGATTTGGGGTTGATGCATTACTTCCTAGGATTGGAAGTCTGTCAGAAGGATGGAGATATCTTCATGGGACAGGAGAGGTATGCCTTGAAAATTTTGAAGAGGTTCAGAATGCAGGATTGCAGGCCCATGGCCATACCCATGATCACCAATTGGAAAAATATAGATGCATCAGAAGACGCAGAAGTAGACCCCACCTTATACAGACAGCTCATCAGGTCATTGATGTATCTGGTTAACACCAGACCAGACATTAGCTTTGTTGTCAACACTCTTATTCAGTTCATGGTGGAACCCAAAAGAGTGCACTGGGCAACAACAAGGCACGTTTTGAGGTATGTACAAGGAACAGTAAGATTTGGTATAAGGTATGGTCGGGGAGAAGATGTCAGACTCAGTGGATTCACAGACGCAGATTAGGCAGGAAGCTCAGTGGACAGAAAAAGTACCTATAGGTACTGTTTCAACGTGGGATCAAGAAGGGTGTCCTAGTGCAGCAGGAAACATAATTTAGTAGCATTGAGCATAACTAAAGAAGAGTACATGGCAACTAGTACATCTACATGTGAAGCCGTCTAGCTTCGGAAACTTCTTGTGAGTCTATTCAGGAGTAGCATGGAGCCAACTAGCATTTACTGTGATAATTAGAGTTGTATCAAACTCTCTGAAAATCCAGTATTTCATGATCGGTCCAAACATATTGACATCAGGTGTCATTTTATCAGAGACTGTGTTCAGCGTGGGGTAGTACAACTCTAGTACATTCCCACAGGAGAACAGACAACAGATATACTCACTAAGGCTTTGGGGAGGATTAAGTTCACTCTATTCAGAGAACGGTTGGGTATGATTGAAAATCCATTTCGGTAGTCAATGGATCTTCAGCATAGTTGAAGGAGGGAGTTGCAGTACAGTAGCAGTTGGCAACAACATGCAGATTTGGTAGTAGTACAGTGGCAACATTTGTGCAGTATTGTTGAGTAGCATCAACAGCACCACAGGAGATTTTACAGGAGTCAGAGTAGCACATAGAGTTGTATTGCTACAGCACTTTCCTCACTAATGTTGGATCTTTAATTAAACTGAGAGGGAGGGGGGTGAATCAGTTTAATACATACATAAGATTTTCAAAATTTTCACCAAATTTATTTATAGCTTAATTTGTGAACAGTATTAAAATGTTGCAGCCAATAGTTAATTAATGTGACAGTACACTTATGTTGAGAGCAGCAAACAATTAAGCAGATTGAAAGAATCACATCAACACATAAGAAACACACACAGAGACAGCAGATGTAAGTGGAAACCCATAAAGGGAGAAAACCACATCTTATTATTGTTGTGATGCAAAGGTAAAGCTCCAACTCCTCACCATCAAGCTTTCACAGTACCAACCTACAGGAGGCTCTCTATCTCAATTCTCTGGCAAGGTTACAATCCTGCAAGGAAGCACCAAACCTTTCGATTTTCTACATCACCAACCTACATGAGGCTCCAACCAAAGGCCTACAATCGAGTGCTTCGAGCCTATCTTTAATTTGATAGGAATCTCCAACTTCTACTTTCCAAACTAAATGTTGCATGATTTACCCTGTGAGATATTCATTAGCTTTTCGCTTTCTTTAATTTTCTGTCGCTCCACACTTCTAGCATATTCACCTTCTAGATTTACACTCTCTAACCTATACTTGCATATCTAGATGATATTATTTATAAGAATTTTCTTGTGACTGTTAGCATTCCTCAAAGAATTTGGAATGGACAGCCATACCTCTTCGCTTTCTTCCTTTTCATTTCTTTTCCAACTCACTCAAAAAAATGTAACTGTAGGTGCTTGTTTTAATATTACAGTGGGATGTTTGTTTTTCCTCCGGAGACTTGCCATTGCATCACAACAATATAAATCAATTAAAAATATTTACATTTAATTACAATGAGAGCTCCAGCTCACTCATACAGCCTTTTGGATCGCTGCGCATTCATCTTTTCTTTGACTGTGTTTTATCTCTTTTCAGCTCTGTTTGCTTTTCTGTCCTCTACTGAGCTATAACTGCCGCCTTTTAAATCTGGGCATATTTCAACGCCTTTCATACAATAATTGTCTTATTGATGTGGAAGTTCTGCAAGCGGAACAGACATATATCACAATCGTTGTATATTAGTAATCGCCCTCCCGTTAAGCTGAGGCATATAAATAAACCCCACGGACCACATGGCACATCGCAACAACGTTATATATATATATATATAAACGCCTTTAGATATATATATATATGGTAATTTCAACTCTTGGCTTATTTAAACAAAGTTTTCACAAATAGACTGCTGTTCTGTATAACATATGTGACTTCCGGCGATGTATTGCTGAAACATAATTTTAATACATAAAAAATGTACTTATGGGCCCACTCGCCGATCTTTCCGATGTGATGTATCACTCCTCAACTTCTTCCGATTGCGATTGCTGCAAATTCCATTTGAAAGTACCGATGTCTTAATGCTCCGATTCTGATTATTCACTGTTATGAAGAAACTTCAAGCATATATCAGTCATGGCTTATAAACCCATCGGGTCCGAATCTTAATCGCAATCGAAACTTTCTGTTGTGATGTTCTGATGCTCCACTTTAACTCCGATGCAATTGACCACCTTTTACTGCATTTTGCCGATGTGATTGGAACATGGAACTGAAACATTTGTTAATCATAATTTATAAGCCCATCGGGTCCGAGCTTCAATCGAAATCACAAGTATTTGGTTGGATGTTCCGATTGGCCTATACTGCGATGCTCCGATGCAATTAGGCCATAATTCAAATATGTATTAACCACCGTTTATACACCCATCAGGTCCGAGCTTCAATCGCAATCATAAGTATTTGGTTGGATGTTCCGATTGGCCTATATTGCGATGCTCCGATGTGATTAGGATGGAATTCAAATATGTATTAACCACCGTTTATACACCCATCGGGTCTGGGCTTCAATCGAAATCGCAAGTATTTGGTTGGATGTTCCGATGCCCTTGCGATCTCCAATTGCGATTGGGGAGGGGTCCCACCGTATAAAGCTTGGTTCTTATAATAAAGCACTCCAATTATATAACTGATATATATGTATACTTTTCCAATGGGTTATGCGATTCCTGGAATATGTTTTGTATATATATATATATATATATATATATATATATATATATATATATATATATATATATACTTTTTTCCATTGATAAGCTGCTTTATCTCCTAATAATATTTGTGTTATATTAAATGTATAACGCCGGTTGGAGTGTGCGATTCCGGAATATGGTTCTGTATTATATATTTATAATATTATTAGGAGTTGGAATGTATTCTAATTATTTGCAATTATATATCACCCTACTGAGGTAAATAGATTTCAATGACAAATAGTCTCCGCTCCGCCTCTTATTCATTATGCCTCTCGTATTCGACTTCATAATTTTAGCCTATCTCCTTTTCCGCTTCGCTTCAGCACGCTTCACCTCCGCTCGCCTCTTCGTACATATTCCCTGTCACGTTTTTTGCCTTCTTTGCCATCAATGACAATATTTCTAACAATTTCCCGTACCGATGGCAATACACTTCCCTCCTGTTTGCACTGTTTGCCTATTTGAATCCTTTCTTCTGTTGCTTGCTCTTCCTCCCCCTTTGACATCAATGGCAAAGGACGATGCCTCATTTCCCCGTATAGGCTCTGTCGTTGCATTTCATTTCTTTGATTTGGGTTTAGACCACCATATTCTGACTTTGTACCCTGCTGCTCCAGACTGTTGTACAGGACTTGTTGAGAGAACACTTTAAGGATTATTGAATTTGAATATATGTTTTTTCTCTGTTTGATATAGTGAGCCAATATATGTTTTATAGCTCTTTGATCCTATGGACCTGTTTTATGCTTCCCTTGCCTGGTTAATCTCCCCTGAGAATGATATTTCCGTTTCTGGTCTCCCCCTGAAACTGTGCTTTCTCTTCATATTAGAGAGTAGCATCTACAGATACTACCCCTAGTCTGTCTCTCAAATATTCGAATGGTTCTCTGGCAAGTGGTTTAGTAAATATATCTACTGTTTGTTCTTTTGTTGGTACATACTCCAGTTTTACTATCTTCTGAGCGACTTGTTCTCATAGAAAATGATACTTGATTGGAATATGTTTAGTTTTTGAGTGAAGTACAGGATTTTTAGATATACTTATAGCACTTGTATTATCACATTTAATTGAGATAGGTTCATCAATGCTTACCTTCATGTCTTGAAGAGTTTGCTTCATCCACATGACTTGTGTACAACATGCTGCTGCTGCTATATATTATGCTTCTGCTGTAGACAGAGAGGTAGATGTTTGTTTCTTGCTTAACCATGCCAC